>CAWUPB010001111.1:1890000-2471570 GCA_963924115.1 Dovyalis caffra | reverse complement strand
ACGACGATGTTTTTTTTGGTACCTTTTTTTCACCGGAAAGGACCCGTAAAGTGATAATGATTATCATCTACATATCACAACGTGCGTGGAGGCCATCAAACCACGTCAAATAATCAATTATGACGCAGGTATCGTATTAATTGATCTGCATCAACTTAACGTAAAAACAACTTCAGACAATACAAATCAGCGACACTGAATACGGGGCAACCTCATGTCAACGAAGAACAGAACCCGCAGAACAACAACCCGCAACATCCGCTTTCCTAACCAAATGATTGAACAAATTAACATCGCTCTTGAGCAAAAAGGGTCCGGGAATTTCTCAGCCTGGGCTTCACTGAAGCCTGCCGTCGGAGACTAACGTCAGAAAAGAGAGCATATACATCAATTAAAAGTGATGAAGAATGAACATCCCGCGTTCTTCCCTCCGAACAGGACGATATTGTAAATTCACTTAATTACGAGGGCATTGCAGTAATTGAGTTGCAGTTTTACCACTTTCCTGACAGTGACAGACTGCGTGTTGGCTCTGTCACAGACTAAATAGTTTGAATGATTAGCAGTTATGGTGATCAGTCAACCACCAGGGAATAATCCTTCATATTATTATCGTGCTTCACCAACGCTGCCTCAATTGCTCTGAATGCTTCCAGAGACACCTTATGTTCTATACATGCAATTACAACATCAGGGTAACTCATAGAAATGGTGCTATTAAGCATATTTTTTACACGAATCAGATCCACGGAGGGATCATCAGCAGATTGTTCTTTATTCATTTTGTCGCTCCATGCGCTTGCTCTTCATCTAGCGGTTAAAATATTACTTCAAATCTTTCTGTATGAAGATTTGAGCACGTTGGCCTTACATACATCTGTCGGTTGTATTTCCCTCCAGAATGCCAGCAGGACCGCACTTTGTTACGCAACCAATACTATTAAGTGAAAACATTCCTAATATTTGACATAAATCATCAACAAAACACAAGGAGGTCAGACCAGATTGAAACGATAAAAACGATAATGCAAACTACGCGCCCTCGTATCACATGGAAGGTTTTACCAATGGCTCAGGTTGCCATTTTTAAAGAAATATTCGATCAAGTGCGAAAAGATTTAGACTGTGAATTGTTTTATTCTGAACTAAAACGTCACAACGTCTCACATTATATTTACTATCTAGCCACAGATAATATTCACATCGTGTTAGAAAACGATAACACCGTGTTAATAAAAGGACTTAAAAAGGTTGTAAATGTTAAATTCTCAAGAAACACGCATCTTATAGAAACGTCCTATGATAGGTTGAAATCAAGAGAAATCACATTTCAGCAATACAGGGAAAATCTTGCTAAAGCAGGAGTTTTCCGATGGGTTACAAATATCCATGAACATAAAAGATATTACTATACCTTTGATAATTCATTACTATTTACTGAGAGCATTCAGAACACTACACAAATCTTTCCACGCTAAATCATAACGTCCGGTTTCTTCCGTGTCAGCACCGGGGCGTTGGCATAATGCAATACGTGTACGCGCTAAACCCTGTGTGCATCGTTTTAATTATTCCCGGACACTCCCGCAGAGAAGTTCCCCGTCAGGGCTGTGGACATAGTTAATCCGGGAATACAATGACGATTCATCGCACCTGACATACATTAATAAATATTAACAATATGAAATTTCAACTCATTGTTTAGGGTTTGTTTAATTTTCTACACATACGATTCTGCGAACTTCAAAAAGCATCGGGAATAACACCATGAAAAAAATGCTACTCGCTACTGCGCTGGCCCTGCTTATTACAGGATGTGCTCAACAGACGTTTACTGTTCAAAACAAACCGGCAGCAGTAGCACCAAAGGAAACCATCACCCATCATTTCTTCGTTTCTGGAATTGGGCAGAAGAAAACTGTCGATGCAGCCAAAATTTGTGGCGGCGCAGAAAATGTTGTTAAAACAGAAACCCAGCAAACATTCGTAAATGGATTGCTCGGTTTTATTACTTTAGGCATTTATACTCCGCTGGAAGCGCGTGTATTGCTCACAATAATTGCATGAGTTGCCCATCGATATGGGCAACCTCTATCTGCACTCGCTCATTAATATACTTCTGGGTTCCTTCCAGTTGTTTTTGCATAGTGATCAGCCTCTCTCTGAGGGTGAAATAATCCCGTTCAGCGGTGTCTGCCAGTCGGGGGAGGCTGCATTATCCACGCCGGAGGCGGTGGTGGCTTCACGCACTGACTGACAGACTGCTTTGATGTGCAACCGACGACGACCAGCGGCAACATCATCACGCAGAGCATCATTTTCAGCTTTAGCATCAGCTAACTCCTTCGTGTATTTTGCATCGAGCGCAGCAACATCACGCTGACGCATCTGCATGTCAGTAATTGCCGCGTTCGCCAGCTTCAGTTCTCTGGCATTTTTGTCGCGCTGGGCTTTGTAGGTAATGGCGTTATCACGGTAATGATTAACAGCCCATGACAGGCAGACGATGATGCAGATAACCAGAGCGGAGATAATCGCGGTGACTCTGCTCATACATCAATCTCTCTGACCGTTCCGCCCGCTTCTTTGAATTTTGCAATCAGGCTGTCAGCCTTATGCTCGAACTGACCATAACCAGCGCCCGGCAGTGAAGCCCAGATATTGCTGCAACGGTCGATTGCCTGACGGATATCACCACGATCAATCATAGGTAAAGCGCCACGCTCCTTAATCTGCTGCAATGCCACAGCGTCCTGACTTTTCGGAGAGAAGTCTTTCAGGCCAAGCTGCTTGCGGTAGGCATCCCACCAACGGGAAAGAAGCTGGTAGCGTCCGGCGCCTGTTGATTTGAGTTTTGGGTTTAGCGTGACAAGTTTGCGAGGGTGATCGGAGTACTCGGTAAACAGCTCGCCGCCTACAATGACGTCATAACCATGATTTCTGGTTTTCTGACGTCCGTTATCAGTTCCCTCCGACCACGCCAGCATATCGAGGAACGCCTTACGTTGATTATTGATTTCTACCATCTTCTACTCCGGCTTTTTTAGCAGCGAAGCGTTTGATAAGCGAACCAATCGAGTCAGTACCGATGTAGCCGATAAACACGCTCGTTATATAAGCGAGATTGCTACTTAGTCCGGCGAAGTCGAGAAGGTCACGAATGAACTAGGCGATAATGGCGCACATCGTTGCGTCGATTACTGTTTTTGTAAACGCACCGCCATTATATCTGCCGCGAAGGTACGCCATTGCAAACGCAAGGATTGCCCCGATGCCTTGTTCCTTTGCCGCGAGAATGGCGGCCAACAGGTCATGTTTTTCTGGCATCTTCATGTCTTACCCCCAATAAGGGGATTTGCTCTATTTAATTAGGAATAAGGTCGATTACTGATAGAACAAATCCAGGCTACTGTGTTTAGTAATCAGATTTGTTCGTGACCGATATGCACGGGCAAAACGGCAGGAGGTTGTTAGCGGCAAAAAATTCCAAAAAAAATCTTAAAATAATGATTCTATTGTACAATCTCTATTAATGGTTCCATGCCAACACTTCTGTCCATGTTATTGCATAGTGGACTCCACTGCTTTCTGTTTCCTACTTCAACCTAATGGCAAATTTCTGGTTGTAAGACTTTCTAAGGCTGTTTGTGATGGTGGAAACTAATCAAATCAATTCATCTATGCTAAATCCACCTTGCCATCAATAGTTATTTAGTAGACATTTGTCCTGATTCAACTTCAGACCTCCTTTTTGCTATAACGCCATCTTACTCAACCTGGTTGCGAAGAAAAGGGTCCTCCTAGCTTCTAAGTTCGAACAATAATGTAAAACATGCTCGGAATTCCTTAGAGGCTGATCTCATCAGGAATTCTCAAACAAAATTCAAGTTGTGACATTATTTGTATTAAAGAATAAAGTATACTTTAATAGCTTCATTTAAAATCTTTCATCAGAGTAGTAGATCTGTGATTGCATAATATAAGAAACCATCATTTCAAAATTCTGACAAATGTCTGAGAATTGGACATTTATTTTGAAGAATATTTGAGATCCTTAGTGAGCCCTTATCCAATTGGTATTCATGCAAGAGCATTATGTGAAATTTTCCAGAAAGGCAACTAGAGAAGAGGGCAACATAGTCCATGGGTTCACTGACACGTATTCAATAGAGTTCTCTTCTTTTGCTTCATGCAAACATGTACTTTATGCAATCATTTTCAAGTGAGTTTGGAAGGAAGGATGGATTACTAAGTTCCATAAATATAGCTTTCTGAGCTGAAAAAGGTCTTTCGTAAGTACATGCACAAATGCCTGTCCTAAATATGTGGCCTGATGCATGCTTACATGCGGCATGCCCTCATTGTCACATGCAATGCCACTGTAATGTCCCAGGGTGTAATCTTTTATATCACTTAATATTCATGGTGTTTCACTCTTGTACTCTTTGAGATGTTATATAGAATCTGCAATTGTTTTGTGCTAACCTGGTGGGCCCTTTCATTTGCAGGTTTTTGATAGAGCAAATTAGATTTCTTTTCAAATGATACCTGGTTACGCTTTTCTTTACTTGTCAAAATGACTTGCAACTAATTGGTTGTTTTTGTTTCAAGATTGCTTGTGCTACAGCTGGAGAGGCTAAAATGTGGATGGAGGCATTTGAGCACGGAAAGCAACAGGTACGAGGAAGTTGACTTGAATGCAGTAAATAACTGGTCTCATATTGATTTTATATATAATATCAGAGGTAGTTTTGCATGTATGATCATCATGGCAAAACCAATTACAACTGCATCATTTAGTATATTGTATTATGCTATATTAAAGGGTTCCTTGAAAAATGTGATATCTCACACTGGGTAAATCCTTAATCCTTCCCCTTCATACTAAGACTTCAGAATGTTCTTGTGAATTATGGCCAATACCAGGTATATAAGCAGTTATTTCTAATCCAGAGGTTAATCATACTCTGGCTACTTTACGCAAGGCAGGGTTTGGTTTTTGGGGTGATAATGGAAAAGTTGACAGATAAGTCACCCTTACTGCCACTCTACAGAACTGTACTTGAGATTTTCACCTCATTAATTTGTTATGTTTGGTTTCCTTCCTGACAATTCAAAACATTTACTTGGTCCTTGTCTTGATGACGTAACTTCTTGTTTTTGTTGTGAAAAATTTGGTACATAGTGTAAGTATGTGATGCAGGACAGCTTAGGGGCTGCTCTGGATCTGAGTTTGGAGGCTGTTTAGGGGTGTTTATGGTTGTATTGAAATCGGTTTCTACTTGGAATTGTAGAAGTATTAGAGTCACACTAATAGGGTGTCTAGGAGTCACACCTACAGGATAGGGAAACCTAAGCTTCACACCTTGGGTTCTTAGAAGTCACTCCTAAGGGAGATTAAGTCACACAATCAAAAGCAAAGTGCTGGAAATTATTTGATATTATTGCATTCCGAATATTGAAAGAATGCATACTATATTTATAGAGTTGTAGAAGTCCAAATCCAATTAGGACAAGGATTCCTAAACCTCCAAAATAACTATTCCTATTTAGAATAGGAAAACCTATAACTATTCCTATTTTGGAATAGCAAAACCTAATAACTGCAGGACTAAGAAAATAAAATACTAAACAGAAATAAAGCGTAGACCTACACAATTTCCAGATTTCCAGCAAACCTAAAAAAAATACTAAAACACCCTTTCATTCTATAATTTAAATAAAACATATAAATCTTAATCTTTTTTCATCCCCATCAGTATGTTTTCATCAAGTTGTCTCACGTTAGGCTCACAACAATGCTCTTTTGGCAGGCTGAATTCGAACTTTCAAGAGGAGGTAGTGCCAGAAACAAGCTGAACATGGAGACGGAGTATGCTTCCTACATGTGGATTGTCTTGTTTAAATATTTCTCCTTGGTTGAGTCTGTCTTGTTTAAATATTCTCCTTGGTTGAGTCTGTTTAGCAATTGGCATTGCTTGGATAATCATAGAGGATCTAGCAACCATATTC
Source organism: Dovyalis caffra (assembly GCA_963924115.1). Taxonomy (NCBI): domain Eukaryota; kingdom Viridiplantae; phylum Streptophyta; class Magnoliopsida; order Malpighiales; family Salicaceae; genus Dovyalis; species Dovyalis caffra. Next base: position 2,465,558 of record CAWUPB010001111.1, on the reverse strand, counting down.
AGTGAGAACTGGAGGAATCTGATTTCTTGATGGAAAAAAAGTAATACTTGCACATATATATACATATATACGTCATTGTCATGTGTAATCTCCCCACATACTCATGTTACCTTAATCCTGGTTGTACTCATTGGTAATAATTTTCACAATCATGAATTAAAAAAAGGTTCCTTTTGTAGTCAGATAATTCTAATTCGCTAATTTCTTAGAAATGTAGGTATGATATCCATAGTTGGATTAATAATGGTTTCAGGTCTAAGTTATTCTTGGTGTATATTGATATTTGAATCTAGGTGACCAATTCAAAAATGCCCAAATGGTTGTAGATGTGAGAGTGTGAACTTTTTATTCCTTAAAATAAGTATTTAAAGATGCCCAAGCCCATCTTTATTAATTATTAGGTAGTATTTATATGTATTTCTTATCATCTTGTATTCTTATCCTATTCAAAAGACCATCACCTAGGGTCGGCAAGGGTTTGATTTTTTAAGAAACTTTTCGAATTATTCTGTTTATAAAGAGTAAAGTTGTTTCCTATTTCCATTTTTTTGGTCTTGGATGTGTAATGTTATTGTGTCTTGTATTTTTCTAACAAACATATAATGAGGAAAAAGTACAAACAGGGTGGGAACAGTTGGTTTGACTTGTTGATGGTCTATTGACTCCTCAAGAATACAGGCGTTTGAATCCTTGTGCTTGGTTATATACTTAAAACTAGGGAAACTAATGAAGTGTAGCCAAGTCTATAACACAACCCTATCCTGGGATAGCTTATAATTAATGCATGTAGGTTTTCTTATGTGTCACTGTAAATCTGTGGAATTTTATTGGCAATGCTTTTTTGTCATTCTTATTTTCTTTTAGTACTTTTTGCTTGGTTTACTGCAGAATTTTATTGTATGCTATTCTTGCTGAATTATCACAGTTTGATGTCCCTTTTCCTTTTTGTTTTGTAAGGATCATCAACCTAGAAGGACATCGACCTAGAGTGAGGCTATATGCTCATGGATTGAAAAGGTTAATAAGAATAGGACAAGGTGAGGTGGTACTCTCATTATTCATTAGCAAAATTGTAGCAACTCATTATGCATTGAAGATTTTTCCAATTGTCGTATACAGTGCTTGTCTTGGGCATGAATAATCAAAGTTAAGAGTGCATATTTTAGTAAAGTGCAGCGTTTTAAATTGTTTTTAAAATCCTAGGATCACTGCAAGACATTGGCTCTGCAGGTCTTCTAAGTATTCGTGTATTTCAATTTTCACAGTAATGTGTTTATGGATCACATCTGGAGTTGATTGGTTGTATACAAAAGTGGCAACTTTTGGGATGTTGTATGTTTGTGATGGAATGAATCTGACATAGAACTGTCTAGAGTACCAAGGTTATGGTGCAAATTTTCAGTACTCGTGTATGATAGATATGTTCCATCATATAAATTTCCCACTGGTACTTATCATGGTGTTGAGCGAGAAATAAGCAAAATTGCAGTGAGCTTAACAAGATCAAACCAACCGTTGTGACCAATGTCCACTAAAAAAATTAAATTTAGAGGAATTGTTTCTCTGTTGAGACTCTTCTATTCCAGCAACAGGAAACAAAAAGTTTGCTGGTTTGCAAAATAAACCTGGAAATCAATTCTTTGGCCACGATGATGTGTTCTGGCATTTTCTTAACATACAGGAAGATTATAACATATGTTGCATTGATCATTGAATGATTTGTCTGCGTCATTACCATTTTGTGTGTATTCCTTGTGTTATTATCCTTTCTTGGTAAAATCGTACAACAATTTAATTCTAATATTTTTGTCTTTGTTATAAGAAATTGGAAAGTTTAATGCTGAATGAAAATATTAATGCACTATACCCCTTAAATATGCTGAGTGAATGTTTGTATCCCTATTATTTGGTTGTTTACAAAATAAAATATTGATGAATTTTGTCAAATTGCTTCAACTCTTGATGCCAACTTTATATATTAGACATACTAACCTATCAATATGTGTGCCATAGAAATATTTATTGGCATGAAATAATCTTTAATGTTTTTTATTTTGAAATTTATTTTGCTAATTGTCTCTTTGTCTTTTATTATTGACAGGTCCAGAAACACTTCTCCGGCAATCCTCAAACTTGGCTTCTCGTGTTAGGCCTGATGGGCACTTTGAAGGGGACGTAGGAGATGCAATCGATTTTCATCAATGGAAATGTGTTCGTACAGTTCATGGTACATTTCTGTTAGGCAATTTTAATATTCCTATTTGCTGAGGGATGGTCATTGCTGTCTGGATAGTTCTCCCAAAAGCTCTTTCCTTGTCATTTTCTCTGGATATTTTGACCATTCACTTGTATTTTGTTTGAAGTACATCAGTCATATTCTTTGTGAACTTACTACTTATAAATATCTCTATTAGCACATGGATGTCCTAAATCCTTCATTTTGTATCCCATATTCTTATTTCTCATATGCCATCGTTGAGATGGAGAATTTCACCTATGTGGTTAGGATTCTCTATTTGTCTTTAAATTTTTTAGTTTAACTCTGGAGAAAAATGGACAACTTACTGTATAGTTTTGGTAAAATTATCATGGCTTCTCTGCTGGATTTGGGAGAAAAATATTAATGGATTTTTATGGAATAGCTAATATCCCACTATTAAAATCTCTGAGCTACAACAGAAGAGTCCAAAAAAGATAAGGCAGGGCCCAGATCTGCGATCAATTTATTAATGCCCACATAGGTATTTTTCAATGTTGATGATCCATACTATTAATAAGAAGAGAATGCTACTAGGATGGATAGAACAAATGAGCAGGGGAAAGAAAAGAAAATTGTTTTATGCTTTGGGCGTCCACAAAACTCATTTATAGCTTGTAACTGCAATCTCTCTACAGTCGATGGTTACTGGGCCTGCTAAAACATACAATAGAATCATTTAATTGACATAGAAATACTCAACATCTAGATATTTTACTACCTTTCCAATGTCGAGCATGATAGAATAGATTTCTATGGGTTTGACATGAAATTTGTTAACTCGGCCTTGATTTCCATGTCTAAATAATTTCTGTTGCTGTGGTTTCAGGTGTTCGAATATTCGAGGATGTGTCCAATTCCAAGGTTTTTGTTTCTCATGATATCCTGAATCCTGTATCGGACAATTTTTCTTGAATTCTCATGGAGAATTATCCTGGAAAACAGTCTTTAGTGTGATATCTCTCTTTTGTAATTACTTGAAAAATTGACATACATAGATTGTGAAAATTAAGATGCAAGATGTGAAGTCCACTATTGTGGGTGATTTGAATTCGTATGCATCTTACTTAGGTGTCTATGTTTGTAAATCATCTCCTTCTTCTTTTCTTCATGTTATCATTTAAGTTTTCTGATTGCGTTTTATATTGAGCTTAATATTGGAACTTTTACGAACTTAATAAATAGCCTCCAGTCTTGTTCTGCACTGATGCATTGGTATTCTTTGTAGAATGGTAAAGGTGTTCTTGTGAAGGCTGTTAGTGTGATTGAGGCAAGTGCTGATGCTGTTTTTGAAGTTGTTTTGAACCTTGACCCGCATCAGAGATATGAGTAAGTTTCTTGATTTGTCTTCTAGAGCTGTGTGAAATGATCATTAAATTTCTCTCTCTAATAATTCATTACAGGTGGGATACATTGACAGGCGACTTGGAGCTGTTAGATTCTTATGATGGACACTACGATGTTGTCTATGGCACATGTGATTCCAAATATCTTTCCCGGTAATGTCTTTAGGCTGGACTGTTGATACATTTTGCAAAATGTATAAAGTCTCTTTTGTTGGTTGCTGGATTGTTGCTAAAAAGTCCTTGCAGCTGAAAGGAAATATTTCTTCTCCCATTATTTTTTTCTTTGAGCGTATCTTGTAATCTTTCCACAATTATTAGAAATTAAAACCATGGTCTATTGTTTATCTCCCTCTTTATTTCCATTCCAGTCTGGATTTAACCGGCTAACTAATCACTTCCTAGTAAATGGATGGAGCTGGAAAGATGAAACTAAACTGCTTAAATATTTAAACTCACACCTGAGTTTTAGCTGAACTGAGAAACTTGTGCGTTCTATTTTTCGTCATCATTGTGCATCTTGTTGCAGAAGATACATTAAAGTTTGTTCTTTCAAATTTTAAGCTCATGCACAGTCTCAACCAGAAACTGCATATGCTAACCTGCTTGGACACATGTTATACTTCGAAACAACCACTATGCCACCTTTATATTTAATTATTATTACTTCAAGCAACCATGCCATTACTGTGCTTTGCATGCCAAAGTTTCTTATGCTTCTTGTAGAGATTGACTTTAAAATCTTGCACTTGTTAATTTGTTCTTATTTGTATTGTTTAACATCATGATTCATGAGGTTCTAGTAATTAAGTATTGAGTTGCTGCAATGATAGTTAGTTTTAAATGCATCGTGCTTCTTATTTCATCACTGAGCATTTACATGTTAGACAAACTGTTCCACAGGTGGCAATCAAATAGAGATTTTGTCTTCTCTAGGCAATGGTTTCACGGACAAGATGGAACATACAGTAAGCAAATATAATTAACTGATTTACAGTTGCTTGTAATTAGGTGTAACGCTATGTGATATGCTGTGAATTTTTTAGACCAAACTCTTTATCTGGTAATGTCTGGCACTGCCCCTTGTACATCTGGACCTAGATCTCCCAATCTGCACCCTTCATTCTCTTTCTGTGCCCAAAATTTGTTACTACTGCACAGCTATGTTAGAAGAAGTGGCATAATGATGCTCAGATCATTTGCTACATGCTTAGATCAAGTTGGTTTTTAAGTCTTAGACAATCTTTGCATACTTGGCCCTATATTTGTTGGATTAGTTTAACATCATCACTAGTTAATAAGCTTGTTGAATTGCCACTAACCATTATGGTACCTGCCTGAAGAATGGTTAATTGTCCAATATAATGTGAACTATGGTGTTATCTGTTCTGAGAATCTATAGTTAGATTCTTGCTTTGATTTTATGTTTTCAACCTTCTTTCTTCTATGGTTCATTACATCAATTTCACTTGCCACCTCTGCTGTTGGCTAACATATGTCCATTTATTTCTGCAGCAATCTTGCAATTTCCTGCTGTGCATAAGAAGCGACCTCCAAGATCTGGATATCATCGGGAAAAAATCAACCGTAAGTGGATTCATCCTTTAAACTGCTAAAGTTTCATAAAACCTGAATTATTTGGTACTGATTACTGCCTCACAAATGTTACTATTATCAAGGAGTTAGACAATAAATTGGGTTTATTATGATACATTCAGCAGGGGATGGGATCTAAATATTTAAATCTTCAGTCTTATGAAGCATGTATATCTCCCTTACTTCAGTTAAATATGCTTGTATTGATGTGAAGATATACTGTTCCATTATCCCTCTCTAGTTCTCTCTCTCTCTCTCTCTTCATTCAGAATTTAAATCTTTGGATTACATTGTTGGTCCTTGTGAATGTCAAATAATTTGATTCCCTTGCTTGCTTGCTAGTCATATTATCTTGGTGCATGTCTGTATCCATGCAGATAACGAAGCTTTTTTTTTTCTGGTCATCTCTGATTGTTTTGTGTTAGGTTTCACTTTCATGTGCAAGATGATGATCTGCATAATATATGAAAAACTATCAATGGAAGACGTAAGCCTTCAATGATTTCTGTTTTGTGTTTATCTGTATTTTTCATGACTTTTAGCTTCTACATGGGAGATTAGAAATTTAAACACATCAATGGAGTCAAATTCAGCTAGATGTCTTGTGACACAAACGCTGGAGATACATGAAGCAGGACGGTGCAGATGGAAGAAAAATCACAGCTCAAAGTTTGAGAAGACTATTCCTTTTGCATTATTATCCCAAGTGGAAGGTTTGGTTTTGTTCCCTTCTTTATGTAGCACATAGCGTGATAAAAAGTTGTCTTTTAGGCCATCAAACATATATTGCCTCAGCCAAATGAGGTCTGTGAGAGATTTCAGAAAGTTTTGCAGTTCCTCTGAACGTCAACCCATGATATGACTCTTCATCAACCAAGAAACCAACTTCTCTGGTCTCCAGACTACGACTTTGACAAGAACTAACATGGTCATTGCATTTTCACATGTCCATTTTCTACTTGTTTATGTTTGCACCACAAATTGTATAAAATGGTCATCAATCGGGTTAAGGAAATCACCTTGTTGTTGGCAACTTTCATTTTTGTGACGATATCTCGTCTACTTAAGTGCCGGCACCTTATCATCCTTCTCTGAGTCTTTTTTCTCTCCTTCCAAATATGTTCTTTGTGCGCTCAGAATCCTGCCCATTTAATTTAATAGCTATTATAACCCAGGTAATAGTATTGCCCAATTATTTCATCAATAGAAACCTTCCTGGCAGTGAAATCATGTATGGTTTTGTGTAATTTTAGAAGGGTTAATTATTTGACTCTATGGCACAACTGCTAAACCGTTTCTTGTTGAAAATCATTTGTGACAATTTGAATTCTCATCGTACAGATTATATCTTAGACTGAACAATGGTGTCTCTCTGATTATAATGTTCCTTTAAAATAAAATTATTTTAGTGTTCAGTGTAAGCAAAGATGAAAGTTTATTATGAAAATATAGGTATGATATGTGGGACATCAAAATTTCAATAAATTTTTTATTCTTTCAGGAAGTTATTGAAAGTAAATCCTATGAAAGTAGGTTGCTGTAATTGTCTCTATGATCTTACTTGCAGTGGCAGTTAAATACCCTTGGTTCATTGTTGATCAGGTCTGAAAGAATATATTGCAGCAAATCCAGTTTTCAAATATGAACATTCCACTGCAGTTGTCCATTCTAAAATTTCTGATGCTGCCATCTCTGGCAGTGAATATGAGGATTCTGAAGTGCAGGATGAGTTTTATGATGCAATGGCTGCTGGCTCATCATCATCATCATCAGAAGAGAGTGATGATGACCATGAAGAAGCAAAGAAGGTTGTTTTTCTTTCTTTGAAAATAAATAGAGTACTTTCGATGTCTCATTTTTAGTTATAGTTGAACCCAACTTTCTTATAGATAGCAATCAAAATTTTTAAAGAACTCTCTTGTGGCAGGATGTGAAAGTGAAACTGAAGAATGTTTCATGGGCCATCAGAAGCTTTGCGTTGAAGCACACTTCAGGTCCTTTATTTTATTGGATGATAATAACCTTATTGGTCGTTAGTTGCTATTTCTTTCGCATTGATGTTACGCTTTTAGTTGCTTGAAAATTGTCTCCATTTCCAATAATAGTAGATATCACCTTCATGGTATACAAATAAAGATTTTCTTTTGGTGATAAAATTGTATATATCAATTTGGTCATATTGCCATTATAGTTGATTTAAATGAGAGGAAAAATAAAAAAGAAAACAGTGCTTAAGATCAACCTTTTGTCTGTGTTTTTAATAAGCACTAAGGCTTAACTGACAATTGATTTCTTTTTCCCTTTCCATTGTATAGTCTCAGTACTGTTCTATTTCAAATGCAGATCCAGATGCAAGCAAGGACCTGGATTCGAGTATAGCTCCAATCAGTATTGATCCAAGCCAATTTCATGGTTCTCTCAACAAAGGAAAGGATGAAAATGACTCTGACTGTTGGACTTCTCCTAGTGGCACAGGATTTATGATTAGAGGAAAGACTTATCTAAAAGATAGCACTAAGGTTGGTTCTTCTTTCTTTTCAAAATATTGTTAATATCTTATTCATCTTATTATAAGATCAAAATGAAAGGTATTGCTCATTTGCTCTGTGTTTTGTGCTGTATGTTTTGCATTTAAATGCAAAGTAGAGGTTGTATCGTCTAACAAAACTGATATTTTATGGATGAGTTATTGAGTTGACGATGAAAACTATATTGTTCTTTTGAATTCTGATTTATGAGTAGCATTATTTTTTCCTGGATCAAAATGGCATGCATACCTTTTTGCAGGTAATGGGAGGAGATCCCCTTCTCAAGCTAATTGCAGTTGATTGGTTCAAGGTTGACAAGGCCATAGATGGGATTTCACTTCATCCCAGGTGTCTAGTGCAGGTACTGTATGTTCAATTTTCACTTTTTCTTTATCTCTGATATAGTACTTAAAATCGTGAAACCAATCCTTTCTGACCTTTCCATTTAACATCTCTCCATGGACTAATACCTATGTAATGATCTCTGATTGGGAACCCTGTTTTGCTTGATAGTCTGATATACACCTATTTAATAGCTTCCTTTAAGCTATGCAATTTGATTAGGAGAGTTGAAGCTAATTGTAGATTTGAATGTTTCATAGTTACTGTAGTTTAAGAACTGTGTGCTCTTTAAAATTATATTAGAGGAATATTGTTTCAAATCAAAAGCCCGGTATTTAGTTGGAACAATCTTGCAACTCTTCTTTGTTATTTGATTATTCATATTTAAGTGGACACTACCAAGTTGCCTCTTGAAAGTTATATTAACTTCATATTTCAGCTTTTAGATTTTTTTACCTGACTTCTACTGGAATCAGATGATCTCTTGGTTTTCTATTCTTCTCTTCCACCTTGGATGATGACTTGTCTTGTTACAATGTGTGTGAACCTTCTTCTATTAACAAAATCTCAATTTTATCTGAAAAGGAGGTGCAGTTCTGTTCTTAAAGAGAAATGTAGTTCTATGTAATTTGAATGGCCATTTATACACTGACTGTACCTTATGAATTTCAGAAAGAAGCTGGAAAAAAGCTCCCTTTCATTCTGGTCATTAATCTCCAGGTATGCAGATGAATGCATTCCAATATCTTTCAATTCGACTTGTCTTAAAAGTATTTAGAACTTGGAAATTAGAAAGTTAATGTTTACTCGATGATAAACTATTATTAAATATTCCCATGCCCGCTATATGCAAGTTTCACATTAGTTGCATGTATAATATAAAAATCTGATAGTTGCCTCTGAGTCTATATCAAATATGGATTTGAATTTCCATATGTACATATTCCATCTCCATTTTCACTTGTATTTATGAAACAATACACTTATTTGAAGTTAATGCTTATTCTTTCCAGTTTTATAAAGTGGTAGAATAAATCAAACTATATGCAAGTCTCGCATTAGTTATATAAAAACATAATTGTCTGTGTGAAAGATGCATTTGAATTTCCACGTTAATTTGCAGGATTTTCAAACTCTTTTAATCAAATATTATCAACCAAAAGGTCTCATTCATGTTTTAGATGATGAAGGATCTGCATGATGATAAATGTGTTTAGGATAATTGAACCATTGTTAGTTAAGTGGCTAGGCAATCGCTAGTTACTTTACAAAATGACACAAGCTGAGAGGCAGAGGTGTACTCTGATTGTCCACTGATCCTATGTTCTCCGGGGGAAACAAGGGGAAAGCCCCCTTTGGGTGCTAGATCATGTAGACAAAAGTTCTCATAGAACTTGGAAAGGTTAATTGCTAAAAATTTTCTAACAATAGAAAGACAAACGCTAATTTTGATGTCTATTAAATACACTGAACTCAACTCTACCTTAATTCAGAACTGTTGGCTATATGAACTCTTCTCCCCAATTTTCTTTCTAGACCATATTTTCAGTTAGATATTTACAAATCAAATCTACCTAACCTTTATTTTTTCAGACAAAGCCTGCAAAGAACATAGCCTTTTACTTTAGGTAATCCTAGCCTTACAACCTATTATAGGTCAATATAAAAAGACTGAGATTGTGGTAGGAAAAGGGAAAAGAGAGAGAGAGAGAGAGAGAGAGAGAGAGAGAGAGAGAGACCAAAATATGCCTAATCTTATGTAGCCTCTATACTTTAGAGGATGAAGATGATTTTAGATTCAATAGGTATGATGAATGGATTTGACAAACATCATTAACTTCTAATTTTTTTAGATATTCTCTGGTTTTAGAAGGTACTTGTTCTTTCAAAAAAGCATGTGTTCGTTTCATTATTCTGTTTCAGATTCCAGCAAAACCAAACTACAGTTTGGTTCTCTACTATGCTGCAGACAGACCGATAAACAAAAGTTCTTTGTTGGGTAAATTTGTTGATGGGACAGACTTGTTTCGGGATTCAAGATTCAAATTAATTCCTAGTATCATTGAGGTATTCCACTATGTTAAGATTATTATTAACATCTATAGCTTTTTCCTTGTTTTCCCTTTAATAAGTCCAGGCAGCTCATTGCTCTTCAAAATTAACAGGGGTATTGGATGGTCAAGCGTGCAGTTGGAACAAAAGCTTGCCTGTTGGGGAAAGCAGTAACCTGCAAGTACCTCAGACAAGATAATTTTTTGGAGGTAATATTCTCCCATACGTTCACTGCATCAGAAATTCAGAATCAAGCAGACTCTCTGCTTGGTATCATTCAGGACATATAATGAATTAAAAGTAATACGCTTTTCTTTGGTCGTGTTTCTTGAAACCAGACTGTGTGTTGGTAATTAATGCAGAGGGTCCTTCATTCTGTTTTGGAAAATATGATGCATTGTTTTCACATGAGATGTATGTTCTTGTACTTGGGTGGGAACAAAAAAAAAAAAACAAATATACGGATTTCACTAGCAAGTAATATGTTTCGGGTTGTGATTTTCTTGGATTTATTTGATTACTTAATCAGATAATTTTAACATTCATTCTGATCTGTTTTACTTATTTTGTCCAATTAGTTGGATAGGCAAACATAAGCAAATTTGTTGCATGCCATAATGCTTTCTCCCGTTGTTCTTTTAATTTACTGTTTTTGTGTTAAAACTTCTGTTGTGTAGATTGATGTTGACATTGGCTCATCATCTGTAGCAAGAGGGGTCATTGGCCTAGTCCTCGGATATGTCACAAGCCTGGTTGTTGATCTTGCAATTTTGATAGAGGTTTGGACCACTGTTATAAATCATCCATCTTTTTCTTTTCGTAACATAGTCTTGCCTAGCCATTGTACTAATGTTTCCTTCTGCTCTAAGCTTATATGAGCTTGAGGTTGGAAATGGTTATAAGGTTATAAACTGTGAGTTATTGCATTTTGTTCCCAACTGCATACCTTTACAATTAGTCTTACTTATCATACAGAGATTATTGTGCTTACAAATATTGACCTAGATGGCCTCCATGATAAAATTGAAAATTTGCTATTTAAGTTAAAGTACCTTATGGATGAACCCAACTAAAACGCATCAATTTCCTTTATGATTGTACTCCCTGCCAAATTGGTCACCTGATTGAAGACTTGTAACGGAACTAGTTATAGAGTTAATGATTGAGACAGGACCCAGGATCCAACGGCTGAAAATATGAAATTTATGATAAACACGATTAAACCTAGTTTTTTTTTTAAAAAAAAAAACCTTATCTACTCGCCTAGGGCTTTGTTGTGCAGCCATCTTGATAATTATTTTGTTTATTCCTTCTCCTAGTGCAGTAATTTTGGTTTTCTGGTGCTGTTCTTGTAGTTTCTATTTATAACTTATTTGAAAGTGTTAGGTATGCAATGTGCAATATTAATGATCATAGTTGTGTCTGTAGTGTTATAGTGTGTATGTTATAGTTATAGTGCCACTAAATGGTAATTTTGTGCTGAAATAATCTTAGTGAATCTTCATGTATGATTTCTGAATTGTTAACATGATCCTGAGTACATGTATGTGATAATCAACCGGCTATTAAATCTAGCTGTTTGCCCAGGCAAAAGAGGAGGCGGAGCTGCCTGAGTATATTCTTGGAACTGTCCGGCTAAATCGTCTGAGGCTCGAGTCAGCTGTACATTTGGAGTTTTAGGTTCGTATTCCTGTGATTGATGCTGTTATTTTTGGGCCTTCACTCTGATGATCTCCAATCTGGTATATATGATCGCAACAGGCATATTATGGTGATTTGAATTAGATGTATACTATGAATGGAAGGATAAATGGGTCCCCACATGGTGAGTTACAATTTCCGTGAAGATGAGTCAGGTGTGGCAGATCCCGCATCAGTTTGGTTTATAGGATTTACAAGGAGGATTAAACTTGAGTTAATGCTCATCCTGTAACTGGATTCCCTCATTTGATTGTCAGATTACAAAACTAGTGGTTGAGAACTTGTTCATGTGTCAAGAACATGAAGAACAAGGCTATATCTGCGGACAGGGATAAGTGTGCTGGGAGATACAATCTTGTATCCAAATCATTCGAACTCTTGATTTGTCAGAACGCTATTTTCAAAACCTAAGGTATTTGCAAGTCATGGTTCTTACTCGATTCTTCTTTTTTCAAATCAAAATGTAGGACATACTTCAAAACCTCCCCTGCCGTTGATCACTTCAACTATACACTGTCATCCATAATTTGTCAAAGCAGGTTTCATGTCTTATGTTGGTATAGCAAAACAAAAACAGTAATGGAAAAGAGTTGTTAAAGAATAGATTTGAATCAAAGAAATGTCCTTTTCTTCCATCACTTTACTAAATACTAACTCCACCCACCCACCCTTCCCCCTATCTTTATTTACTTTATTTGCATATGCATGCCATACTTTATGAATGATTGACGTTTTCTAGCTTGTAGAATGTTTATCTGTTATGTTTGGCACATTAGTTTCTGCACCAACCAGTATTTTTGACTGACTCGCTCTTCCCATATTAGCCCCTACAGAAAGTCAAAAGTATCCTTATACTTTCTTCCGTTACAGATAATTGTACAAGGTCCCAAATGGTCTTTTCTGTGTTCTTGTGGTGTCCTACTTGTGAGAAAGAAGAGGTGGGTATAATTATCGTAAAGATTAATATTTATGGTCGTATTTTGTTATAATTTGGTTAGCTTAAGGCATCAAATCAAGCATGAGCTCCTTCCTACTCTTTTGACTGCTTATAATGGGAATCCAATTCATTCAAAAGGAGTGAAAATTTCTTTTCCTAAAAAGCTGTGTTCATCACAGCCCCCAAGGCCACACGGTCGGTGGGATGTCCTTTTCATCCATGTCTCTGAGGAAATTTTTCTGCTAATTGCTCTCCTTTATCGCTCTGGACGATTCTGTTCTTTGCTTTAACGAGTGTCCGTATGCTGTGATAATATACGTACAGTGAATTCCTTGGTACAATAATAGGTGCGTAATGGCAGAGCTTGATTCTTGCTATACGCCTTCTATCTATTCAAAATATCATCTCTTTCATGCAGCTGAAAGAACTGTGGCCTTGAATTTATTGGCTCCACGACAGGTATTAGATTCATGGAAAAAGAGTAGGAAAAAATTGAAAGAAAAGATTTGCCATTCTCAACTGTGATTAATGCAATTATCCTAAGTTTTCAGACCCTGCTCATTCACACGAGGGAATATTGTCCAGGAGTAATTATTAGACGGAATCTGGCTCACCATAAGCCCAATCACATAATCACATAATCTGGCTTAGTTTTTGAATTTTTTTATTAGTTTTGAGAATTTCTAAATTTTTAATTTTTGGAGATTTAATTCATTAATGATTTTCAACTATAATCTTCATATTTAACACACACCTTAAAAAAAAACAATTCGTTCTGTAGAAAAATTCTGAATTTTTCAATATCAAAAACTATATTTATTTATGTTTTTAACATTAGAAATATAAAAAATTGGAAAAAAAAATAGAAATAACTCCCAAATCATCTTAATTTTTTTTAGAAGCTCTACATAAATTTCATTCAAATGATTTTCATCGTGAAACTATTTATGTGATTGTTATTTTTTAAGATAAATAATAAAAATTAAGGATTGGATTAAATTTGAAAATATTAAAAGTTTAAAGATTTTCAAAACCAATAAAAAAAATTTAAAATCTCAATTTTAAATGACTTAAAATTCAAAGATGATAAGAACTTTTAGATTTACGAAGTGATTTTTGGTCGATTACTTTTTACATATTTGATTAAATTTAAAAATATTAAAAGTTCAAAGATTTTTAAAACTAATAAAAATTCAAAAACTCAATTATAAATGATTTAAAAATTAGAGATGATAAGACCCTCTTGGACTTATGAAGTGGTTGTAGATCTATTACTTTGTGCATATGAACTCATGATGAGCTAGACTCTCATATGATAAGTTTTTGACACTTACAAGAATTTATTCTTTTAAAAGCACAAAGCTAGTATAAGAATGGGACCTTAAGATCGTTTTGTTTTGAACCAAAAATTAAAAAAAAAAAAAAAATACTGAAAAAAAGAACTTCTATATTATCACATTGAAAGCAAAGGGACCTGGCGGTTCATTCATTTAGCTGCAGAATTCCTGAGAGTAGTGACACAGTTTCTACAGTCCATATTAAATGATACCTAATCATAACATGCAATTGGGTGGGACTCCTCCCTCCTCTCATTGCCAGAATTATCTCATCACGGGGTCCCCGTGAGGGGTCTCAGGAAGCAGGACCCTCTCGTGATGTGATCATGGCTTATGACTGTTAGCACCAAAATATTCAGAACCTTGCACTGTTTCCCATACATATATGAACCAAGATATAGACATTTGAATATCTATGTGGCCTAAACTTTCTTATAAGGAACCAAAACTGTTTCCAGTAACGCTAATGAAGGACACGCATTTTTTCGTCCGTCACACTGAAACTTTTGCCTGCTCTGTCTATTTCCCACTTTTAAGAGTTTTGTCTCGAGTCCAGACAAAACCCTAGAGGAACATTTACGAGCAACTGGATATCTGATATCTAAAATGGTGCCTGCCCACTGCCCAGTTTAGGCTCAAAGACAAAACTAACTGCTTCAAGGGAGTGAAAATAAAACTTAAAAGGTGTAGCAGCTTTGTGCCAAGTTTAGCATTTCAAGCAGCAATTTCAGCTTCCTGTAAATGCTTGCTCTGCCGGAGAACGTAAACTCCTACTTTTCGTACGAGACATGTTAGGGCTGGTAGATTGGCGGTCCATGGTCAACTTCAAAGTTCAAACCCTAGAGATAGTGAGAAGATGACATAAGTGCCCTTGTAAATTGTAATTAATGCAAGATGAACCAAGATTACGCAACCCAAATAATTACAAGCTGTGATCTGTAGGCATCCATCTTGAAAACCACAGTACCACTGTTAAATAATGATGAGAGATATCTTTCTTCGTTAAGTTCACTTTGGTTTTACTCTCCATCAAATCTTGAAAACAAAAAAAGTTGATAGCACCGTCTTGGAGACGTTAAGTTTAATTATTAGATTGCATTAGGAAGCACGAAGGAAGCATTGAGCATTTACTGCCAACTGCCAAGGTTACACATATGTCAAGAACAGACTATAGATGGACCTTTAATGTCCTTCAAGGACACAAAAGGTTTAGTAAATCATAAATCAAGGAAAAAAGAGAGCTGCTTTTTTATCACCACTATTGTCTTTATTCTGTAACTTCTGTGCACCTGTTAATATCATTTCAATGGCTGGTCAATCCCAAAACAAGGGTTTAATTACATACCCTGGTGGCCTTGCCCTTAATTTAATACTCCCTCCAGAAGATGATCTGTTGCTCAACTTAATTTGGTTCCCTGGACGGAAAATCTGGATGATTTTTTTAGCCAAACATTTTCTTCAGTAGTGCTATGACATTTTGCTTTCAATTGTCCAAAACTAGGTTAGAACTGTAGCTATCATAATAATTGCCTAGTAATTGCACAGCTTTCTTAATTCTTATGATATTCTTTATTATAAAATAATGGTTCGCTTTATTCCTAACCTGCTAAGATTTGCTTATAACCATCCAACCAGAAGAGGATACAACAAGGCACTTTATCTACAAAATAAAATGGTAAGGATATAGATGATTAGGTTCGTGTTCCATAATGTTGATACCCCATTTCAAATTAGACACTGCTACTTACATATTTCATTTTCTCCGGTGAAAAGCAAGTAAAGATGCTTCAACATGTAAAAGCTCTAGTCCTTGGTGGCGAACACCATCCTAATTAACAATGGCCCTAATGGTCCCTTCTTGCCTCCAAAAGAAACTTGATTAATGGCAAATTCTCATATCACCTAATCCTTATTCGTCACTCCTTTCTTTTGTGCACTCTTTCTCTAGTCCCCATGCATCTCTCATCCAACAAAAACACAAACAATATAAACAGACCTTATTCTAAACTGACGGATATTTCTTTTACCTGGGGTTGTCAATAGTTGTCTTTCTTTCTTCTACACTTCCGAGTTCCGATGGAGATTTTCCATTGCTTGTACTTCGGAGTTCTCTTGGCCTTCACATTCGCAGTAGCAGTTGTCTTGGCTACTGATCCTTACTCAGAGGCTCTCTTGAGCTTAAAATCTGAGCTCGTTGATGATGATAACAGTTTGGATGATTGGTTAGTGCCTCCTGGAGGGAACACAGAAGAGAAAGTTCAAGCATGTTCTTGGTCTGGTGTCAAATGCAACCAGAATTCCACAGTCGTTATTGCTTTAGACCTGTCTATGAAGAATCTCCGTGGTGAATTATCAGGGAAGCAGTTTAGTGTCTTCACTGAGCTTGTTGATCTCAACTTCAGCTACAACTCATTCTCAGGGAAGCTTCCTTTGGGAATCTTTAACATAACTAATCTAAAAATCTTCGATATCAGCAGAAACAATTTTTCTGCCCAGTTTCCAGATGGAATCTCCGATCTTCGAAACCTGGTCGTGCTTGATGCCTTTAGCAACAGCTTTTCCGGGCCATTGCCAGTTGAAGTTTCCCAGCTTGAATTTCTCGAAGTTCTCAATCTGGCTGGGAGTTACTTTGATGGACCAATCCCATCAGAGTATGGTTCTTTCAAGAGCCTCGAGTTTATTCACCTGGCAGGTAACTTCCTCAGTGGTAGCATACCACCAGAACTAGGCCAACTCAAGACTGTGACCCATATGGAGATTGGCTACAATTCATATGAAGGAAGTATCCCGTGGCAATTGGGTAACATGAGTGAGCTTCAGTATCTTGATATAGCTGGTGCAAATCTATCTGGCCCAATACCAAAGCAACTCTCCAATCTCACCAAGCTAGAATCCCTATTTCTCTTCAGAAACCGGCTCACTGGATGGGTCCCCTGGGAGTTTAGCCAAATTGTGCCTCTTGCAAGCTTAGATCTTTCTGATAATCAACTTTCTGGGCCTATCCCTGAGAGCTTTGCAGCGTTGAAGAATCTCAAGCTGCTAAGCCTTATGTACAATGAGATGAATGGCACTGTTCCACCAGGTATTGGTCGGCTTCCTTCGCTGGAAACTCTCCTTATATGGAATAATTTCTTCTCTGGGTCACTTCCACAGGACCTGGGCAGGAACTTAAAGCTAAAATGGGTGGATGTTTCCACCAACAATTTCATCGGCAGCATTCCACCGGATATTTGTGCAGGTGGGCTAGCGAAACTGATCCTTTTCTCAAATAAATTTACGGGCAGTCTTTCACCATCTATCTCCAATTGTTCTTCACTTGTGCGTCTACGAATTGAAGACAATTCCTTCTCCGGTGAGATCCCTCTTAAATTCAGCCATCTTCCTGATATCGCATATGTGGACCTCTCCAGAAACAAGTTTACAGGTGGCATTCCCATAGATATCTCTCAAGCTTCCAACCTGCAGTACTTCAATATCTCTAATAATCCAGGGCTTGGAGGTACGATCCCAGCAAAAACATGGTCTTTGCCACTTCTCCAAAATTTCTCAGCGTCAGCATGTAATATCTCAGGCAATCTTCCTCCATTCCACTCCTGCAAATCTGTTTCTGTTATTGAGTTAGACATGAACAATCTAGCAGGAAGCGTCCCTGAAAGTGTTTCCGATTGCCAAGCTCTTGGGAAGATGGATTTGGCTGATAATAAGTTTACTGGTCATATACCTGAAGACCTTGCAAGCGTTCCAGCTTTAAGTGTCCTGGACTTGTCACGTAATAACTTCAGTGGTTCGATACCAGCAAAGTTTGGTGCTTCTTCAAGCTTAGTGCTTCTAAACGTGTCTTTTAATGATATCTCTGGTTCCATTCCATCCAACAACGTGTTTAGATTGATGGGTAGCAGTGCTTATGAGGGAAATCCAAAGCTATGCGGAGCACCCCTGAAACCATGTTCTGCTTCCATCGCAATATTCGGCAGCAAAGGCACAAGAAAGCTTACATGGGTTCTGCTACTCTGTGCAGTGCTGGTTGTACTTTGTGTGGCATCAGTCTTGGGGATATTCTATATCCGGAGAGGAAGCAAGGGTCAATGGAAAATGGTCTCCTTCAGTGGACTCCCCCGATTCACAGCAAATGATATTTTGAGAAGCTTCAGTTCCACAGAATCACTGGAAGCCGTACAACCAGAATCTAGTTCAGTTTGCAAAGTAGTGCTGCCCACAGGAATAACAGTTTCAGTGAAAAAGATTGAGCTGGAAGCAAAGAGAATGAAGAAAGCCACAGAATTTATGACACAATTGGGTGTTGCAAGACACAAGAACTTGATTAGATTGCTAGGATATTGCTACAACAAGCAACAAGCATATGTCATGTATGATTATCTGCCTAATGGTAACTTGGCTGAAAAAATCAGTTTGAAGAAAGATTGGGTGGCCAAGTACAAACTCGTCATTGGCATTGCTAGGGGACTGCGCTTCCTTCACCACGACTGTTATCCAGCAATTCCTCATGGAGATTTGAAGTTGAGTAACATATTGTTTGACGAAAATATGGAGCCTCATTTGGCTGAATTTGGGTTCAAGTACCTGATAGAAATGACTAAAGGCTCATCTCCTGCAACGATTTCCATGAGAGAAACAGGTAACTCGTCACTACAAATTTTCTGTAGCACATGTTGTTCATGTTATAAAATTTTCTATGGAACCTGTTTTCTAAATCACTTCCACACATCAAACGGACGAATAATACCTTTACTCAAAAAGTCTAAGATAGTCAAAAGTTGTAAGAGTGTCTGGAAATCTGTAGTATACTTTATATAAGTTATAGAAGAATCATAAAAGGTCCAAGTCCAACCAAGAAAGTTGTTGCCTGTCAAGTACACACAGAGCACTAGTCAATATTCCTTCAAGCAAGACTAAAAACAGAGTATTACAGTGAGTAATATTCCACATAAACTAACATTAGCAAACTAATGTTGCTGTCTTGAAATAGGGAAAAGAATATTTGTACAAATAGAAATCTGTTGACTCATGCTACCGTCTTCTTTGGAAGCATAAGTAGCGATTAATGTTTGTTCAACTTTTTTATAGGCAAACTCAACAGTGCCATAAAAGAGGAGCTCTACATGGACATATACAGATTTGGGGAGATCGTTCTGGAACTTCTGACCAATGGCAGATTGGCAAATGCAGGGGGAGCATACAGAGCACGCCTAAGGAGGTGCTTTTAAGAGAAATATGTAGCTCGAATCAAACTGGTTCTGCTGATGCAATGCAAGAGGAGATAAAACTGGTTCTTGAAGTTGCTTTGCTCTGCACAAGAAGCAGGCCATCTGATCGGCCATCCATGGAAGATTCACTGAAACTTTTATCAGGAGTAAATTCGCAAACAAAATAACAGAAATATTGAAACCAAAGGACTACGCTGTGTATTTCACAATGCCATATATTAGTGGGCATGATAGATATGACTTGTAGCGAATTCATATGTCTGTTTGTATTTGATTATCATACCTAGCTTGTTCTTGGAAATAATTTGCTGTAATATAGTAGCCTATAAGTTTGTGAGTTTGTGTATTCTTAAAGAATCTTGCGGATGTTAACTACATGGTTTTTTTTTTTTTTTCCCAAGTTTGAAGTAAGAATATTGGCATTATAAAGTTCAATTTTCTATTCTTACAGTCAATAATACCATACGATACATCAACCTGCATTTCTTATCTCTAATTTTTAAACAGCAAGGGAATGGTGCTCCTAAAAAAAGGTAAACTGCTGCTTTAGTGAAAATAAGAGGGAGTAAAGGAGCAGGCCAAGGGAAGTTTTCAACAAAAGTGAGCTAACAGTGCAAGATGAATTGAAACCTTTCTCAATGTGCAAGATTATGGTTACAGATGCATATGACTACATTGAAGGAGAATGACAGGCTTAACAAGGGGTCAACTGACCATTAAAGTTTGGCCTTTTACATGAATTGATAGATAGCTTTTTCTTTTTCGCTTGTCATAACTAAGAACAGTTTTCCCTTCTTGCTTAAGCAAGAAATAGGTAGAAAGGGACACCATTTTCTTGTAACTGAAGCCTTTTGATATGTTCACATATATAGAAACCAAAAGTTTAGCCCTACATTTATTCATTTCTTGCTATAATATGTAGTACAAATTTTCTTTGAAAAAATAATAAATAATGAAACAAAATCAGCGATACAAAGTTTCATTCAGACAAATTCACATACAGGTAGAACCCAAACCTCTCAACTTGGCATCAACAGCATCCACAACACCTTGAAAACTATCAAACCTTCCACTCACAACATCAACATTTACTCCCAACCTCTCAGCCCCTGCCGCTGTCACCGGCCCATGTGCTGCCACCACCAAATTAGGCCACCTCCTCCGCACCATCTCCCACTCCCACCCAAACTCTCTCAAACTCTTCAATAATCCCTCCACTTCTCCACTACTGGTAAACACCATAGCATCCAACAATCCCTCCTCACTCCTCTCCACAATTCCCTTCCCACAGATAGGCCCCAACCACCGTGTCTCATACGCATCAACTCTAATTGGGACCCATTCCGCAGCCTCCAGTTCCCGGAGAAAATCCGGAACAACTGGAGGCTCTTCTAGTCCCACAACTCGTGGGACTGGACACAACAACTTCCGGCCGCGTCCAGTTCCAAGCAACTGGACGAGCCAGCTAGGTGTTGCTATTGTAGGAGCTATAACTTTTACTCTACTAATATCACCACCACAAAAATTAAGCAAGAAAGTTGTGTCTATCAGTTCCACATCTTTGCCAAGTGCCGCTATGATAAATGTGTCTTCGTGAGGTGGTAAGAGAGGGGTTGGGAGCGAGAGAGAAGCGGTTGAGAATGCGGTGATGGCGGTGCGGGAAGGAAAAGCAATGGCGGAGAGGAGAGAGATGGAGTGAGGGGAGAGATGCAGGGCAAGAGAGGAGAGAGTTTGTGGGGTGGGTTCGGTGATTATGGTGGGGCACCATAAGGGAGTGAAGGATTTGAGAGTTAATAGGTGGGAAAGCCTGGTAGCGTAGTTTGGCGGAGTGGTGAAGGCTACGGTGGGTTTAGCGGCGGTGGTAGTGGTGGGGATCATGAGGTTGTGCATGGTGGTTGGCGTTAACGTGGTCATCATTACCGAATCATTGGCCGAAAGTGCTTGTTTTGGACTTGTGGGAAGGTGGTCATCTGCTCGAGTTATTATTTAGTACATCCGGAAATACATTTTTCTTGTTTTAGATCAAGATCAAATTTATAAATAATTTTCAAAATAAATTTTATATTTTTATAAAAGACAGAATACAATTAAAAAAAAAAAAACACTAAAACATGCAGGGTTTTCGTGTTTATAGACTGTTCAACTACACTGAATTTACTGGGGATGAAGCACTTCTCCATGCATTTCAACCGTTGTCTCTGATTTGTTTCATTTGCTTCTTTGGTTTTCCATTACTGTTACAAAAGCTCATTTTTCTTTTTCTTTTTCTCTTGCACCTGTTTTTTTTTTTTTTTTCATTATCAATTTAACACCCTTATATTGTTTGCTTAATTGTAATTGTGCCACTTAGTGGGGTGTCAAGTTACGTTTTTATCCCTTTTTTTTTCTTTTTCCTTCCCTTTTTTTATTCTTTTTTTGTAATTTGCTCCTTAGTGGGACAGAGTAAGTGATGCTCAACAATGATGCTTTTGCTGCACGCTTTTTTTCCTTGGAATACTAAGTTTAGTTATTTTTACTTTTTGTTTTGATCCTTACATTATAAGTATGTTATTATTTGGTTTCTTAAATTTCAAAATATTTAAAATGATCCTAAACTATATATTATTAATTCGAAATATATCCAACAAAAATTAAATATTTTTAATAGAGAGTGGATATTGTAATAATTAACATGATTTAAAGTTACGTTAATTAATGATATAACTTTATAGGGTCACCGGAAAGAGAATCTAATTTTTTTATTAATTCAAAATATTTAAAATGATCCAAAACTATATATGATTAATTTGAAATACAATTAACAAAAAATTAAATATTTTTAATAAAGAATGGATATTGTAATAGTTAACATGATTTAAAGTTCTGTTAATTAATGAGATAACTTTATATGGTTACCTAAAACAAAATCTAAAAAAAAAACAATTAATTAATTTTAAGACATATTTGAGGAGTATTCATTATTGTATTATAAAAATTTAGTTTAAAATATTCATGTTTCATGTTTTATATTTTTTAATTTATGTATTTTGTTTTGATTTATAATTTAATTTTGTTTATTGAATTATTTAAAATTATTTCATAAATTTTATTTTAATATTTTATCGGATTGAATATTTAAATAAAATTATTAAGGTATTGCAAAGAAACTATTAAAATTTTCAAATTGACAATAATGATATCTAGTAGTGTACGAGAAAAACCTTAATAAGTTTTGATATATATAAATATAAAAAAATTTAAAAGCAAAGGATCATTATTAAAAAAGAAAGAAAACTAAAAAATGTGAATTTATTACTGTTACTGATTAACTAAAACAATTAGAATGAAAACATAATCATTGTCCACACACTGTTTCCTGTTTCTTACTTCAGTGTTCATTTATTGTAGATTGTCTCCAAAATCATTGTTTATTCACTATGAACTTGTACTCCTTATTAAAAAATGTGCACTTTTATTTCTACATGACAAGAGGAGAGAGAGATGACAAAATCCATTTCGATCATCTCGACAATCAATTTTACTACACCTTTGTTCGCCTTAAATATATCATGTATTTTATATTATATTATTCTTATTAATTAAAATTTATTCTTTGATTTTTTTTTAGTGAAAATCTTCATTCAATTAATAATTTTTATATGTAAAATTTTATTTACTGATAAATATGATTAATTTTTCTCTAAATTTGAATTTTAAAATAAAATTTAAAACATGATTGTTTTTTATTTTTTTAAAAAATAAATTGATATAATACATGTTATGAATTCTTAGAATATTTAAATTAGAATTGCATTTATATAAATTGTATTTTAGATAATTTGTTTCAGTTCATCGAGTATTATCAAGACGTATAAAAAGTTTTTTTGAATCATCGGTTTTATTAAAAATTAATTATACATATTTACACATAACATCAATTATTTGCTATGAATATTTTTGTTAACATTATAGAACTAATTTCTTTGAACTAAAATAATTTTTTAAAACAGCCAACCAATTATTCAAATACAATATTTTATGCTAACATTATTGATTATTTTGTAAATAAATATACATAGATCAAGTGCATATACTTTCAAAAATAATATTTTCACCATCATTAAATAAGAATAATTTTTTATTAATTATGTTTAATCCTCTCATCAGTATTAAA
Source organism: Dovyalis caffra (assembly GCA_963924115.1). Lineage (NCBI taxonomy): Eukaryota > Viridiplantae > Streptophyta > Magnoliopsida > Malpighiales > Salicaceae > Dovyalis > Dovyalis caffra. Next base: position 2,442,087 of record CAWUPB010001111.1, on the reverse strand, counting down.
TAAGAAAAAAAATTATATTATTTGTTTTTACAAGTCTATACATCAATTGTAACTTTATTTTTTGGATATATTTTTAAACTATATTATTTTTTAATTCTTAACTGATATTTTAGTTTAAATTATTATAAATTTTTATTTAAAAACTAACGCATAAAGAATAATAAATATTTTTTTAAGTAGAAAAAATATGAAAAATATATTAAAAAACTAACTAAAAAAATTAATAAAAAAAATTATAAAATTTTGAAAAGATTCTATTGTACCTGACCCACGGCGTAACACAGGTAAACGACCAATTCTAACTGAATAAGCTCGTACATAATTCTAAAAGCCTAGTAATTTGGGCCTCACATTTCGCACCTGTCCATGTTTTCTTTTCTAATTATTGCATTCCAAAACTTGGTTTGATTGCGAAAGCAAGAAGAATTCGGATGAATTAGGATATTAGAGACAGAAAAGCTGAGAATAGAAAGAAAAAACGGAAACAATCCTAATAGAAAGAGATGGATAAACAAAAATGGACCGATATTTAACTAACTAACTGAAAAAAAAAAAATAATTAACATACTCGATTGAGAAAATATTTAAAATTAAAATATTTATTATGTAGTTTTATCATTTCGGAGGAGAAAAGAAAAGAAAAAAAATAATATGGTTACTTAGTCTTTTTTTTGTTACTATCACATCATTATTAAATAAAAAATTAGATAAAAAAACTTGATTAATATTTTTAAAAAAATTGATATACTAAAATTAAAAAATAAAAATTGATGTATCCGTAGTATTGAGAAAAGATTCAAAGTTGTAGTTATTATATAGTTTCGTTTGGAAACGGAAGAAACTAGCTAGAACCGAGACCCAAAAATAACAAATTGGACTTCTACAGTTGGGGCTGGTTGATATTGGGCTGTACCGCTGTCATGGATGACTCAACCATGGCTGGAGGGCTTCGAATGCAATACTGCAGACCAATGTGAATGTTTAGAGCTTTGGGCAACGACATTGGCTATCTCTTCTCTACACGGCAGCAAGAGAAGCAATCAGGCTGGCTTCAGTTAAGAGTTATTAAATCAGAATCCTAGCCACCGACTCTACCACCATTGCCAACAGTTTCAATATATCTTATAAATATGTTTGATTTTAAATCACATTTTTTTTCTTTTTACAGCAATTCTAACAAAAGTCTTTAATTAAAAAAATAAAAATAATTTGGTTTTAAAATTGATACAAAAAATATTTTTAGTATAAAATCGATAATATTCTAATAATTTGATGGTATATTTAATGTTTGCTAAAAAAATTTTTTTGAGATTCAAGTTTTCATAAAGTAATGTTTTTATTTTTCAAATTAAGATTCAAACTCAAATTCCAACCTTTTTTGTTTTCGAAATGGTACAAACGAGATAATGATATCCGTAATTTAAATCATGTTTTGAAGTTTTAAAACACTTGTAAACTTATGATTTAAGTGTAAATTACTATAATTAAAGAGTTTTGTAATCTAGTGATAGTAATTTTTTACGAGAGATCATATATTCAAATATTGTCTTGGATATGTTTGTAAAAAAAAAAAAAAAAAGTAAACTACCATAATTTCCAAGAATTCAATTACAACCATGCCCTCTGTCCCTTTTAGTTCGTTATATAATGGCTTATGTCACTTTGACAGGCAAGTTAGGAAATCACCTTTGCAATATGCAAAAATGGTACAAGGAATACCATTTTCTTGTGTCATTTTCTAACACATCAATCTCACAAGTTGTGATATAGTCAGAATATATGCTATATATATCCCACATCAATACGAACAAACATTTATTTATTTATTTTTGTGTGTAATTGGGATTTCTTTCAAACATATGTAGGTGCCAAAAACACACACACACATATATAAATTGATTAGGTACTTCATTATGCTTTAAGCTTAACAATTAGAAACCTTAAAATGATTGTTGTACTAATCATACTCCGGTTTTTCAATACTTCTTGCAAATATATTCGAAATTCTACAAAGTAGACACACATTTTTTTTAATAAGGAAAATCCACCTCCTATCTTTCGGTCCTTACCAATTTCCTACCATATCCTACCTTATTTTCAGATTTCATACAATTTCTCCTCCATTTCTGTCCATTTTCTCCCTGATTTGCCATAAAGCCATTAAACAAATACTGGCCGAATGGCTAAAAATTTCTCTCTTCAATGTTAATTCATTTAAAATATTAGTCCCTAAACTTTTAATTTCAAGTTTGATATTTTTTGGGTTTTTTTAGATTTATTTTACTTTATGATTTTTAGCTATCACTTCCTCCTTTAATTTTTTTTTTAATTCTTGATATTTTGAACTGAAATTTTCCACACATGTTAGAAAAAATTTATTGAAAAAAATTCTTTTTTCAAGGTCAGAAAATAAATTTTTTAATTTATGAACATTAAAAAATGTAGAAAATAACTCGAAATAATTTAATTTTTTTTTTGAAAGTTTTAAATAAATTTTATTCATAAAAATGTTTAGTGACAATTATTTTTGATATAAAATGATGAACTTAATCTTTAGAAATATAAAGTTTAAAAGAGATCAAATTTAAAATTATAAGTTTAGGGATTGATTTTTAAATTGACTAAAGTTGGAAGATGGTTTTACTCGTTTAACCAAAAGTCTTGACCTTTGGCTCATGACTTCATTCCGTCAACCCAGCAATTACATAGATTCTTTCCTTCGTCTCAAATACGCCCTCTCAAAAGCCGAGAATCTATCCCCTCTCTCTCCTTTTTATTTCTTTCTTTGTCTGCGGGGAAAGAAAGCTGACACAGATACATTAGTCTGGTCATAAAAAATAAAAGAGAGAAAAAAAAGGAGACAAACTCAGAATTCACACAGTGCCACCTAGCACACTCATCCAGCCATGCCTGACGATGAAGCTACTTGTGAAGATGATTCTCCCTCCGTTGGTGGTACGAATACTTATGTTGGGTCGTCATCGATTGTTGGGGAGGCAGAGGGTTCCGGTTCTGGAGTTCAGAAGACTGAGAAAGACCCAAGAAAAATGGCTAGAAAGTAATGTCATTTATTTTTGTTGTTCTTTTTGTTGTTGGTTTCTTGGTGGGTTTAGGTCGTTCTGTTGTTTCTTTTCTTTCCTTATTTATTTTTGTTGGTTTCTTGGCGTTTCTTGTTGGTTTTTGTAAGTTTTTGCGGTTGAAATGATCAAAGTTGGTTTTTTACTTGTTTGGTTGTTGAGAAAATGGGGGACAACGAAAGATGGCTTATCTTTCTTGTTTCAAAGAGAACTGGTTCTTTGTTGCAATTGCATTGGATTATTTGGGTCATTGATTTTTGGTTAAATTTTTGTGCTTGAAGTGATCGAAGTTGGTTACTTTCTGTTTCTGTTTGCTGGTGAGAAAATGGAGGGAAAAAAAATATGGTTTTTTTTTTTTAACATATTTGGTTTCTGCTGGATACTAAATGGTTACATTGTATTAATTTACAATTTTGTCAAGTGTGTGCGTGAGTGAAGTTATGACTGATAGAGTTCTCGTTCCTTCCCTTTTTCCTTTTTCCTTTTTTTTTCTTTTTTTCTTTCTGTTACTAGAGAGAAGAAACTGAGTAGTCAATTGAAAGAATCCCATTCCGTGATTTGATTATCTGTTTATTAATCTTTTTGAGCCTCTATACAAGGAGGGTTTTGCATTTTCAGCTGCAAACGCGGCTAATTTCTTTTTGTTCTTGTATTTTGGTTTTTGGAACTTTTAGGTATCAGTTGGAATTATGCAAGAAAGCTCTGGAGGAGAATATCATTGTGTATTTGGGGACAGGTTTTGGCAAGACTCACATTGCTGTTCTGCTTATATACGAAATGGGTCACTTGATAAGGCAACCTCAGAAGAGCGTGTGTGTCTTTCTTGCACCCACTGTCGCCCTCGTTCATCAGGTGAGGTTGAAGATTTTTTTTTCTTTGATCTTCTCTTTAATTTTTGGTGATGTTTACTTTCAAGATAAATATTGAAGCTTATATGTTACTGAGTGGTGTGCTATACAGTATTCATGGCCAATGTGCCTTGGAACTTGGCTTCAGTGGTAAAGAGGGCAGGGTTGGGTGGCTCTGTGGTTTGAAATCTGGTTTAACGAGAGTAATAAATGAAAAATGAAAGTGAAGAAATGCAGGTTTAGTGCTTGAGTCTCATGGTCTTTTATTTCTATCACTGCCGTAGTCTTTCGTCCTGTTAGTCCAGTTCTTCAATGGATCTAGCTCTTGTTCAAGTGGGCTTACAAGTAGATGAATTGAATCCAAACTAGGCAGTCACTATATTGTATTGTACTGAACCAATACTAGACTAACTCAAGAGTTAATACCTTTATAAGCTACATAACTTTTAAGTGGCAGGGGTGAAAAAAGAGGGTTTTTCATAAATGGAAAAGACATCGTGGGGTGTTCGTTATCACTTACAACGAAGCATAAAGCCATGTTTATGGATTTTACCTTTTCAGAAACAGCTCTGTGTCAGGTTCATCAAGAACATCAGTGAAACAAAAAGACTGCTATCACTGCCTCATTGGTGTTCTGAAGCTGTATAGAGCCATGGAATGAATTAGCAAGATGATTCTTGATATCCAGAAGATCTATACTGTTGGCCTGTTTTTTTTTTTTTACCTTTCATCCTTATGACCCTAAAAAATGCATTTTTCAACTGTGCTTCATTCAATTTGGTTCTGATGCCATCCAAATCAGTTCCATTTCGCAGAATTTGTAGAGACTTTATATAGTAATATGTAAATCATCTTTTTTCTTATGAATCTACACGGCCCTAGTTTTTCAGTTCTCAGGTACAAAATTTCTTAATGCTGAGAGTCCACTTCTGTAGATATAATTCAGTTGATGTACAATGAATAGCTATGTGAGCATATTCATGCAACGTTTTTGTTTTCTTTTTTGATGCTAAATTTTGCAACTCGTTTGAAATATCAACGCCAAGGCTTAGCAATTTCAGCCTACTGACTATGTGGTTTTAAATTGAATGGATATTGGCTGTGCAGCAAGCCAACGTCATAGAGGACTCTACTGATTTCAAGGTTGGGATCTACTGTGGAAACTCCAACCGATTGAAGAGCCACTCTAGTTGGGAAAAAGAGATTGAACAAAACGAGGTAGTTTTGCTAGTTAATGAATTTCATTACTAAGTTTATTCATTTTTTGCTGACCCAAAATTCCTTCCTTATATGTGATCTTATCTTTCATGCATCTGGTAATCTACAATTTATCTTCGAGTATCATGCTGCTTTCTGTGAGATCAGATTTTGATACACAACAAGAGTAATCTGAAGGAGACAACTCTAATTTGTCCTAAAGAAATTTAATGCACTTCATTGGCATTTGTTAAATTTTGATTTCTCTTATCTTGAGTAAGAAAAGATGCCAACCTTTTATATCTGTTACTTTACCTTTTCAGCCTCTTTGAAAAGATTTTATTTATTTCTTCAAAATGAAGTAGCAGTTTCTCATAGTGCAGTATCATCCTGGGATAATAGTTTTGTTTTGTTTTTATTTATTTATTTTTTTTTTCTGACTGATCTATGCAGGTTCTTGTCATGACACCTCAGATACTACTGCATAACTTAAGTCACAGCTTCATCAAGATGGACTTAATTGCTCTTTTGATATTTGATGAGTGTCATCATGCTCAAGTCAAAAGCAGTCATCCTTATGCAGAAATCATGAAAGTAAAAGGCTGCATGAATTTTGTTTATTCTTGTGAACACACACACACCCAAAGGCATGTGCACACAAATATGTCCTTTTGTTATTAGTTTGTTTAACTTGGTAACTTAATGATTGCATAGGTTTTCTACAAAAATAATGATGGAAAACTTCCCCGTATATTTGGCATGACTGCATCTCCAGTTGTGGGGAAAGGTACTGGATTCCTGGATTTTGTATCAAGATGTCTGGTTTCTTTTTCACATCAAAGTGTTGAGAATATTTAAGTACTTATGTTGTGGGGATGTGAACCTTACCCTGTACTGTATCACTGATTTAATTTTCGGCACAGAAAACTGAAACCGCAGAAGCATGTCTAGATGCTGATTTTACATGACAACCGTGTTTTGTCGCAGCATTTTATTTTTTTCATTGAATATAGGGAGTCTTCGTGTAGGCCTCCCTTGTCAAAAAGATTGGGTGACATACAACTATTTTTTTCCTTCTATTTCAATTTGATACTAAAGTAAAAAAGACAATTTTTTTTGCATTTTTATTTGTTGGACAGTTTAAAATACAAAGATATAAAGATAAAAGGTAAAACATAAAGTACTAAACTCCTTGGCAATTGAGAAGTGCACAACAGACAAAGAGCTTGTAGCCCAGTGGTAGTGGTCTCTTGCAATAAGACTAATTATTGCAGACTACTTGTAGCCCAGTGGTAGTGGTCACGAGTTAAAATCCTAGCAGACTACTTCAGCTAGGAGGCATGGGTGTGTGAGTTATGAAAAAAAAAAAAAAAAAAATTAGGGTAAATTTTTCTGAGAAATATGAGACAAGCATGGGTTATGGATGCAACCACATTCAAATGGTAGCTTCCACATCCTTTTGCAGACCTTGATCACTGATACGATTCGTTAAATATATTCTTCTCAAATAGCCTAGATACAGGGAATGAGTAGCTTCCCTTGAAATCTTGTCTGTCAAATCCTGCGGTCCTCTAGACCTCACTCTGTCACCTCATAGTCTTATTAAGATTTTGCAGAAGATGAAAAGGAAAATGATTGGACATACAGAAGGTCCATGCATTTGAATTACCACTCCTAATGTGCACACCATGGATCATCTAGCGTTTATCTCATCCATATTTGCATATTTATCTTATAAATTTTTTCTAGCACAGGATTTGTCCTGATACTGCGTTTGCATCTATTGTGTTCGCTTTTGTCTTGACCATTTGTGTGATAGCCATGCATTGGAGTTAATGCCTTCGGTAGCTTGGAATGAATTTTTTCAGTTTCTATCTTTTCTTTCTCTGATAGCTGCTGTTCAGTCCAATAAATGTAATTTGCCAAATCAAGTCTAAATATGATGGGCATTAATTATATATGCGACAGATCAATTATATCAGAATGCGTAATACTAATCTTACTGAAAGATTTTTACTGAAATCATTTCTGGAAAAATTTCAACAGTTGGGTTTATGAGATCAGCTAATTCAATGTACGAGATAATTCGGATGTGATATAAGGGAGAATATTTGGCAAAATTAGCTCTATTCTATCATCATAGTCACTAAAGCAAGAGTTATATCCATTTTAAAGAAAACTTAATTACATCTTCATGTAAATGGAAATGCATATGTATAAATTTCAGTTGCGTTAATTTATTACCTTTTTTCTTTATTGAGTTAGAATTTTCTTAGTTGGAGTGCATCTTTAGTTTATCTTGTGGGAAATATATTCACGAAGTGGGATGTTATCTGTGCAACAGTTTCAAATGCTAGTTCTAAAATTTCCAGCGTCTCATCCTGAGAATTGGGATCAGTGGTAGTCTTCATTAGAAATTGAGTTTTACAGGAGGGGGCCTATACGCCTCATTGTGTGGCTTGATGTCACTTAAGGATGGAAGAAAAAAACGCAGCTGAACAAGATTTGTCAGGACTTCCTGAGATTCTACTGCGAAATGTTGAACTAGCAAACTACTTCACAATCTCCAATTTTCTCCCTAATTTTCGTCCAATTTTCTTTGCAAACAATACTCATCTTCTATTGTTTAACAATTTGCTTTTTGCTGTGTGGTTCAGGTATTCGATGTTAGCCACCTTCAAGTTATTGGTTTCTAAAATTCTTGTGTATGTGCTATCTTTCAGGTGCTTCTAGTCAAGAAAATTTATCAAAAAGCATCAATAGTCTTGAAAATTTACTTGATGCTAAGGTAGGCAATGAAAACTGCCTACTTTAAAATTATTTGGATAAGATATGCGCAATGCTTGTATTTCCTTTTCTTCAAAATAGCCATTTTCAAGGGCCTATTTACTATGTTTACTCTTTTTAAAGATGAACTCTGGCCTCATGAGAAATATTCATGCCTTGTATGTGGTAGATGTGTTCTTTAAACGACATGCTAGTTTTTTCTCTGGGCTTCTTCCTGGAGAAATGTTAGCAAGGTTCGCATATAATCATAAAATATCTGCAAGATATTCTGTTATTTTATGAGAGTTTTGCCACTGTATTGAGTGCATGTGCAGTTCTGTTTTTAGTCATATTCAGTTGTTTTTAAAGAAAATTTTATCCTGCTTCGGATGCTTTCCTACTGTAACATTACAATGTAAATCAGAAAATGAAAGATGGAAAGCATTTATAGCTCATCTATCTGTCATAAATTTTGTGGGTTTCTGTTGGAAGTTGCAGTCTCCTCATTAAAAGGGGGAAAAAAAACATGCATCTTTAAACCTTTTTCTACCACTCCTTTTGATCTTGTGCTGCTTAGAGAGTGATTCAGGGAGTGTATACATATAGACACTTCCCTAGTTAAGCTTGCATGGGTCACAACTTTTTTCTGATATCTGAGCTTCAAATAGATTGATTTGCAACTTTCAAAGGCACATTTTGAATTTGTTGAAGCATGGTGACTTCATTGAGAGTTCTTCAAAGTTGCAGAGCATATGGGTTGTTAACCTTTGAACTATTAATAAAAGAAAAGACTCTTTGAAGATAAAGCTTGGCCCTAATTCATAAAGCTCATTGGATGACATCCTGGGTTATCAGACACGTTGAGTCCAAAAATCTGTATAAAATGCAGAGGATTGAGCTAGAAATAGTTGATTCAAATTTTATGTGTGCAAGACTGCAAGTCTGTGCTGAAGTTTGTTTCAATGGTGTCTGACCATTTTATGGCACTGACCTTGGCATTCCATGTAGATATCTACAGTTGATCTCACTGTGCTTTGCTTCAATTTTGTAGGTGTATTCAGTTGAAGACAAGGAAGAGTTGGAGCGCTTTGTAGCATCTCCTGTAATTAGAGTATATCTGTATGGTCCTGTTGCAAATGGCACTTCTAGCTCCTATGAGGCTTACTATAATACACTTGACGAGGTCAAGCGCCAGGTATGTTATAGGTAATTGTGTTTTTGCTAATGATAAATTTGTCTGACCCTGAAGCAAATTGCTTGCTATTTCTTTGCAATAAGAATAGTGCATAGTGGAAATTGGCAAGAAGACAGTTGGAAACCTTAGTCTTCAAAGTCTTCGAAGCACTAAAAAAGTGCTCATTAGGATGCATGAAAATATCATATTTTGTTTGGAGCATCTTGGCCTCTGGGGAGCATTTCAGGTAAGTTCTTGTAACATTCAACCAGTCAGTTTCCTTCCAAAGTTTAGCTAGCTCTATTCCTTTACTTCTTTTCCCTGCATGCTAATCTATACTTGTTCTATCTGAGATGTGCTGTAGTTGTGGTTTCTGTATGGTTTTTTTTTCCCATTTCTATAATATCAAAGTTCAACATAGTTATACGGCCACGATCTTTTGCATATTTGATATGGAATTTCCTATTCGAAATAGTTGTTTACATATAGTAATGCAAAATTTTCAAAATACAGCTAATAGCAACAAATTGCAATGAATCATAATCCATATACAGCTATATATTTGTTCTATCTGAGATGTGCTGTAGTCATAGTTTCTGTATGATTTTTTTTTTTTTTCATTTCTATAACATCAAAGTTCAACATAGTTATACGGCTATGATCTTTTGCATATTTGATGTGGAATTTCCCATTCAAAGTAGTTGCGTACATATATTAATGCAAAATTTTCAAAATACAGCTAATAGCAACAAATTGCAATGAAGCATAATCAAATTTTCATGTGCACACAGTGATTGCTCAGGTCATGAAAAAGGGGTGGATTTGGGGATAAGTTTTTTGAAGGGAGTTGGAGAATGTAATTTTTGGGAGATTATTACTGTTGGTATTGCAACTATTTGAGGGGGGACAAGAAAACACTATAGAAAAAAATCTCACTTATTGGGACATAGTTTTCAAATGAAACATTTATAATCCTTGAAAAGTGAGGTGCTTACATACTGAGACTCACCAACTGACTGATGATTTTGGGGCTTAGGAGAACTATGTTGGTTGTGATGCTTATTTCATCAATCTGATGTAACTTGTTTGTGTTAAGTAGATTTCAATATCTGCTGTTTGTCTGATCTTCAATGGGAAGTAATTGATAAGTTTTAATTTATCTCTTTTCTTTCTTCCCCTACAATTTTTCTGAAGGCTTGTCGTACTCTTTTGAGTGGTGATCACTCTGAGTGGAATGCATTGATAGAAGCAGAAGGGAATGTTGGTGACGACTCCGTGTGTGATAGATACCTAACTCAAGCTGCTAGCGTCTTTGCTGCTGATTGCACAAGAGGTATTTTAATGTTTGATTACTTTTTAACTGCTGCTGGTAATGTCTTCTACTCATCATGATCGTACATTGGAGTAACTGCTTGAAGTTGATGTCTTACTGACCTTCAATTGGCTTCTAGGTTACAGTGGATGGCCAATCATTAATGGTCCTAACATAGAATTGACAGTCGAGACTGTGAAGTGACATCATAAGTATTTCATATATTGTTTTTTTTTTTCCAGTTTTATCTATAACAGATTTATAGATAATAAGAGTCAAATTGAGATTTTGCTCAAATAAAATAAAAAAAAAATGAAAATGAGAGTACGGGCCATCATTTTATTGTAGGAGTATTATGAGCAGGAAAACTCATGACCGAATCAACTTGGACCAATCAAGTGAACAATTGAATAGTTTGATTCTATTGGGTTTTGACCATAATAAAAATCAAAAACTCATCTAGACTCCTTTATCCTAATGCTAATCTTCCTTTCTGTTTTCACATGTCATATAATAATTGTTTATTTGAAAAATCAATGTTCTGTTGCATTTGTTGCTTTCTTATCAAAAGTTAAGCATAGGAGGTTAAAAAGCACAATCAAAGTAGAAATCTGGTCGTAATTATTGTCCAGTTAAAGAGCTGATTTCTTCAAAGGTTGAACACATTGGCGCTGATATTGTTTATGGAAACACATAAAATAGCCAGAAATACAACAATTTGTAAACTAGGTACATGTTGGGAAGTTTCATGTTTACAAATTTGATTTTTTCAATTGATGAATTGTCGATCGATTACTTTTTTCATAAAGATGTGCTTTAATTTAATATAGTTGTTAATATGTGGAAATTCACTTTCTTTCATATATTCTAATGATATATATACAAGATACATGGACCTATATATGGTAAATAGATCACACACACAGCTGTGTGTATATTCCTAATTTAAGAGGAAACTATGTAGGAAATATACAAATAGGAAGTAAGAAAGAATACAGCTCATTCCCGCTAACTAATATGGTCCTGGTTTGGAGGTTCAACACCTTAAGAAATGATGAATTTCTTACCATATATTAGTCTTAAATGCATATAGTTAGCACCTCTCTGATTTGTTGATTTGTCCAAGGCGGTATGAGCAGCCGTTCTAGTTGGAACCTGGGATCAGGCAGTTCAAAATGGCATTGTAAGTAAACGAGAACAGTGGTAATTGAATTGATATTGGTAAAGCTAGAAGGCCCAAAACATAAAGGAGCTAAATTATGGTGAAGTGGAGAGCTATTAAAGTTATCTTCCTCCTGCATTGTATTTCTTTTTCATGCTCTTCTAATAAGTTTTGTTTTCTATCTAAAAGGAAAAAAGGAACAATATGTGTAAAAACAGAGCAGAACTAGAACCACTTTGTGGTCCAAGCTTTCAAACTTGCCTATGTGATCCATCCTAATTTTATAGCAGTGGGAATATATAACCCTATTTTGTGCTTCTAATCATGCATAGTTATTTCCACTTGTTATTCAAAATTTTTAATTGGAAAATCTTTTATGCTTGGTGATCAAAGGAATTCATTATGAAACTCAAGCTCTACTTTTTCTGTCTTTATCATCATGTTGTTTCTTCTGTTCATGCAGATGGCATTGCATCCGATGTATCACAAGTGGAGGTTTTAAAGGAGCCCTTTTTTTCAAGAAAGCTTTTATGCCTAATTGGTATTCTTTCCAACTTCAGGTTTGTGATTATGTGTCTGTCTTTTTCAGAATTATGTGAAATATTGTACCAAGTGACATGTGTGCGTTATACTTGAATAATATGTGGATAATAGCTTTTGGCCTACGTATATCCTTCGATTAATTTGAGGGATAATTTGCAACCACAATTTCCTCAGCTGATCTCTCTCGTTTTTTTTTTTTTTTGTTAAAACAATTCCAGCAGCAGTAACTAAAAAGATTATGGACAATAATCAAACCAAAAAGGTCTTGGTGATGGCAAGACACTTATCTGATTCTGTTTCGTTTGTATTTGTTTTCTGTGTTTGAATGGAACTCAACTAAGCTTTACTCTTGGTGTTTCATGTTCAGAAATTGTTGACCTTTTATAAAATAAGTCGATCAACAATCAATACAAATGACCAGTTTTTTGAAAAAAAAATCATTTTCTTTTTCAGGTTACAACCAGATATGAAATGTATAGTTTTTGTCAATAGGATTGTTACTGCACGATCGCTATCACACATCCTACAAAATCTGAAGTTTTTAACATCTTGGAAGTGTGATTTTCTTGTTGGGGTTCACTCCGGACTGAAGAGTATGTCACGAAAGACTATGAATGTCATTCTTGAGAAGTTCCGGACTGGAAAGGTACGGCTTTATTACCTGTAATGTTTCAGCACGGGTCATTTCTGTGGTCATCTTACATGTTAGTTATGGGGTTGACTAGGAACATAAGAAGAAAATTAGTTCTAATTTGGGGGAAACCATATGATATGCTATACAAGTCTTTGGTTGCACATCTTACACGGTTATCTCATGATGGGTGAAGAAGTTTTTTTGTAAACTTATTCAAGGAGTGTCAGTAGTTGAACCGTGTGTGAAATTTAGGGTCTACTGCAATGGTTTGACCATGTCTTGTGCAGAATTTTATGGATGCATCAGTAAGGAAGAGTGGCTGGTTGTAAATGTGGGATTTAGGAAGGGGATTGTCTTGGAGTAAAAGTAATGTGAACTGAACTGGTAGAAATAAAGTTAGCATCACATGGCGAGAAAGTTTTGCTCCAAATAAAACTGACCTAAAGAAAAAGATCCATGTAAGCAATCTCTGGTAGTTTGGTATTGAGGCTCAGCTGAGTTGAGTCATATACATGTTTGTTATGAAAGGATTAGGACCCTTCTAGAAATACTATTTAACTCATTGGAATTGGGAAAAAAAAAATCTCCTGGTCACCTAAATATTTTGATTTAAGATTCTGTGGCATTGGAACTCCAAAATTATGGGTTTTTGATTGTTAGTAGGAAATAGGGTCACAATGAGGGTAGTAGAGCTATTGATCTCTTTAGTTGTGCAGTAAAGAAACAGGAATAAGAGGGAAACAGAGCAGAGTATGTTAACATATTGAGTAAAAGAACAAGAAATTGCAGTGTGTTGGATATGCTTTGGTCAGTTGAGTTTTACAGTCGTTCGCCTACTACTCAGATATGAATCTCCTCAGCATGTGCTTTGTCATTATGGCATTTTGGTACTAACGTCTCCACAAAAAGCTGATTGGAGAAATTATTAAAGAAAAAAAGGAAAAAAAATCTAGGAAGCCTTTTATGACACACTCTGGGGTCCAATTGATTAAAGGTACCTGCTAGGAATAGTAGACTGGATGGACATCTAGCATAACTGTTCACATATTGAGTAGCCTTGGAGTGCCTTATCTATGTGATTAGAATTTGCGGTATGCCTTAACACTGACCCCCAATAGTTTTACACTGATTATTAATTCTCATGGATTTGTTGGTTTGGCAGTTGAACTTACTGCTTGCAACTAAAGTTGGTGAAGAAGGACTTGATATTCAGACGTGCTGTCTTGTGATACGATTTGATCTTCCAGAAACTGTTGCAAGCTTTATACAATCAAGGGGTCGTGCGCGAATGCCTCAATCTGAATATGCATTTTTGGTGGACAGGTGCTCTTCTAAAGCATATCTAGTATATTATAAGTCTTTCCATGTGCTTTTTTAGTTTTATTTTACTTCTATGTTGAATAATTGTCTTAATAATGCAGGAGAAACCAGAGGGAGCAAGATTTGATAGAGAAATTTAAAATAGATGAAGATCGGATGAACATTGAAATTCGTGTCCGAACATCAAGTGAGGCATTTGTTTGTGATGAGGAAAAGATATATAAAGTTGATGCAACTGGTGCTTCCATAGCTTCTGGATCAAGCATCTCATTACTGCATCAGTATTGTTCAAAACTCCCTCATGATGAGTATGCTCTTGTTCAAACTTTTGATTTGATAATATTCTATTGAAATATTTCCATTTGTTCTAACAGATATTATTTGGTATCATTGATACTTTTTTGCAGGTATTTCGAACCCAAACCAAATTTCTTTTATTTTGATGATTGTGAAGGAACTGTTTGCCACATAATCTTACCCTCTAATGCTCCCATACACCAAATAACCAGTACACCTCAATCATCAATGGAAGTTGCTAAAAAAGACGCTTGTCTGAAAGCCATTGAACAGTTGCATAAACTGGGTGCTTTGAGTGATTTTCTTTTGCCACAACAAGAAGACACTGATGAGATGGAGTTGGCGTCTTCTGATTCAGATAACAGTGAAGGTTGAATCTAACAACTCATTTTAAAAGCTTTTTTCTTCTTTTGCAATTTATTTTCAGTTTGTTGGATCAATAGTGTTTTTGTTTGTTGGCAGATAAGGGTTCACGAGGAGAACTACATGAGATGCTAGTTCCTGCTGTTCTGAAGGAATCATGGACTGAAATGGAAAGGCCTATCTACCTTAACTCTTACTATATTGAATTTTGTCCTGTTCCTGAAGACAGGATCTATAAGAAGTTTGGCCTTTTTCTGAAGGAACCACTCCCACTAGAAGCTGAGAGAATGAATCTTGATCTCCACCTGGCACGTGGTAGATCTGTAAAGACAAAGCTTGTACCATCCGGACTTTCAGAATTTAGTACAGATGAGGTAAACCACAATTTTGCTACTGAACATAATGCTTAACATAGTTCCAACTATTTGCTGGCTATTTACTGGTTTTATATGCACAGATCACATATGCAACAAACTTTCAAGAGATGTTCCTCAAGGCCATTCTTGATCGATCAGAATTTATTCATGAATTTGTTCCCTTGGGAGAGGATCCATTTTCTAAAATTTGCCAAACCTTCTACCTATTGCTTCCTGTAATTTTTAATGGCTCTGAAAGGAGAGTGACTGTAGACTGGAAGATTATCAGACGATGTTTATCATCTCCTGTTTTCAAGAATCCAGCTGATGTTGTGGACATGGGAACCCTTCCTTCAGGTGCTTGCTTGCAACTTGCTAATGGCTGGAGAAGTATCCGTGATGTTGAGAATAGTTTAGTGTACACTCCATACCAGCAAAGGTTTTACTTCATTACAAACATTGTTCCTGAAAAGAATGGTTACAGTCCATGCAAAGGTTCAACCACTCCGAGTCATGTGGATCACTTGACAACAACGTAGGTGGCTTGGTTTCTTGAAACTTTAATATCACCTCAGATGTTCAAACCATGATAGTTCCTCTTGAAATATTACCTGTTATATTGTCCTTACTACTTTCTTATGCTAAGGATAGTTTCTGTATCAATGTCAGGAAATTTGACGAATATTTTAAACTAAAAATTCCCTGGTATTAGGTTTGGCATTCATCTTAGATATCCAGAACAACCTCTTCTGCGTGCAAAGCAACTCTTTTGTTTGCGCAACTTGCTATGCAACCGAAAGAAAGAGGATTCAGGTAATTTTTTACTCATTTTTCTCCAGTTGTTTTTCGTTTTTGTTATGCATGTTGCCTGAAGCTGTATGGAATGCACAATTATCTATACACTTGGAGCTGTTATGCAAAGAATTTCTTCAAGAATTTTTTTTTTGTTTCCAACTTCTAATATAACTGCTTATCGAACCAATTAATAGAAAAGGAACAAAAACATATAGCTTTCATGAGAAAAATACAATAAGTTTGACAGTGCGCTAAACTTGTAGATGTAATATTGATCTCTTTCTTATACCCAGATTGAACATTATAGTTGAGTTAGGGGTTATCTACCTGTCCAGTGCAGTCTAAACGACAGGTGGCCAACTTACTGCATTGGTTAGGGCTCTGAAATTAGTGGAATGGAGAGGATTTAAAGGAAAGTAAGATGCTTCTAGAAGCATCTAGTATGCATCCACATTCAGAAGGAAACTGGCATAAACTAGTGATTTTAGTAACCAAATTCGGTCTACAAATGTGGCACACTTTGTCAGATTAAATTGAAGTATGATAAACAAAGAAAAGTTATGAAAGAAAATATGTTGTCATGCACAACATGAAGAACTCGGGCATTAACAAATACAGTTTCATTTTTTTTTTTTTTTTTTGGGGGGGGGGGGGGGGTCATTTACTTATTCATCATAGAAAAAATAAAAAATAATTTTAGTGTTCTTCAAAAGCATAGGTGGATAATGGACTGAAAGTGCTCAATATTGTTGGTCTAAGTAGTAGTTGCCATTTTGATGTGTCAGTGAATGAATCAATAACTGTCTTAATAATATGCCAAGGATCAAAATGGCAGGCTAATTCAACTGTGCTTGTCTAAAGAGAGACAAAGCTTCATGGTCAACTGGTATGGACAAGTTATAAACTTTTTCACAGTTGTTCCATTAAATTAAGAATGTAACTAAGACCATGCATGAGTTGAAGAATGATGTCTTATTAGTAGTTGGCTGAGGAACTATACTATGTCCAAGGAACTTTTCTTTGGTATAAGTTCTCGTAGTTCCCCTCTCACCTTTTCTTTTGGTAAGAAACGTGCATGGGATCTATCAAGCCAAGTCCACCTCTCTAATCATTTGAGCCAATGCCCATAGGCATCTGCCTTGCACTATTTTAGTTTCCTGTCTTTCATTGATCTCTCCTCCTCTGGATGCTCTTTACCATTTTTTTACTGATATTTTCTTGCTTCTCTCTCTTTGTTTGCTTTTTCTTATAAATTAGTTTGTGTCTAAAACAGAATTGCAAGAGCTGGATGAGCACTTTGTTGATTTGGCTCCTGAGCTTTGCGAGTTGAAGATAATAGGATTCTCTAAAGATTTTGGTAGTTCTATTTCTCTACTGCCATCAATTATGCATCGCTTGGAAAACTTGCTTGTAGCCATTGAATTGAAATGCATATTGTCTGCTTCATTCTCTGAAGGAGCTAAAGTTACTGCCGATAGAGTAAGCCCTCCTTCCATAAAATAATTGAAGTATTGGTTTTAATAAGCAGTTGCCTATCTTATCTGAAAAAAAAAAAAAAAAAAGATAAGCAATGCATTGCGCTAAGTTGGGTAATTGTGCTAGTAGAATTCTGCTGGCATTTTGCTAAGTTATCCAAATATGGGTTAACTGCCTTTCCCACTAACATCTGCTAATTGATTTATAGGTTTTAGAAGCTCTCACCACAGAGAAGTGTCAGGAGCGTCTTTCTCTTGAAAGATTCGAAACACTTGGTGATGCTTTCCTCAAATTTGTTGTCGGTCGCCATTATTTTCTTTTGCATGATACCCTTGATGAGGGGGGCTAACTAGGAAACGTTCAAATGCTGTAAACAATTCCAATTTGTTCAGGCTAGCAAGCAGGAACAATTTACAGGTATGATTATATTTTCAAAAATGATCTGGATGATTAGTCATCTATGATCTTTCATCTCTCAAATAGTTACCTTATTGTTTTTTTTTTTTTTTACTTGAGAGATTACCTGAAAAAAAAATGCAAAAGATTAGTTCTCATATCTACCATTTAGAAGTTGTTGGATTGCCCTCCAAAAAGGCTGAAAGGGTAAAATTTGATGTTAACTATTGAGAATTGCAGGCAAGTGACAATATCCTAGACAATTTACAGCATGGACGTGAAAAGTTGTCCGGAAAGGAGTCTTGTTTGCTTTTCTTCTACTCTCTTCAGTGTGTTTGATGCTCTGGCCAATTCTCTTGATATTGAAAAGTTAGGAAAATATGTTTCCATGGACCAACAGTTCATATTCAGTATTGCCACACAGAACCATTTCTGCAAAGGAAACTCATACTCTGATATTGAATCATTAATTTTTCTTTTGTTTCAACATCTAAGTGATATGTTTCACCCCTTTTTAGGTATATATACGTGATCAACCATTTGATCCCTGCCAATTTTTTGCTTTGGGTCGTCCTTGCCCTAGAATTTGCACCAAGGAATCAGAAAGAACCATTCATTCTCAATGTGAAAGCCATGTGACTGGTCAAGCAAAGGGTAGTGAAGTCAGATGCAGCAAAGGTCACCATTGGTTACATAAGAAAACAGTTTCTGATGTGGTTGAAGCTCTCATAGGAGCATTTCTAGTTGACAGTGGCTTCAAAGCTGCAATTGCATTTCTTAGATGGATAGGTATTGATGTGAAATTTGATGATTCACAAGTTATCAATGTTTGCCAAGCAAGCAGCTCCTATGAAACACTCGCTCCTTCCATGGACATTGCTGCCCTTGAAAATTTGTTGGGGCATCAGTTCCTATATAAAGGTCTGCTTCTACAGGCATTTGTGCATCCTTCTTCCCACAAGAATGGAGGAGGCTGTTATCAGGTACGCAGTCCTCTTATTTTCAATTGTGTAACTAGGTCTTATTTCGATTAACTGTCTAGAAATGGTCCTCTGTCCTTTGCAATTCTTTCCAAACTAACTAATTTGGAGAATTTGATTCTGATACTGCAATTTGCTATTACTTTGATGTTTCCACCAGAGATTGGAGTTTCTTGGAGATGCTGTCTTGGATTACTTGATCACATCATATCTATTTTCAGTTTATCCTAAAATGAAACCGGGTCACTTGACAGATCTGAGATCAGTGTTGGTGAACAACAGGGCCTTTGCCGGTGTTGCAGTTTATCGATCTTTCCACAATTATCTTATATGTGATTCTGATGCCCTTTCTGCTGCCATAAAAAAATTTGTGGACTTTGTTAGAACACCTGAATCAGAAAAGCGTCTGCTGGAAGGACCAAAATGCCCAAAGGTAAACATTATTTACTTTACTGGGCTAGTGCCCACTCTACTTTCTGGGGTTTCCAGTTTTCTCATTTTCTTTATTCAGTTAAGTCAAATTGGGACTTTTGTTGCAAAAAGCACGGTGTGGCTTTTAAATGCTTTGTGTCATGCATCATCAACAAGATAAGAGGCCTTAGTAACACATCAGATGCAAGCGACCACTGATGGAACTTCTTCCCTTCAAATTTTTTTCCCAGTCACCCAAGCAAAACAAATGCACCCCCCCACCCCACCCCCCCCAAAAAAAAAAAAAATCACTGCAGAAAACATTCAAATCTCCAAAAACTGATGAAAAAAAAAATATCATCATAAGAAGATAAAGGCACTGGTATTTTTTTTTTTTAACCTGAGTTCTGGTTAGATTGGATTCAAGAAAACCTTTGCTTGCTGTCTGGCTAGTTTTGCTGCTCTCTGGTTGGGCTAGGAAATCAACTCTTCTAAGAAAGTTGTTGAACACCATGGATTCAGGCTTCTAGATATGAGGGATTGAAGATTCTTAGAGAGATCAAAGTGGTAGTGGTCTCTTGCAACAAGGGGTCGCGGATTCAAATCCGAGTAGAGTAGAGCCTTGGGTGTGTGAGTAAAAAATAATTAAAAAAAAAAAGATTCTTAGAGAGAGGTCCTGGTGATGGAAAACGAGTTTTTTTCTCTTGTACTGCTGTGCTTTTGGTTCTTTGGCTTTGCAGCTTTCAAATGGCTTTTGTGGTGGTTGTATAATTGGAATAGGTTTCATGTTTTCTAGCAGCCTGCAAGGTAGTGCTTTGCCCTTGCATGCTTACCCTACTCTGCTCCACATTGAGCTACTGGGATCCAATGACAAGATTTTGGTTGTTATTTTAGTCATCATGTTACGATTATTATGTAATGGTAATCTTGGCAAAAACATTTGAATATTGAGGTTTGGTATAATTTGATGGAAGATTCCTGAAGTTAGGTATATTAGTGGTGAGTAGTAAGAGCAGCTAGAGTTTTGTTAATACTGCATGTTCAATAAATGTGAAATGGATTTCATTTTACAATTCAAATGGAATTTTGAAATTTGTATAATCTTGTTATCAATACAGGTTCTTGGTGATTTGATAGAGTCTTCTGTGGGTGCCATTCTTCTTGACACGGGATTTGATTTGAACTATATCTGGAAGATAATGCTATCTTTCTTGGATCCAATCACAAGCTTTTCCAATTTGCAGATAAATCCTGTGAGGGAATTAAAAGAACTTTGCCAGTCTCATAATTGGGATTTGGAGGTTCCTGCATCAAAGAAGGGCAGGACTTTTTCAGTTGATGTAAAACTGAGTGGTAAAGGCATGTACTTATCTGCTTCTGCAAGCAACTCAAATCAAAAAGAGGCTATTAGAATGGCTTCAGAACAAATATTTGAGAGACTGAAGGTAAAACCTGTATACTTGTGGATCTCTTTCACCTGCCATTGTCAACTTGTGAAACTAGCATTGTTTACTCTGAGATTATTAACTGAATTGGATACTCTTAGTTGTAATCTTTCTTGAAGAACAAGTTCCTAGCACTTGGAGTCCAACTCCCATAAAGTAAAATTATGTTTTTCCATTGCGTCAATTCTTTTTTTTTAAAAAAAAAAAAGCTGCCAAGAATATTTAAACTAAGGAATATTTGGAAAATGAGGTGTTGGGAGGCGGGAAGGGATACAATGGACAACGGAAGAACTCATTTTTAACTCATGTTTGCATTGAAATATGCATGTTTGCTGTATAAATGAGCCTTTTGTTTTGCATTTGTATTCTAACTTGGGGTTTTTCCCATAAATATTGCTTATGAGCATTTAGCTCAGTAGTACTTGCAATTATAACTCATGTAAAGATAAGAGGCTTCAAATTAATGAACTATGCACTAGACAAGCTATTAGAGAATAATATAAAACCAGATTCTGGGGCCTCACCTAACACCTTATGCTTTTGGGTTGATTTGGTTTTTTGACACATGCTCGCTTTGCTTTTGAAATCACCAGAGATCAAGGAATCGAGCCCTGTAATTGTAATACAATGGTATAGATAGAGCTAAGAAAATTTGATGTGTAATTTCTTAAACTAAGAAACAAGTTAGTGCTATTTACACAGACAGTGCACACATGATTTGATCACTGCTTTTAATTGAACCGTTACTATGCTTCACCTGCTACCTATGCCACTATGCACAAAGGGGTTATTTGACCTTTTGACCTCCTTAATTTTTCCTATATCCAGCTTCATTTCCTGAAGGTGATTACCTCTGATATGCAGGATCAAGGTCTCATACCAAGGACTAACTCTTTGGAGGAGGTTTTAAGGAATAGTCAGAAGATGGAAGCCAAATTGATAGGATATGATGAGACCCCCATAGATCTTATTGCTACTAATTTCCCTGGAGTTGAAAGCTTGAAGATCCAGGAACCTTTGGACAGCAGCTGCGGCTCTGAAGTGAGAGATTCTTGTTCACCCTGTGTCAAAGCTGTTAATGCACGGTCTCCATCTCTGTTAGATTTCACTGGAAGGCAGCCCAGTGAGACTACTTCAGATCTTAGATGCGACAAAAATGTGCATATCACAGGTTTGTCATGCTTATCATGCTTGCAGGATGCCAAGAAGTAAAGAGATTCTGACATTTGCAATTGTTTTTCAGGTAAATTGGACAACGGAACAGCCAGATCTCGTTTGCACGAAATCTGCACAGATAATTGTTGGAAACCCCCTTTGTTTGAATGCTGCACTGAAGAAGGACCAAGTCACATAAAGTCGTAAGTCTCCGATCTTTCTTTTGGTGAATGTTGACCGATATGTATTGAAAAATGTTTGCACAGAGAACTTTAATGTCATTCAATAATTAGAGTTGTAGGTTTAAAGATTGAGTTTTTCTTCAACTTAGTACCTATTAGGCTACATACATTTCGTAAATGAAAATTCATTAGGGGATTTTTCCGCATTCAGTTGAATGAAACAGTTTGTGCATGACGTGAGATGATTGAGGTTTAGTTTGAATTGCCCTTCACGAACCAGTGGTACCCAGAATTGGGAAATTCTCATGGACTGTTTTTGAGTTACGAAGAGAATCTCATGAAATGCTCCTCCCCATGGAATCTCACAGTTATGTGACAAACTTCACCCCCACCGCACTCTCTTCTTCTCCCCCTTCTCCTGCTGTTTCACTGTTTGTTGGCAGCAAGATATCTATTATGGAAATTCATCAGTCCCGTATGGAGTAAATTATAAATTAGTCCCTCTAGTTTCAAGAAATGAATTAATTAGTCCCTTTGTTTCAAAAACTAATTATTTAGTTCCTATATTTTTAAAGTTTTTTGTAACTAAATCATTTTCATTCTTTTTTTTTTTTAAAGAAATAGAGAAAGTAAAAAATAAGTATTAATAATTAGTTTTTGAAACAAGGGGGGCTAATTAATTTGTTTCTCGAAAATAGAGGGTCTACTTTATTATTCAGTCATCCCGTAGGTCATGTCACGTAGGTTGCTGTTCATTTTTATAAGCAGTGCCTTCTTCTTCTTCTTCTTTTTTCCCTAAATTAATTGGTGTTCGTCTTACATGCTGAATTCATACATTTGCAGCTTCACTTACAAGGTTGTTGTGGAAATAGAAGAATCACCAGATATGAATTTTGAATGTGTCGGATCTCCCCAGATGAAAAAGAAAGCTGCAGCAGAGGATGCAGCAGCAGGGGCACTTTGGTACTTGAAACATAAAGGCTACTAGTTTTAAATTGAAATGACCTGAGGATTGAATTGCGTAACTTAAAGATTAGAATAATCTTTCCTTAGAGATCAATTTTGTCGTCGCCGATGAGATCATTGCAGGAAACTGACAGTCAAAAAGAACGGAGAGATGCAATACATGTACATAGAATCTGAATATTTCAAGTGTAGTATAGACTGATGCTGCAGCTTTGACTGATCCAGTGGAAGTTATTCTAAGAGTGTAAACTAATGCTGCAACTTTGGTGATCCAGTGGAAGTCATCAGTGATAATGTGAAACCAATAGGGTTTCTACTTGGCGCTGTGTTGTGTATACAGAAAGGGATATCCTCCCCCTCCCCCAAAAGACAAGTGATAAGGGATATCCTTCTTGTATCAGAAAACAAATAAAAATGATCTCTTGCTGAATCCTGTATGTGTATTGAAACCGAGAAGTAAAGTTCCATCTTGGAATGCCTAAATGAAAAGAGAGTGGGAAATCAAAGATGCTCTTTACATTCCCTTTTGTGTTTGGTTCTATGGTTTGATATTATTTTATGCATTGCTTATGAACTTTCTACCTAATTGCCAAGAATTATAACCAAATTGTTTTAGGTAACTAATAATGTCGGTGATTAAGGAGGAATTATACGATTCTAACAATTTTTATTTTTTCTCAATCTTTAATTAAGATGGGGGAAAATCGTTTGATTGAAAGTCATTTTCAATCACTAAACAAAGATTTAAAAGTTTTGATTTTTTTTTCTCATTTTGTTTGGTCAATAACTACAAGAGTAATGAATTCCAACTAATTATTGGATTTGATTCATTGAGAAGAATTGCATTACAATTTAATTTTTAATCGAAAATATAATATATATGAATAGTTTATCGTCAAGATATTTTAATAGTTAAATTTAAATAAAAAAGAGAATGTATTTGTTTTTGAAAATTGAAAAATAAAATTTTTCATCCATTTAATAATTGACTTAATAATTTTACTTTGAAAGATAGAAATAAAATCTTACGCTATTTTCTAGCCATGATAAAAATTAAACAAAATCAAACACTAACGAACGACATGTCATCTGAAGATTCAGAGCCCGTCCTAAGCACATCCACCCGCTACAAGTGCCCTTTTTGTACAGGCAACAAGTCGTCTAACAACAGAGCGACACGTCACCAAACCCCCATTAATCAGAGAACACACGTGCGAGAAGCACGTGTCACCCCAATTTCCCGCCAAATCTTCGCGCCAAAACATCCCCTAATAAGTTTCCACAAATTAACCTTTACCCTCCGCTTTCCCTTCTCACATGCACACAGAAAACAAAAGAGTTTTTCAGTTAGAGAGAAATCAAGAAGATGTCAGGGTGGGACGAAGGAGCGGTGTACTACAGTGACCAGGCCCAATTCCCAGAATCCGGATCCGATGCGGCGGCCGCAACTCCAAGTCGCTACACAATCCTCCGTAAATTCAAGGAATTCATTCGAAACTTCGAGACTGAGAAAAATGTTTTTCCCTACCGTGAAAGTCTGGTTAATAATCCCAAATCACTCCTTGTCCACCTGGAAGACCTCCTTGCTTTTGATGCCGAGCTTCCTTCCCTTCTCCGGTCCTCTCCCTCCGATCACTTGCCCTTGGTACGCGCATTTATGAATTAAATTTGTTGCAGCGTGGCTAACACGCGCTGTTGGTCTTTGCATACCTAAGTGAGATCTAAGTGAGTGTGAATTTGTGTGACTAATTTGATTTTGTGGATGTTTTGTTTGTTTGTGTGTAGTTTGAGACGGCGGCAGCGGAGGTGTTGCAGAGTCTGAGGTTGAAGGAGCAAGCAGAGAGTGGGGAAATGAAGGAGCCGGAGACGAGAGAAGTGCAGATTTTGTTGAGTTCTAAGGAGGATCCTGTTTCAATGCGAATGCTTGGGGTTAGTAGGTTTTAATTTTTATTTTATTTTAATTTTTGGGTTTTGGCGAGTGATTGTTTTGCCTGCAGTTAAAAATTTTTTGGATTTTTTTTATAATGAAAGATGAGGAAATTGTTTTGGGATCTGCTATGTCGTGTTTTTAATTCTCAAAATGTTAAACAGTTTAGCTCCTTTTTGGTTAATTTGTTGCGCTCTTGATTAAATCAGGGGCTTTTGTTTTCCTGGTCATTATGAGTTTGATATTAAAAACTTTGGATTTGGAAACTTATGTATGATTTACAAGCAGTTTAATTAAGGGTTTTTCATTTATTAGCTAACACTTGTGGAAGAACATTAGCTTGGAAAGTGTTTGTTTAGTTCTTGTTTTAATTCATTTTTTGTGTATAGGCTCAATATATATCAAAGCTGATTAAGATAGGTGGGATTACTATATCTGCTTCAAGGGTTAAGGCAAAGGCAACTTATGTCAGTCTAGTGTGTAAGAATTGTCAGAGCACAAAGGAAGTTCCATGTCGACCGGGCCTTGGTGGGGCAATTGTGCCTCGTTCATGTGACCATGTTCCTCAGGTTTATTTGAAATCCTTTGTTGTAAATCCCCGAGTTTGTTGGTTTGGGACTCTAAATTTCTTGATTTTTATGGGATTTTGTGCAGCCTGGAGAAGAACCATGCCCCATTGATCCTTGGATTGTGGTTCCTGATAAGAGCAAGTATGTTGATCAGCAAACCTTGAAATTGCAAGAGAATCCCGAGGTAACAATGTTGATTTGAATCAACTGAATGGTGGTGTTGAGTTGAGCAACTTTTTTTTATTAATTGTTTTTTGTTCATGTCATATTATAGGATGTCCCTACTGGAGAGCTTCCAAGAAACATGCTTCTCTCAGTGGATCGGCATCTTGTTCAAAGAATTGTACCTGGCACGCGATTGACCATCATAGGGATTTATAGTATTTTTCAAGCAGCCAATTCATCAACCTCGTAAGAATGTTATACTTCATATGAATGTTATGAATCTCGATGTTTGTGCATACTGTTTACTGGTAATTGATTTGTTGTTAATGGTTCAACAATGTGCAGCCATAGAGGAGCAGTTGCAATTAGACAACCTTATATAAGGGTAGTTGGAATAGAAGAAGTAAACGAGGCCAGTTCTCGAGGTCATGCAGCTTTCACCATAGAAGAGGTAGAATTAGAGATCACCAGTTAAAACTGTTTTAACAACTCTCTGCACCCACTTTTTTATATGTTCATGACAGATTACAGCAATACTTTTTTTCATGCATGACTGGTTTCTATAGACATGTTTTTTTTTAACTTGATTAGAGTCTCAATGCATGACGGCAGTTTTTATCTTCTGCTACTTATTTGTGAGAAGAGGTGGGAAGTTAAATTACGTAGAAAATTTTCTATTACTAGGGCATGCTCCTCTTTTTCTTTTTTCTGGCTTAAACTCTATGCTGCTGTGCTGCAACCAATTTCCTTGCCTCTTGCTTGTGTTTTGGGCACTGGTCATTGTCGGACAAGTGACTCCATGTTCCATGTGCAGGTAGAAGAATTCAAAAAATTTGCCTCGAGAACAGATACATATGAAGTCATATGCTCCAAGATTGCTCCCTCTATATTTGGAGAAGAGAACGTGAAGAAAGCTGTGGCTTGTCTTTTATTTGGAGGATCAAGGAAGGTACATAGTTTGAACCTCAATCATTTGATAGTATGTTGTTTGTTGATGTTTGAACAATTGCTTCATAAGTGCAGAATTTGCCAGATGGGGTGAAGTTGAGAGGTGATATCAATGTGTTGCTTTTAGGTGACCCATCTACTGCTAAATCACAGGTTAGTTCTTTATTTGGTTGTTAGTTTATGTGTTGAGAGCTGTTTAGAAGTTATAGGTGTGGTGTTGTGGTCTCTTTTATTCATCTTTCTGCTGAAAGATTTCTCCAGTCTCCACTTTTTTTTTTTTTTTTATTTGTCCATTCATGTTCTGTGTTTGTGAGCTTACATGCATGCATGTGTGTTTGTGTGTGTGAATTGAGGTTCTTATTTAGAATTTCCTTGCTTGTAAAGTTTCTCAAGTTTGTTGAGAAGACTGCTCCTGTAGCTGTATATACTTCCGGAAAAGGCTCATCAGCTGCTGGTCTTACAGCTTCCGTTGTACGAGATAACAGCACAGTAAGTTCTTCATCTTGTTTGGCATGTATAGACATGGCTTTTTTTCGTTCATTGCCTTAGAAGTAGTTTCTTTTTTAGTTGGTCAATATTCTTCTTTCTCATCACTATGAAATTCTTCTAACTAAGATGACAAATATGTGGATTTCAGCGTGAATTTTATCTAGAAGGAGGAGCCATGGTTTTAGCTGATGGAGGTGTTGTCTGTATAGATGAGTTTGACAAAATGAGGCCAGAGGATAGGTAATTGAACTCAAAGTAGATAATGCTGCACCTTTCCACTTGTGGTTCTTAGGGATTCTTAAGACTTTGTGTCTGTGTGGCTCAGGGTGGCTATTCATGAAGCCATGGAGCAGCAAACAATATCCATTGCAAAAGCAGGGATAACAACTGTTCTCAATTCTAGGACATCAGTGCTTGCTGCTGCCAACCCTCCCTCAGGTCGTTATGATGATCTCAAGGTGAGTAGCTATATTTTCTGGTTTGCCAATCTCTTACAGCAAAAATTTGATGTCATAAGCTAATAATACTATTGCTTTCCTTCCAGACTGCACAGGAGAATATCGATTTACAGACAACCATTCTTTCTAGATTTGATTTAATCTTCATCGTGAAGGATAAAAGAGACTATGGTCGAGATAAGGTAATTTGCATACTCATCTGAAGCGTTTTCACTTGAGTTGATATTTGGCCCTGCAAGGAAATTAAATGATTCCATTATGTTTCTTGATGGATTTGAAGGCACAAGACCATAAAATCATATAATTATATATGCGTTTGTTTATATTGAAAACTAAATATGATTGTTTCTCACCTTCTATCAAAAAGCTCATTTTGATGAATTAAAAACAGCTAATGTATTACATGCATTCTTGTTGATTCTAAATTCATCTGAGTTCATGTAGTTGTTGAACCAAAAATCTTCTGTTACAGATTATAGCTAGCCATATCATAAAGGTCCATGCATCTGCTGATAAAACCTCAGGTGATAGCAGAACTGCTAAAGAAGAGAATTGGCTGAAAAGGTATCTTTTGTCAAACTTAAGAATACTCTCTTCACAGTCCTTCGTTGGTTAGAAAACCATGAGAAGCTAAACAATGCACGTTATGGCTCTCACAGGTACTTACAATACTGTCGAACTGAATGCCATCCCCGGCTGTCAGAATCTGCATCCAGTAGACTGCAAAATGAGTATGTCAGATTCAGACAGGTATTTGTTGCCACTCACTTATTCTTTTCAGGATAGAGATGCCATTCGTTTGATTGCCTGAAGATTGGATTGGATGCATTTTCTGTGGAACTTGGTGTTTACTTTTGTTGTTCCAGTCCATGTACTCTTCCAAAATTTAGTTTTGATTGAGCATAACTAATTACACAAATTGACTATTCATTATTGGCTAGCCACTCAACAACACTGCAAGGGATTCTTTTGAAAATTGGTTTTAACTTATTTATGCACTACCACCATGGGTATTTGATAAGAAGGTTATAGGCTGCTAGTCTGACAGCTATCAATCTGGTGATTTGATTAGGATATGAGAAAGCAGGCAAATGAAACCGGGGAGGCTTCTGCCGTACCCATTACTGTAAGGCAGCTGGAAGCTATTATAAGATTGAGTGAGGCTCTTGCAAAAATGAAACTGTAAGTATAATTAATAAATTGACAAGTTTGAGAGCATGCACAATAGATTTGCGTGTTTGTTTTACCATTTTCCCTCTTAGTGGTGTATTGATTTGCCACTCATTCATTTACTTTTATTTAGGTCCCATGTTGCCACTGAGGCGGATGTGATTGAAGCAGTCAATCTTTTTAAGGTTTCTACTGTCGAAGCAGCACAGTCTGGAATAAATCAACAAGTGACTCTTACTCCTGAGATCAAGGTTTGTCAATGACATTGTTACCCTTTGTTTCTGTTTTCTGTCTGTCATGAGCTCAACAACCTGTTCTGATTTTCCTTGCCTTGTGATCTGTCAATCGCTGCTTAATGATTTTTTCTTGCCAACAAACAGCAAGCAGAAACTCAAATAAAGAGAAGACTAGGAATAGGTATGCGCATATCAGAAAGAAAGCTGATTGATGAACTTGCCAGAATGGGAATGAATGAATCAATTGTAAGCATTTAATATCAATGCCATTCATTTGCTTTTTTACTTAAGATATCTGATAATGTGACTTAATGAAACTTTTATTGTAACCTATTCAACTTATCAACGTTTGATGCCTGAAAAAGAGTGGCCGCCACAGAAAAGTCGTTAATAATAATGGAATAAAGCAACACATTGCTATGATCTCCATGGTTTAGGAGGACTGGTTACGCTAGCAAGTGTCTGCTCTCTCTCTCTCTCTCTTTGTGATATCTGAGATCATAGATGCTATACGTTTTGGTGTTTTTATTGATATTATGATTGCATTTGGCAGGTGAGACGAGCCCTTATAGTAATGCACCAAAGGGATGAAATTGAATATAAGCACGAAAGGCGTGTTATTGTTCGGAAAGTATAATCCACAAAATCTTTCATGATTGCAAGCAAATTATAAGCTGCAGTTCAGTGATGGGGAAGTTAATCGAAGCATGTCTCATCCATTTTGATGACAACGGTATGGTTCCCCTGTAATCCTGGAAATGGGGAAATCAAGATATGCATATGCAAATGTAGAATTGGCAGAAGCAATTGGAGGCAATCGTGTATTTCTGTAAATTAACTTCAGAAAGTAGCAGTTTAGAAGATCTGTTTTTCTGCGTTTAAGCTTCATTTTATTTTCTGGGATTTGCAAAACCCTGAAATGGTCTCCTCAACCTCCTGCAAAACTTGGAGGTTCTTTCTAACTAGTAATTGATTGTGCGTATTAATTTGAATTAGAAATAGCTGGTTTGCCAGCTCTTTCACATCTAATTTTTCTTCTGGTAAATTCTTTCCAGTGTTCCCGGTGGAAACCAATCAGAATGTAGTGACTATCTTGCTTAACTGCAATTTCTTTTAGGGCCATTTGGTATGGCGTTTTTTTTTTTTTCGGTAACTGAATGAAAACTTGTTTGGTCGGCCGACTCTACAAACATAAAACAAAAGCGTTACGTACACGTATACTGTGTACTGAGTGTGGTTAGTTAGTTGGCTTAATGATTGGTTAAGGCTAACCAGACTAGTGATGTGGCATTAGTTAGTAGAATTAGCAGTTAAGAGTAACTAATTGCTGATGTGTCATTTCTTGTTAAGGAAATAGTTAATAGCAATAAAGGGAATGAAGAAATAGATACTGTCATTCAATTGTAAAACAAGAAATCATTACAGAATTCTTTCTCTCAATCTTCTTCCTCAAACCTTCTCCAAGAACTCCTTGTTAAGAAAAATTCTTAACAAATTAATATCAGAGCTATTCGAGACCAAGCATGGTAGACAACAATAAGATTAGAGCTCCAGAAGAGCACAAAGAAAGCAGGTGGAGCAAATTCAAAGCATGCACCAAGAATTCCAAAAAAAATGTTAAAACTATTAAGAAGCTAATGGAAGAGCAAGTAATGGCGGACAACGAACCAAACAAGGAGCAAAGATCATCTTCGAGCTTTTCACAGGAGTTAAATCTAGCTCTAAACCGAGTTCACCATGCTAATCAAGGGGAGTCTTTGTTGACTCTTGAATTTGTGAAGTCTGGCTATAATTCTTCAATACCTAAGGTAGATTTGTTATTGTTTGAGGAAGAGAACCCACAAGGTTGGATTCATAAATGTAAGAAGTTTTTCAAAATGAATTTCATTCTTATTCATTGATGGATAAAAATTGCCTCTATGTATTTTGAAAGAAGAGCAGAAATTTAGTTTGAAAAGTTTATGGTAGAAAGTGATCTAGATAATTGGGAAGAGTTCGTTGGAGAGATGTAAAAGGTTTGGCAATAGGAAAGATGTGGTGGAGTTTAATGAACTTAATCAAGAGAGAGATGTGGAACAAGTATGTGAAAAAACTCTAAGAGCTAAAATCTTTAATGACTACAAACAATTCTCATATATGAGAGTCTTATTTTGTTTCCAAGCTTCATTAGTGGACTCAAAAAAGATGTTAAACCTATGTTAAAGATTTTGAAACTCACAACCTTGACACAAGCATTTGACTAGGTTAGATGACAAGAAGAGTTTGTGAATGCCATGACAAAAAAGTCTAGAAATCCACAAAAGTCTTTCTCAACGTACAATACTAAAAAACCATACTCAAGTTAGCATCCTACCTATAATACCAATAAACGATATTCAAGTCAATTCCACAAACCTTACATTGCCCTAGCTAGAAATGACATTACTAACCAACCTAAGCCTATAAATCCTAGTTTACCAAAAGCACAACCGAGAGAACTTGTAGGATCAAATGAGAAGGATGGAATTATGCTTTAGATATAGAAATAAGTACACTCCCAGTCATCAATGTGTTAGGAAATCATTGCATGTGATAGAAGGATCTGGAAGGGGAGAATGAAGAATTCATAGATGTAGAGGAGGGAAATGAAGAAGATGGAGTGGTAGATGAAAATAATTACAAGGAATATAGGTTATCATTGCATGCTTTAGCAGGAAAGTATGCTAACCAAACTATCAATATTATTATTATCCTAATTGATAGTAAAAGCACTCATAGCTTCATTAATCTCATAACCAAATGGTATTGTGATGAAGTCTCAAGCTAAAAGTTTGAGGCTAATGTTGTTTATGTAGGGGTATGAATTTAAGGTAGACTTGAGGATACTAAAAATGGGAGGATGTGATATAGTGCTACGAGTGGATTGGCTCCACATGTACTCTCATATATTATTTGATTTTATCAATATGAAGTTGTCATTTGAAAAGGATGGATGGATGATTGAGCTTAAGGAAATAACCAACAAGGCCAAACTACAAAATATAAGAGCTAATAAAGTGCACAAATCACTAAAGCCAATAATTTATGGTTTATTTGGATAGGTTTTTTCTATTATCGCTCGTACCGATCCAAAAGAAGTGACTATCATGGAAATAAAGGCTTCATTGCTTAAGTATGAAGAAGTGTTCGCTGAAACTAAGAAATTACCACCGAGTGAGAAAATTTGATCACGTAATTCCATTGGTTCTAGTTGTCAAACCAGATGAACTTTAGACCATATAAAAGTTTTTACATGCATAAAGAGGAAATTGAGAAGTTGGTTAAGAAGATGTTATAGAACGGATTCATTTAACCCTAATTCAGCCCCATTGCAACTCTTATGTTATTGGTTAAAAAAAAAGATGGAACTTGGAGAATTTGTGTAGATTATCGACAACTTAATAACATAACCATAAAAAACAATTTTCTAATCCCATTGATTGATGATCTATTAGATGAGCTATAAGGTTTAATTTTTTTCACTAAAATAGACTTAAGGTCAAGATATCACCAAGTTAGAATGAATGAGGTAGACATTAAGAAGACGAGCTTCGTAAATTACCAAGGACACTACAAGTTTAAGGTAATGCCTTTCGGGTTGACTATTGCTCCCACAATATTTCAGGCTATGATGAATTCAATGTTAGAATCATACCCGAGGAAACTTATCCTTGTATTCTTTTATGATATTCTAATATACAGACTCTACCTTGGAGCTACACATTAAACACCTCACAAGGGTGTTAGATGTTTTATCGAGGAACAAGCTATTTGCGAGAGATGTCAAAATGTTCCTTTTACCAAACTTAGATGGAGTATTTAGGTCATATTATCTATGGAGTTAGTGTAGTAACTCGATCCTAAAAAGATCGAGGTCGTTAGTAATTGGGCGGTTCCTAATTCGGTAAAAAAAAAAAAAAAAGGAGTTTTTTGGGTTTAGCTACTTACTATAGGAAGTTTATTCATAATTATGGTTTAATAATCAAACCATTAACTGAATTACTAAAAAAGAACAACTTTTATCGAAACGAGCAAGCATAAAAGGCTTTTGAGCAATTGAAAATAATGTTATGTGAAGCTCCTCTACTAGCCCTACCTAATTTCCATAAGCCCTTCATCTCATAAACTAATGCATGTGGCGATAAAGTAGGAGCAATGTTATCTTAGGAAGGCATACTATTAGCTTTCTTAAGCAAAGCTCCGTGCCTTAAACATTTAGGATGTCAATCTATGAAAAAGAGTATTTGACAATTCCGATGGTAGTGGATAAATGAAAGCCCTACTTAAAAGCTAACAAATTCATTATCAAAATAGATCATGAAAGTGTGAAATACCTCTTGGAGCAAAAAATTCATGCTCTAATTCAATGAAAAAAGGGCTTACTAAGTTGTTAAGATTGAGGTATGAAATTCAATATAAGAAAGGAAAGGAAAATCTAATAGTTGATGCATTATCAAGAAGAATGTCCGATCCTTATGATATTAAATCCAAGAGCAAGAATGGAACCCTTTGTACACCGACCACTATGGTACCAACTTGTTACACAAATATTAATAATTCATACCAATAAGATACTAAGTCACAAGATATTATTATTCCAAAAACTCTTCACACTAATGCTTTTCCATAATTTTATTATAATGAAGGTATATTGATGTATAAGCATATAATTTTTATTAGGAAAGATAAAGAATTGAGGATGTTATTGGAAGCTACTCATATCTCAACTATTGGTGGGCACAAAAAAGTCCATAACTCTTACAAGAGGCTTAGGGTTCCTTTTATGGTTGTTTATGAAATCAATGGTAAAGACTTTTATGGCAGGGTGTGATATTTGTATGTAAGTAAAATCTAAGAGGACGGCTTATCTAGGATTATTGTAGCCATTACTTGTTTTAGAGGGAGCATGAAGGATATTTTCATGGATTTCATAGAGGTCTCGTTAAAATCTAAAGGTAAAGATGTTATTTTAATGGTTATTGACATGTTCACTAAATATGGACACTTCATAGCCTTGTCCCACTCTTTCTCGGCCAAAAATGTGGCAAGAAAATTCACTGAATAGATTTATAAGTTTCACGGGTTACCGACTCTCGTTGTCATAGATAGAGACAAGGCATTCACCAACCTATTTTGGGAAGAGTTGTTTAAATCATTAGGCATTAAAAACTTTATGAGTTTGGCTTATTATTCTCAAATTGATGGCCAAATAAAGAGATTAAATCGATATTTGGAGACATATTTGAGGTGTATGTGTCTAGACTCGTCTAGGAAAATGGAATTGATGGCTATATTTAGCATAATTATGATATAACACCAGACTTTCATTCTGCTATATGGATGATTCATTTTCAAGCTTTGAATGGTTATCCACCACCAACTAGAGAGATTGTTCTTCAAGGTTTAATCATAGTAGCTCGTTGTCTAGGAATTGTTATAGGAAAGAAGAACTATGGATTTGTTTCTTGGAGCTCAACTAGCAAAGACTCAACATTGTATGAAGTAAATTGTTGACTAAAGATGGACATAAAGAGAGTTTGAAGTTGGAGAAAAGGTTTACTTAAGCTTCAATCTTATAGACAAATGAGTTTGGTATTATGAAGAGACTTCAAATTGAACCCTAAGTATTTGGTCTTTACACCATTCTACAAAGGATTGGCAAGGTATCTTACAAATTGGAATTACCACTAAAAGCACTTATTCACCCTGTCTTTCTTGTTTCATTACTAAAGAAGAAGGTGAGAAGTAATGATGTTGTTTTTAGTTTCTTACCTACCATTAATGATGATAATCACTTGAGACTTTATTCCATAACTATTTTAGATAGGAAGATTCTAAGAAGAATAATCGGGTAGTGGTGATAAAGCTTATAGAGTGGACTCGACTTGCTTGTGGAGGATGTTATCTAGGAAGTTTTAGAAGATCTAGAGCTACAATTCCCTATTTTTGCTTTGATCCTCGAGGACAAAGATCTTTTTAAAGGGAAAAGCTATGTTAAGTACGCATATTATGTAATTAGAGTTGTTAGTTAGATGGTTTAATGATTGGTAGTTAGGGCTAACCGGACTAATGACATGGCATTAGTTAGTAGAATTAGTAGTTAAAGTAACTAACTCGCTGATGTGGCATTTCTTGTTAGGAAATTAGTTAGTAGCAATAAAAAAAAAAGGAAGAAACAAATGTTGTTCATTTATTTAATTGTAAAACAAAAAATCAATATAGAAACTCAATCTTTTTCTTCTTTTTCTTTTAAAAAACTCCTTATTAAGCAAAACTCTTAACAAAAAGCAACTACACATCGAGTGCACATGAGTTTGATTTCTTCATAATTAAATTTTATAACTTGTTCTATTTTAACAAACATTAATAAGCTAATACGCTCGAATAGGTAAGGTACAAAACAACAAAAGTATGCAAAAGAGATTGAATCACGAAATGTAAGATTTTTGAAAGAATTTCTCCTAATTGTTCTAATAAAGGATAATAATTAATATTTTACAATAAAAATTAATGAAATGATTTCTCCTAATTATTATATTAAAGGATAATAATTAATCTTTTACAATTCAATTTAATACATCATCATTATGTGTAAAATAGTAAAGAAAAACAAAATTTTTTACAATTCTTGTTAAAAAAAAAGCTAATACTAAACAAGAAATAAACTAGGCTATTACAAAGCAACAGGTCTAAAAAGTCAAATGATAAAAAAAAATGGCAAGATAGAGAGCTCAAAGATTACAACTTAATTACCATCACTATCTAGCATATCAAGTAAGTTGAAAATTAAGCTTTGAGCTTAACATGCTAATGATGATAGGCTTAATGAATTAGTCAAATGCATAGATGAGAAGTTTGCTTTGGGGGTAAATTTTCTTGCTTCTTTGAAGGAAAATTATGAGACTCAACTTTTAAAGCAAATTCATAATGTTGGATAGAAAAGTTATTAAGTGTAGAAACAAAAGTCAAAACACCGGCAAAGTGTATAAGCATGGTTAATTTGAAAGCTAGTCTATTCTTGTTTTGGGATTAGGCCTACAATCATATAACAATTTCCTAAAAATCTAGTCTACTTGACTAAAGCTTGGTATTAGTATATGAGTTCGGGTAGAAAAAATATGTAGACATATAAAACTACTAAAGCTATACAAGGAAATAGAGTAGCATAAAACTTGGAGACCACAAAGAAATACTTTTAAAGTCTAGAAAAGAGAAAAAAATGATCATAGATCTCTTGAAACTTAATAGTCTCATGCTTCAAACAAGTTTCACACTACTAGTATCCGATCGGATAACCAACTCGGTGAGCTAAATGTCATTATTTGCCCTCGGCGAGTCCACTAAAACTAATGAAAGCCAAATCCCCGATATTAAGTGGGCTATTCTAAAAATTTTAAGTATGTCAAAAAGCATAAGTATAAGCATGAAGCTAAATATGGGTACACAATCTTTATAATTATAACAATCTTTGTATTAGTATAACCATCAACTTATTTCATGATTGAAGAAAAAAACATCATTTATTGCCTTTCATTTATGAAAACTACATGATACATACAAATTAGTACAAAACTTCAATTAAAAGTCAATACCCAATCCTTCTTTTTCTTATCGAGCATTTATAAGAAAATCTCTCTATATAAGGTAGAGTCGTGAAAAGCCTTCATAGCCATACAATATGGAAGGCCTATAATTCTCAAAGTATTTAAGGCCTTTAAATACTCTTTCATAACAGTAACTTCACTTTTAGAATTAACATAGAAAAAAATTCCCTATTAGTAAGTGAAGTTGATCCAACTCTACCGACCTTTAATAATGGTAGTGGTGTTAACTTGTGTTCAAAAAAATCATTGTTTCTCTTTGATTATTCCTTTATAGTTATTAAAGCTTTTTATAAGTTGTTGGATGGGTCCTTCTTACTCTTTTCCTTTGGCTAGACTTGAAAGATTCACTAGGATTCGACTTAGACACATTACGAAGATGACATCTTTTTTTCCTTAGATAACGATTTATATGGGTTGTGATTCTTGAATTAAGATTGATGGTTAAATAACTTTTAATCTAAGCTAATTATATTATTGATAGAACATGTCATAAGTTGAATCTATATCAACTACCTATAAAATAAGTTCTTATTTGATATTTAGAGGACCTTCTAATGGCTGAATTAACTTATAAAAAGAGATATATTTCTTCGATAAGTTTTAATTTTATTTTTTTCACTTTTATATAAAGAAGATATGTAATATTGTATCTATTTGAAATTTAGATAGCAAAACTCGTAACATTTTTTAACCTTTATATAAGTGGAGCGTGATCAACTTGCATGAATCGAAGGATATATTGGTTTTTTTTTTTATGTTCAACGGTTCTTGATATCCACTCGAAGGTTTAGGATTTATTTAAATGAATGTTATTGTCTAATGATGAATGCCTAATTATGTTTAGATATAATATGATAGGTACATCTTAGAAAGCCATACCTTCATTATTCTTTTTATCTAACAAGTGAGATGAAGTAGCTTCTTTGTTTTGATCATTCATTTATATTGGTCATCTAGGCTTTACTAGTTTTGATGTCCTAATAGTTAGTCAAGGTGTGAAGTCTAGTTCGGACGAGTCTTTGAGTGGAGTAGAGAGGATATGTGTTATGATTGTAATCATGTGGGCATATCGATAGCTCTTTTAAGTCTTTGGCAAGTGTACTTGGCTAAGGCTTAAATTGCATTCGGACTTTCTAAAGAGACAGTTGGTGATTGATCGAAACAATCAATAATTTCTCACTTATCTTTTTTAGACTTAACCTTAATGGATGTATTAGAGGCTTATTTAATATCTATAACCTCAATAAATGTGCGGACATTTGGAAAAAAACAAAAACTTACTTGTAAGAATGTTGAGGAAATTGAAAAGGTTAGGCCCTTTGAGGTCTCTTTCATAAATCAAATGCATCCATTTTAATTGCTTTGCAAGACTAATGGTGATATATGATTGGTCTATGTTAGATTGGGCTCATCCACTAGACTTAGGCTTTTGAATACTCAATGTAAAAGTTTTAAGCTCATTTTTCTCATATATTGGTAGTGGCATCTTTGTCTTCTCAATTTTTATTGATATTTTTTTTACTGCTTCAAGCTTTTAGAAAGTTGATGAGGATTATTAGTGAGTTGGTGACTATTTGAAGTTCTTCGGAGATACATTTTTTTGGCAAGTTATTCCCTTTAATAGTAAGAAACCTTGATGAGCTTGACATTTTTTAAAACAATTTGGTACGTTATAAAGTAATTCGTTTTCTTTAGAAAGTTTATTAGAGCTTTGATAGGTACATCTCTTTTTTCTTCTTTATCTTTATGTTTGATTAAAAATGATAGAGTTAGAGAGGATGGGAGATGTGTCCGGAACCGCTTCTTATAGCAATGAAACAAACCCTAATGTATATGTTATCCTTTTTTCTAGTGGTGCATAAGGGTTTGCATCTACCCTTGTAGATGAAGGTCTTGATGGAGTTTTTTGGAAAAACAATAACTAATTTTTTTCACTATTTAGGATGTAATTACAATGCATTATCCCTAACCAAAATGATAGGATAAGGAGGTCAACCTCTAAAGGCATGGATGGGAATATTAAAATAATTGTTCCACCTTGTATAATCAAATACAATCACATATTCACTCTATTTGGGTTTGTGGTAAAGGTTTTTCAATACTTTGGCACAAGTTTTTGCTAGCTTTTTTTTCAAATAAATGGGCCATTCTTGTTATTTTAATAATATTAATTAGCAATTTGGGATCATCCTATCTTTGGGGCTCTTTTCTTATTCTTTCTCCTTAGTAAAGGGTATTGGAGAAAGGTGGGAGGTTTTATATGTATATCGTTTTGTTTAGAGAGAACAATCTATTGAATGAGATATTTATAGAGACTATGACTTATTTAATGATTGAAGAGAAAAGTGGTTTACAATTAGGTATAGGAGGTCCGTATCCGCATGCAGAGGTTAGTCAATTTGGGAAGTT
Source organism: Dovyalis caffra (assembly GCA_963924115.1). Lineage (NCBI taxonomy): Eukaryota > Viridiplantae > Streptophyta > Magnoliopsida > Malpighiales > Salicaceae > Dovyalis > Dovyalis caffra. Next base: position 2,403,239 of record CAWUPB010001111.1, on the reverse strand, counting down.
ACCTCTATTTAAAAGAGGCCTAAGGCCAACAACGATGCCATTTCTTCTTAACCAAGTATTGATTTCGCTTTTTAGAGTTGGGTAAGAAGTAGGGGTGGGGTATTTCAAATTGATATTCTTACTAAGCGTTGTTGTTATCCCTAGATTATGGGATATATATGATAACTTTAAGCATTTCATTTATTTTTATCTTTCATTTTTAGTTTTTAATGTATGTTGTTTTTCCGTATTTGATAAATTATCCGAAAAGGATATTGATCTAAATGAATCTAGAACATAGTATACACAATCTAATTGAGAGATGGTCTGAAGAGAACTCGATGGTGTTAGGTCTCCATTTTCTCCTTTAAGACCCACTCGTTATAAAAGGAACAAGACTAGTAGGCCCCGGGACTTTATGAATAAGAGGACAATGACTAATTTCCCAGCTTCTAAATTGGGTGTTCCATCAACGTAAGTGTAACTCTCGTGAACTTACTTAACGTAGCTATATATACGAAAATAATTTTATTTACATCTACTAAGTCGTAATTATGATTTTTGTGTCATATTTGTATTTGGTGACTTTAAGATGCTTGAGTTTAAAAAAATAAAATAAAAATAAAAAAATAATTTTTTTTTGGCGTACCGAAATTTAATTCCCAAGCCTAAATATCTCTTAAAATATCCATGATTATGTGAGCATAAATTATGTGCCATTTCTTTTATATTTGTGGTGTGAAAATATTTAAGATTTATAGAATTGTTCATAGGGATACTTTCTTTGGAATTTAATTAACCATTATTTATTTTTTCACAATGTATATTTAAAATGACCATGCAAGTGAAAAATATATCCCACTTAAGAGTCATGGTCGAATTTTATAGACCAAACAAGGTTAGAAAGTTGGTTAATTTAATTACCTTTTAGTTTCTCTCTTAATTAGTGATTTGACATAAAATCTTCCACCATACTTTCATTATATTTTCTCAATTAATTTTGAAAGGTCAAAGACTCCAACTTGCCTCTCTTTTTGTCTCCATCAATTGACCTCTCTTACTACAAAAATTGGACACTTGGCATATTAAACATAAAAGAAATAAAAAAAAAAGTGTAGTATTAAAATTGGATGAAAAGATGAAACCTTGCCATTCTCTCTAGCCAAAAATTCATCCTCTTAAAAAGAGGAGAGAAAAATGTGAGTTTGAGAGAAAGAAAGGAGAAAAAGAAAGGGAAGAAAGAAAGGAGAAAAGGAAAGGAAAGAAAGGAAAGAGAAAGAGAAGAAAAAGGCTACGAAATCTTAACCAAACACTTATCATTGTAAGTAGGTTTCTTTTGGTTTCATTTTATTTTTATTTATGCTTTAAGTTCTCTTTTATATGTTTGATTTATGGGTTGGTTTGGTGATAACTATATGTGATGAGAAATGTGTTTTAAAAATTTTAAAAGAGAATTTTTTGAATTTTAGGGGTGAAAAATTCAGAACTTTATGTGATTTATTTATGGAACTTAGAGTGATTTCTGAGTAAATATCAAAGAAACAAAGTTATTCATCTATGTATCTACTAGTTCTCTGTAAACTTTCGTGATTTTTAGATCTATATATAAAGAGTCATGGCCGATTCGGTACGGATCGTGTGGATGTACCACATGCTGGAAAATTTTTAGTTCCGAACTTTATGTGATTTATTTAGGGATCTTAGAGTGATTTCTGGGTAAAACTCAAAGAATAAAAGTTGTTCATCTATGTGTCTAATAGCTCTCTGTAAAATTTCATGATTTTTAGATCTATATATAAAGCGTTATGGCTGAATTGGTACAGATTGTTTGGATATACCACTGCTGGAAATTTTCGAGTTTAGGGAGAGGGATTTCCGAAATTTAATGGAAAGAAATGAGTTTAGTTACTTAAACTTGATTTTTTAAGGCATTTAATTAGTATAAGTATTTAGTTAGACACCTAAGTCATCCTAATATAATCATATGAGTTTGAAAGATGTGTATGATTGGGCTCAAATTTAAAATAAAGTAGACTTGGAATAAAACACATGGACTTGGTCTACAACAAAATGAGCTTAGACTAAAATAAAAAGGGATTTGGATTACAATTAATGGATTTGAGTTAGAATAAAAATGGGCTTGGATTAAAACAAAATGAAATTGGATTAAAACAAATGAACTTGGGCTTGGATTAAAAATAAATGAGCTTCGACTAAAACAAAATGAGTTTGGATGAGAATAAATGGACTTGGATATCCTAAGAACACTTAGTGGGCCCTTGGTACTAAAATGGTTAAGTTGGATCATACCATAAAAATATTGATAAAGACCCAAGTGTGAATTGAATTTCTAAAATTATATGGACATAAATAGTTTGGTGCCTATGAGATATGAAATGTGGTTCATGATACATGAAATGGATTAACCCTATTAGACGAGTCTTAAATTCCTTGTATGAACTCAATGGTATGGAATCGATGAGTTTAGTACCCATGACTTGGTGGAATGTGATTCATGATACATCACGTGCATCATATGCATATGGGAATGGATTAAATTGAGAAAAACCATGTAGTCAAAAATGATGAGGTTTGGTAACCGAATCGAATGAAAATTGGATATGTTTGGTAACCTACCGAATAAAAGGGGTATTAGCGATCCAGTTGTGTGCATACTCTAAGCCGTGTGCCTACATTGTTAGAATATAGATTCCCGCTAATAGTGACTACAACGAGGGATAATTTCATTGTAGCCGAAGGTGAGTCGCGGTTCACTCGGATTAAATATAGAGCGGACTTGCTAATACCCAAGGTACCCGGAAATAAAAATTGATGAGTCGAAGTGGGGGAAGTCGGAAAATCATTGCATATCACGTGCATCAACCTACTTACCGAGCTTTGGCTCACTCTGTGTTTATTTCATGTCTTAATAGGTAAAGGTGATACTAATGCCGATACCGAAGCCGTTGGTTCCTCCCGAAAAAGGCTCATGTGTGACGCGAAAAAAAAAATTATAGGAACTACCTTTGCTTATAAATTACATTTTGTAATTTTTGTAATGATATTTGGTACATTGGGTATGTGTATGGGATTAAATTTGAGACTTTGATCTCTAAACCGTGGTGTACCCGATCACGCCGTTCGGGTAATCGGCAAGGGTGCTTGGGGGTGCCACGATGAAGGTTTATGCCCTTTTTCTATACTCAAACCCGTGGCCTAAGCTACTCCTCCTTTAATAGGTATCACTCGCTTTTACTTTAATGGTTGTCCATCAACTGGGTATAGAGGATTCTTCTCTATTTGGAGAAAACGAGTTCAACCTTAAGGCATCCAAATAACGAGGTTGTTGTCGATCTCTTTGTTACTCGAAGAACCTTTTAGATTTATGGGTCCTTCGATGCTTAAGGACTACCTAGTGCTATGGGTTCCTCTCGTTACTTTAGGATTAAGTACTCTAAGGTAGAAGGTATGAGGGCTAGATTGACAATTATGGCCTAGAAGAAATCTTTAAAGCTAATGTTAATCTTGTTTTTTTTCCTTCATTCTTCTCTCTAAAAAGTACATAAAGGTGTTATTGAAGTTTTTAGGAAAATATTGTTGACATTGGGAAGATAAATTAAGTCTTTTAATTTTGATGACCATTGATCTTGATCTTATAGGGTTAACTATAGCTATTTTTAGAGATTAATGACAACTTATTTCTTTCTTTTTTCAATGTCTTTTTCTTTTTTGAATGAAATTCACAATCCTTTTATCTCTTTTAGAGTTGTTTGATCTTTTAGAAAGTTAAACTAATTTTGAGCTATACTATTGTGACTTTGCTCTTCTATATGAGATATACTTTTAAAGTGTGTCATCTTACTCATGGAGAGGGTCGTGATGTCTTTAAAATTGAGTGAGGAATGCCTCTAGACCCAATCAAGATAAAAATCATGATCCGTTGGAGTCCTAGCTCCTTTTGGGTAGTCATTTGTATTTTTGATAGGATATCGACCGTTTTTTTTTTCAAATTGACCAGGATACTTCTATGCTTGAATGAGATGAACATCTTGATCAATTAGAAACCATCGATGCTTTTCTAAGAAAATTTTTTAGGGAAACATAAGGTCTTTGAACTCTACTAAAGATTTATTGTGCCTTTTTTTTATACTTGGGCAACATGTGCCTTTAGACTTGGACGAGGTATATACCATAAGTTTTGGATTTTTACAAGTTACTGATTGTGTATTTTAAAATGGATGAAGATTATCCTTCATCTTGTTTCTTTTTTTTTTTTTTTTTTATAATGATTGGAGTGCCTTTAGACTTGAGGAAGGTATGTCTTTATATCCGGACAAGGTAATAACCCTGGTTTAGAAGAATGACTAGAGTTTTTAGCTCCTAAAAAGGATTGTGATGCCTTTAAACTACGCTAGAAATGTCTTTATGATCGGGTAAGGTATAACCATAACTTTTTGTAATTCTAGGAACTTTCTCATTGTTAGTCTGTATTTTGGTTGATTTTTGTTATGGTGTGAGGGTTGTGGTATTGATTCTAGTAAATACAATTAGATATTGTATGAAAAAGAGGTTTTTGGTAGATTTTTGGATAGCCATGATAATGATTGATTCTTTTTTCCATTTTGCTTGGTCAAAAACTTGAATCAAGCTCGGTAAGTTTGAGATTTTAAGAATGAGTTTAATTATCTTTTTTAAGCCTAGTAATAAAGGTAGAAAAAAATATGATTCGAGCAAGTAGGGATTAGTTGCAATCGTCAATGATTTTAGTTCCTCAAACTTCTTAATATACCCATCTATCTTTATTGAACCGTTTAACAATATCACTTTTATTGTCAAAATGTCTACAAATTGCTCTTATAAATTCTTTTCAATTACTCGAGCCACTCTCCATCACAAATCCTTTAAACCATATCTTTGCATTTCCCTCCAAATACATGAAGGCATTTTCCATTTATTGATGAACTAGTATAAATTTCATTTTAAAAAACTTTTTTACATTTTCAAATCCAACAAAGTGGATTACCACCTCCAAACAATTGTAAATCAACTTTAAGTATGCTGTATTATAACCAAATTTTAATAAACCATGAGTAAGAATAGGCTCACCATGATGAAATAGTTTTAGAACAAGATCTCGCTTTTTCTTAAGAAGAACGAAGAGGATTGATTCTCTTTATTTGGCTCCTTTTCTAATATTGTTATACCGATCATTGCCATTAAAGCTTCAAATTGATGTTGAGATTGTTGTGCCTAACTTTGTAATTTTTTTTATATTTTTTTAGAACTCTTGACACAATCCTTGAATCTATTCATCATGTTTACTATTGTGCTCCTCCAATGCTTTGATTTTATGATTATTCACCATTGTGGATGAAGAATTTGGTTCCGGAGCTACTCTAATAAAAACTACTATATATGTCACTAGTTACTTCATATATCCACTTGAATGAGAGAGATAAACACATAAAATTACATCCAAATCCACCAAAAGTGATATAAAATTTTCACGTTCGCTCATTTTTTTTTAATTTTCTCTTTTATGTTTCTATCTCATTTTTATGTGTCTATCTCTTTCCTCCAAGTGGGTTCATGGAGTAATTATGTACATGTCATTAGGTACTCTTTGTGTACTATAAAATTTCTCTCACACAATGATGCCAAAGTGTTTTCAAACCCTTAGAAACGGTATTTTTATGATTTCACAATTTCAACAATGTGTATTTTTTTTCTTAAAAAAAGAAAAAGAGAAATAATGTCAAACACATTTGCTTCTTTTATTCCCAAAATTTTAGAAACTACAATAAAAAAAGAACCGAATAACCTCAAAGCAATCCCCCTACTTGTAACTCTTTTCCCAATGGTCCTCAATGCATAATTTTAATCAATTAGTTTCCCAATATATCTAGGAGACCTCAATGTCATCATGCCATTAACAAATATGATTAACTTCTCATGAATGGTTGAACAACAAAAATTTATCGTCTAAATGAGGATCTATCAAAATCGACCAAATGAAAGTTTGTATATATAAGGCATTTTCTCCTAACACAAAAATGAAGATTGGATGAAGATCTATCGAGACCTTAAAATTAAATAAGAAATAACATCTTTGAATTAAACAAAATAATGTTTTCAAGTATCAAATGAAATTAAATTTGATTAGACTAATAGACATTGTGTTGAGACCTTAAAACTAGTTAAAGGGTTTGCCTTATATAAGTAAGAAGAGTGTGGCAATGATTGAATTGATTTATTTATTTATTTTTGACGAAACATAGCCAAATGAGATCAAGCAAGGTGAGCATGTATCTTTCAAGAAAAGATAGGAAGTTATGTGTTGAATAGATGACAAAATAATAAATTTATCACATGTTAAATAGGCTAAAGGCTTGTATTTAATTGTTCCCAATGGTTATTTTTTATGGCTGAAAACGATTATTTTTTACCATTATAAATATGTAATGAATTATTTGTATCAAACACACATTAAAATCAATTGAACAAATCAATAAAATTTATCTTTTTCAATTATCATAGCATTAGTCACTAGAACTAGTTTTTAATATGATTTTTAGTACAGATCTCATCATTTTCCTTTCAATTTGTGATTGAAACAAATTGATTATATTCATTTGGTTATTTAATTGCTGACGTTCCAATAGGATCGTGCCTAGTCTCTTGGAAAACTCAAAACTCCATTGTATATATTTGGTCTTCGTCAAGCAAATTTCGTTTTTTTTTTTTTTTTGTTATTTATATTTTACTATATGGTGACGTTTTGTAAAGTACAATATTTATTTGAGGTTAATATTTATGTTTACATTGTGTATTAGCTCCTTCAATATTATACTATGATTGCAAATATGTGTATGTGTGTGTGGTGATGGGGAGGAATCGGGAGAAAATTCTTTTCCACATCTCGCCTCTGATAAATACGGATTGGGAAATGAGGATCCAGTTGAGAGAAAACTTGAAATAAGGACCCAATTGATAATTCTTGGATAATTTAGGATCTAATTGAAAAAAGTATTATTGATTGGTGACTAATACGAGGTTACCCAAAACGAAAACAGAAAACAAAACCGAACCCCAAAGTAATCATCAGCTGAAGGCTTGAAGCCTCTCCTGTTCCCTTCTTCTCCCTCTGCAGTCTGCCCTGCAAGAAAACGATGCTTCTTTATGATACTTTAACTCCGTCCGGCCATGGTCGCTTGGGTAAATTAACTTCTCCACGTTCTATTTCCTCCTTCTCTTCACGTCCCCTGAGATACGCAGTGCTTGGTGCTGGCTTTGCTGGTCTCTCTGTTACTTGGCATTTGCTGAAGGTACAGTACTCTACTTTATCTCTCTCATTTCTCGCTGTATTATTTTGTGGTAAAAAGAAAAAAAAAGAATGATTGAAAATGCAGAAGAGTTCAAAAGAGGAGGAAATGAGAATAGACATATATGATGACATGGGTATAGGAGGAGGTGCTTCTGGTGTTTCTGGTGGTCTCTTACACCCTTATTCTCCTAAAGGTAACTCTTCATTTCTCTCTTTTTTATTTTTTTAAATAATCTTTCTTTTGTTTCTCTAAATCATCATTTTGAGTTTTAATTTTCATTAGTTATTTTGTTGTTTGTATTCAAAATGAACTATGCTTATTGTCAGCTAAACTACTTTGGAGAGGAGCTGAGTGTTGGAAAGAAAGTTTAATGCTTTTAAATGTCGCGGAGATGGCAGCTGGACTGTCGGGGCTGAATGATTTTGATGATGGTTTTATTGTCAGGGGAAGGTTTTTCTCCTTTCTTATTTTTAATGTAATTATTGTACTGTTTTGGACTAAATTATGCAAATCTATGGCGCAATGAAGAGGTTTACTAGTTTTATAATACTGTTTTGAATGATTTTGATTTGTGGAATTTTTTATGCTTTTTCTTTGAGTTTGGAAAATCGTTTCAATTTTCTTTTGTAATGTGGATCGCCAATCAAGTTGCTTTGCCAGAAAAAGATAATGCCGAGTCAGAAACTTTTCTTATGTTTTTGCTTTAGGGATTTACAAAATTGATCGTATTTCTCATTTTTGGATATCTGCTTTCAGCTTATTCTTGGCATTTGTTAGCTATTATGGATTCTTTTGCCCTTTCTGATGTCAATCTACCCACTTCAGGGGCATCATTAGACCGGCAGTAAACTCAAAGAATTTGAATGTATTGACCGATGTAATTCTCGAGACCTCTTTGTTGCAGCTTCAATGAGTTTTATCATGAACATTTTATGTGAAGGTTAGAGTGATGTGTGTCTGTATTATCTGTGTTTTGCAAGTAGAATTCTGAGCATTGCGATGCCAGTTGCACAATTGAGATCATTGATGAGGACACTGCCCAAAAGCTTGTACCAAATATACATGTACCTCTTAACTCAGCCTTTTATATGCCTGAAGCTGTAAATGTCAATCCTCTGCGCTATCTTCAGGTCTGAACAACAATTCCACTGTATTGTATGTGTTACTCTGAATAGTTCGTTTTTTTTTAACAATGTTTTCTTCTTTCTTCATTTATTTTACTAGGCACTCTTCTTAGCATGTCAAAATGTAGTGAAGGAATCATCCAATTTTAGCTATGGAAAAAAAGAGCTATGTTTGCACAAGAAATCAGTCCGGAACCTCCTTGAATTTGAAGGTGATCTCACTTACTATATTAGGTCTTTTCTATCTAGAATGTGTGAGGATAATTGAAACCTGCTGCAGTTTGGATCTTGGATTTTCTGGTTTTTGTCCACATCGGTTGTATGTAATGCGCCATGTTCTTGAATTTGGTACCAAGTCAAAAGGGAAAAAAGAATTATGTAGCTTCTTACTCTAGCTGCTGTGCTTTTTTTTTTTTTTTTTTTCTTCTTCTTTTTGAGAATTAGTTAGCTGTCTAGTTGATTGGGATTTTTCTGTTTTGTCTGAATAGCTTGATCCAGAGCTGTAAGATATCTTGATATATTCAACAAGACTTGGTATGATAGAATTGTGTTCCTTTCCTTTTGAAATGATGATATTCCTTTGATATGCTTTGAAGTGGTAACAAAGGGTATAAAACCTCTCGACATTGAGGCAGATTTGATATACTTTCTTGCGGAATGGCATTGAAGGATCCGTATAGCCGACCCCAACTAGTTTGGGATTGAGGCTTGGTTGTTGTTGTCCCTTTATACTTCAACAAGTTTTCTCATGCACTGGATTTATCCGGAAAGTAAATTTAACTAGCAGATGTGAATGTGGATGTTTAACTCATTCAGCTGCCTCACATGATGTTTTGGCATGCTTAAATCTTCTTTAGTTTCTACCATTATTGCTAATTTGTCTTAACATTTTATGTAGGTGAATATGATGCAGTGATAATCTGTCTAGGTGCCAAAGCAGACATGCTACCGGAGCTCTCTGGGAGGCTTCCTTTGAGGACATGCAGAGGTGTAATTGCCCACCTGCAGTTGCCTGGTGATATAAGGTAAAGCTTAAGTTCTGCCTCTGCCTTGCACTATCAAGCCAGCAGGTCTAAAAGCTGGGCTTTGGGACACCTTATAGGAATGAATTTCTTTATTTGTTTAAGGTTCGCTAGGATATGAATGCAGCACGAACATTCTTGTGCAACTAGTAATGATGCTGTTTTTGGTCTACTATAACTGGAGTCTTCAGATTTCAATTTCAGAAATGGAATCAGAGTTTTAGAGTCTAGATCCTTGTGAATAAGTCTGTAATAAGCAAGATTTTCAAATACCAAAGTAGCTTAATTCAAACTGGATTCAGTTGGCAACAAGACGGCCTAGTGTTACCTAATGCATGTATGGAGGATCTTAAAGGATTTTGGGATAGATATTGCAAGTACATTCAAAGTAGTGGTTGCTAAGACAAATGTCCTGGAAGTACAGGGTTATTTAGGGTTGAGGCATGGAACGTAGGATGGGGAGGGGGAATTGTTTCGCTTGTTGGCAAAACTCATCGAGTAGATCACTGTTTCAGGGAAGAATATCCAGATTATGCCCCTTCAATATTATCAGATGCATGGCTTGCCGTCCAGGGAAGCCAAAGTTTATATATGGGCTCAACATGGGATTGGAAATCAAGGAATTCATCTCCAAATGTTTCAGCAGATGAAGCTTCGAGAGCTCTTCAAGAGCTTCTGCCAAAGGTATCAGCCTTTTATCCAGCAATAAAGGATTGGACTTTCACGAAAGCAAGGGCAGGTTTGAGAGCAATGCCACCACTAACTGCCCATGGATCACTTCCACTTTTGGGCCGTGTCAATGATTTTGTAGGAGAGGATTTTACTTGTAAATACTGGTTATTTGGAGGACTTGGTTCAAGAGGTTTGTTGTATCATGCTTGGCTTGGAAATTTGATGGCGCAGGCTGTTATTTCTTGTAATGAACAATTGATCCCATCTGAACTAACTGCTTGGAGGAATATAAATCGATAATTAAACAGAATTCCCATGTTTTGGTTCAGTAATCCATGACTCTCTTCATCCTTGCTATGATTTTCTTCAGTTCTTCTGTTACTTTGTCCATTCCAAAATAGTATTTTCGCAGATGGATCATGGAATCTGGACTTCAACGAACCTTTCAACCCTCCGGATAAGAGGTCGACAGCAGGTAACTTACATAAGCTAGCCTGCATGTCCTTGGAAATCGTAGCTTACAACATGCATTCTATTCTCTATCCATTACCGGTGGTCAGTTTCGACTTTCGATTGCATTACTAAATTCACCTAACTGGCTCTCTGCATTGCCACTTCAGAGGTATCCAACCATAGAAATGAAGGGGCAATTATGTCACCGCTCATGAAGTTGATGATGCAATGGAAAACAGAACCTCCAATTTACTAGTTCAGGAAAAACTCCTATTAACTCTCAGAATAGAACAAGCATTAATGGCTCCAAAGCAGGCAAGGCAGTACATCTTTTCATAACTCTAAAAGCAGTCTTTGTCATTTTGTATATGTAGCTTAAATCCTGCAAAACTACAATACGCAAAAGATTTGTTGTTCACCCAGGCTAAAAATTGACAGGTACACAAATTATACAGGAAATATTTAGTTCTTCCTAGCTTGATGTCCAAATGTAAATCTGGCCTCCACTGGTTGCTCCCGCTAGCATCCCAACCTTGCAAGGATGTGCATGAAATCTGCATTGAATAGCAGTCATGTGGGGACTCTCTAGAGTCGTAATGACTCGTCTTCGTGCTGGTGAAATGACATCAACTCCTCTTTTCATATTGCCGATGAAGACAAATGAATCATCCCAACCCCAAGTTGCTCTGGTCCCAGAAAAAAGCAAGACAGAAGCTGTAAGGAATCATTACTGTTTTCATAGTCATACATAACCTTCTGCAGTCTCTTAATTTTGAAATAACGCCTATTGGACTTGCCTATTAGTGATAGTCTTCGACACTTTGGTCCAGAAAAATTGGAAGTACAAATAAGGATTTGAACCACTTAATTGACATGTTTTTGCAAAGGAGAATCCTCATTAGGCGTGATGGGAATGGTGGTCAAGCTCCAGGGAAGCTTGAGATGGAGGTGGTTTGGGAGGTGAATGGATCATAAACCAACGCAGATGAGCACACTAATTTTGGATGGATGTAGTAAAGGACAAGCAATATATTTGCACTACATTCAGAACCTTTCTAATAGATTATCCTGATCAAAGCCTAGGCAGAAGTTTCTAATTTTGATACGGCAAATTCAAAAAATAAAAATCCGAACAAGCTCTGAACTAATTACGTAGGAAACAAAATTTCTTAAAAAAAAAAAAAGGAAAAGAAATTTGTCCAAACCCCGAGCATCATATATCGCTAAGAAAAGATTTACTTCGTGAAATAAAAAAAAAACTAGCACTTGTCAAGTTGGCCAAAACCATACCTGAAAGAAGAAATCCATCGACCTGTCTGATTAAAATGGCACACCATAGCAGTATCCTCGAAATTAACTCCACTTAGTATACCAACCGTGTCATCAAAACTATTGAAAAGAAACAGAAAAAATAAAAAATCAATATCAATTACATCTGGCAATGTTAAGGTCCACCATTATCAATTATAGCATATATAAAAAATATTTTGAGACAAAACCAAATGATTGCTGCAAGCTAAATGTTGTATGCCATGAAATTTTAGAGAAGTCTAACAAATACAATTTTGAAGCATGATGTTTAGCATTCCTCAAAACCAATTCTCCATATTAAAGAAAGCAAAGGATAAGACAATCATTAAGAAGCGCACTGAATTTATACCACAGAGCAAAAGTGAAGACATCCATTCCAGTTGCTATCTGTTTATAATGCATACGTTGAGAAGCTTGTTCAGACAGTGATTAAGCCAAGTATTGATGTTTCTATAGAATGGATGCAGTTATTGGCCAACTGTGAATTATTATTTTATTTTCAGTTATAAAATTATATGCTTGATAGAACACTGCAGTATCATAAAGCCAACCACTCATTCGTCATGTCCATAAAATTAGCAGATTGCATACTGAAAAAATCAAAGTTTAATGGTGGTTTGAACGGCGATATGTACCTTGTGCTTGCAAGCGAGCTTCCAGAGGGTGAGAAGTAAGCAGAATGCACAGCCCTCTTATGTTTTACTGTCTTTAAACTTTTGGGTTTACCAGCATTCACTATTCTCAAGTCCCAAAGACAAACAGTTGCATCTGAGGAACTAGTAGCCATAATGTTAGGGTTTTGTGAATTGAAATCTATGGTGTTGATCCTGTCTTCATGCAGAGTCCATTGGGATGAAACCCTTCCTGTTCTATCATCCCAGACACTCAATCCTCCATGACCCTTGCCAAAATATAAGCTCTTCACATCATTTGGATGTTGAGAAAGAGAAAATATAGTATCATCACAGGAGTGTACCAGATCAAATACTTCCTTTTCAGCATCCATTAAGCGGAGATATCCATTATAGCAGCTGGTGAAGATCTGCAATTCATTTTAACAAATAAATGATGCCCAAATCTATGAAACTTAAATGTTAACTCAATATCAGTCACATATTTCAGCTCTTCACATATATCAAGAACTTTACGAAAATGCATACAATTTCACTAATCACACTGCCAGCACTAACGATTACGAACTTACAGAGGGTATATTAAATTTACTGAACACTCATTTTTTAGTATAGCTTAATCGATGTCTATCACATCGACATGTTCAAGCAAATTCCTAATCGCATATAAAACTTCTTTGACAAACTGTAACAAACTATAAATGTACCGATGATACAACCACATTTCAAAATTAACAAAGAAATGAAAAGTAGGTACTGGGAATTTCAGATCAAAAGTACCTTGGATAAACAAGACTGCTGGAACAAAATCCCAGAAATTGGGCCACTATGTGGGCGATACAAATATATCCCATCACCTCCCTCCCCTTTACTATCCACATTCCAAAATGCAACATTGCCAAACTTATCCCCAGCTGCAACCATGTTTACATCATTCCGCGGCAAAAACCCCACTGTCATTATCCTCCCAGGCATAATCCTTGCAATATTCTCCGGTTCCAAACTCATCGATCCCAAATCAAAACAACCCTCAAATTCCCTCTTCTCTAACTTAATCCCACAATCCAATTTCTCACTTTTAACCTTCCTCTTAGCCGAATTGCACAAAGCGCCATCATTTCCTTCCTCTTTTACAACCTTAAAACAATCAAACTCCTCTTCAAGTCTAACACCCAATTTGGGTTTCTTATCAAAAGACAAAAGTGTGTCTATAAATGCTCTATCAGACACACTTCCCTCATAAAAATCCCTCATTTTAAGAGGACCCAAAACACGTGGAGAAGGCTTTTCTGGACTAATTGAAGTCTTATTAAGAGTTGTTTTATTAGAATCCTCATTAGAATCAGCATCTAAACCATTAGAAACGGGCGGCATTCCTCGCGCACGCAAAGATCGTCTGATAACAATTGGAGTCTCGTTTTTTTTGGGTTTCTTCTCGGAACTAACTTTATATGTCTTTTCTGACCTATCTCTGCCATTAAAACACAAAATACAGATACCCATTTCTTAAATCATGAAACCCAGAAAGCCATTTTCTGTATCTCTAAAAAAGTTTTTTTTTTAAAAAAGATGGCTGTTCATTAAAAATGAGAGAGAGAGATAGAGAGAGGTACCTTTGGCGTTTGGTGGCATTAGAAAGTAGAGAGACTTTAGAGTGGATTTGAAGGGCAGCCATCATTTCATCGTTTCTTCGAATGTTTTCGAGTCTCTTTTTCTCGTAGTCTGTCAGTTTTTGAGTCGCCATTGATGCCCACAAAAGAATTGCAGAGAGAAGGAAAAAGAAGAGAAGAGTTTGTGTTTTGGGGGGTTTTTGGTGGTAATTATGTGATTTTGTGGGTATAATTTATGTTTATTAGAAATGCTATTGGCGGCAAAAAGGATTTTGGCGGGAGATAAACTAATGGGTGCTACGTGGCGTTAGATTAACCGTTAAAAAATGGAAATTTTGAGAGAAAAAGGAAAACGAAGCTTTGTGTGAATTTTATGGGTATTTGTTCTTTATCTGGGTTTTGAGAATGCCAAACCCAAAATGAACAGATTAGAGTTGGTGCTGGGCATGTTTTATTTTGAATATTTGTGAGTATGTCACCAAAATTCACTTCTCTGAGATTTGATTCATTCTAGAACAATTTAATTTTAGTATAAGAAAGTTGATTAGAAACATCTTAATCATAAAAACCAAAAAAAAGATTTGATTCATTCAATTGCTTATTTGCTTCACTGATTTTGACAAGCTATATGTATGAAACATGAGATGAAGCTCATGAACCCACCATCTCTAGCATGCTAGAATATTACTTCACATACTGTTTTTGACAACAGCAAAGAAAAAGAATCTATGAGACCAAAATGTGTGAGAGAGGCATGGCTGAAGGAAACTTGGTTGTTAGGGTTTTGAACCCATCAATCAATCTTCTATTCAAACTGGCCAACCAAAACTTGTAAAAGGGAAGGAAAGAAAGAGAATGAACAGATATCGTATACTGTAATATTATATGTTGTATATTAGCCCCTTGATCTCTTCACTGCTTTCAAATTTTCCTCCTATAATTTGAAAAATAAATAAATAAATGAATGAAATGTAGAACGGGAAAACGCAGCCCTGACATTAGTTTTCTCGTTTGTTCTCTCTGAACTCTGTCTCTATCATATTTGCATATGCCTCTTTCTACAAATCTTTAGCATCTTTAGACTGTGTAGTGTTGTTGGATTGTCTCGATGTCAAGCCCCTTCATCTTAACCACTGAGTCAACATGTCCCTTCAATGTGTGAAGCTCTCTGAGCCTGCGAAATGAGCCCCAATTCATTAAGCATTGTAGCCTTCAACGAAAGAAATTTGGGGACAAATGACTAAATATAATGACTGTCATCAGCTAGCTTAAATCCTAGTGGTTGTCCTGTTGTTATAGCAAGTTTAAGGTAGCCTGCCCTTTCAGAAGGTTAAGTTCTAGTATTTGCATCTGTCTAGGAAAATGACCTTTGTTGTTGCATATGTAGGCTAATGCTATGTTTATTTGGGAGAAAATAAGTTTCAATAATTTGTTTTTCTCATTTTTTCTGTTTGTACCGCGTTTAGAAAAATAGTTAATAGAAAATGATTTTCTGTCAATGAAAAATGATAGTGTTTTTGGAAAAATATTTTTCCAGTTAAAAAAGAGAAAAACATTTTTCTTCCTACGAACTCGTCTCGCTCTCGCGTTATTTATCTCTCTCTCTCGATATATTTTTTTAAAAAAATTTTCATCTTCTTTTTATTTAAAATATATCAAATTAATTTTTAATTATTCCTTATCAATTATTATTAATTTTTTTCTATTTCTACTAATATTTGATTTTTTTTATTTATAGATACATTAAATATTCTTAAAAATCATTTTTACACCTTAAAATTATTTTTTATAATAAATATTTCAATAATTTATCTCTATTTTTTTACTATTATCTTAAACACCACCTAAACTATACTTAAATAATTGAAAATGATTATTACAAGACTACAATTTTTTGTAAAAAAAATTAAAATTAATTAATTAATATATTATTTTTTCAATACTATTCATTTGCAACTAAATCAATAATTTGTAATTTTAAACGAGTGGTAAAATTTTGTTGGTAATTGTAGTAAATAATTGGTTACAAATTATTCTAACATTAATCTTTTGAAACCAAATGAATAATTATCTACAAATGATAACTAATAATTTATAAAACTATTTTTTAGACTAAATTATCAGTTCAATTTCCCAAAAAAAAAAAAAAAAGAATTCTTAATTGAGTTACCAAAATAACAATGCTAGGATTCTTAGAATTTATTTTTTTTACTAAATATGAATATTGACTTGATTTTATCTCAAGTAATTTTGATGAATTGGTTTGATGGTTAAAAAAGTACATTTTATTTTTTGAATTAAAGTTTTAAAATCAGTATTTATAAAAATTTATTAATTTTTTTTAAATGTATCTTATATTGTGAAATTGTAAATATGTATTTTCGAAGTTTTTTTCTCAAAACTTATTAATGTAACAATCACATACTATTTTTGTATTTTAATTTTTTATATCAAATAAACGCTAAAATATATTTTTCAGCAGCTTTTTTATGTAATTGCCAAACGACGGAAAATATTTTTTGAAAAATAGTTTTCTAGAAAATAGCTTCTTCGAGAATTGATTTTCTTATAAAAGTTGTTTTTCGTCAAACAAACGAGCCTAAGTACCTCACCTTGCTACTTCCGCATGCTTCTTAGCTTGCCGAAGTAGCAAGATGAGGTAACAATCACATAATGTTTTTGAAATTTAAATTTTTGTATCAAACAAACGTTGAAATATATTTTCCTATAGCTTTTTCATGTAATTGTCAAACGGTAGAAAATATTTTTTTGAAAAACAATATCCTAAAAAATAACTTCTTCAAGAATCGATTTTCCTATAGAAGTTGTTTTTCACCAAATAAACGGAGCATAAGTTCCTCACCTTGCTACTTCGGCACGCTTCTTAGCCTGCTCAGCAAGCTCATTCAACTCTCTGTATGTGCTCTTCTCATTGAACATGGGTTCTGGGGGCTGGAGACCATGAAGAGTACGTTGAGCAGTAGCCCATTGAGCCTCCCTCTCACCCTTTCCGTAGTCCTTCTTGGTTGTGAAAGCAGTCTGAATTGATTTTTAAAAGAAGCAAAAAGGTAACGAAATTAGCAAAAAAGAAAGAAAAGAGAAGAATTCAAGGAAGTGTCGATTTTTTTAGTGTTTAGAAACCTTGTTTTGCAGCAGATTATCCCAGGCTTTCCCAGTCAATGCATAGCGGATAATGAACTTGAGGATATCGAGAGGGATGTAGGTGATAATGCTAAAGATCCAGATAATTCCTGCCCATCCCCAGCCAATGCCTAGGATTCTTGCAAAGGACCAGTTTGCATACACAGCAATGAGAGTTGCCACCTTCATTGGAAAAGAATTGAAAGTTAAAGCAACATATCGCGATCTTTCAAGTTTCAACTCATAAAGAAGATTTTACAGTGGATAATAGAAGTTGAGACAAGAAGGGAAACGAAACAAATACTGACCAACTGTGCAGCAATGAAGGCACTGACAAGCAAGAAACCAGGGCGTTCAACAAAGGACCAGCTCCTCGACCTGGTCACAAAGATGAGTGCTTGACTGATGATGCTCACTTGAAGGTAAAGAGCTGCTGTAAGCTCATCTGTATTATTTCTGATTGACCTCACGCCAAACTTATCCTGCAGGCATTAAAATGTTAAAATTTGTCTTCGAACTTAACATCTTCGATACGAGACGCTTGGTTTGATTGACTTACAGAGAAGAAATCAGTGTCATGAGCAAGCCAGAAGAACACCACGGTCATGATTGCCATGTAGGTTCCAAGGACAACGCCTGTGGCGAAAATTTCCTTGAGCTTCCATGAGTCAGGCACAGGAGATGGCTTGACTCTATCTTTGGAGATGGTCATGATGGTTCCATCATTGAGAATAGCAATGATCAGGACCATGAATGGTGAGAAGTCGAACCTCCAAATGAGCGCAACAAGCAAGAATCCCAACACGATACGGATTGTGATGGAAACAGCATAGATTGTGTAGTTCTTCATCCTCTGGAAGATGGCTCTGCTTGTCAATACAGCACTGATAATAACACTCAATCCTGGTTCTGTCAAGACAATATCCGAGGCACCCCTCGCAGCATCAGTTGCATCTGCCACAGCAATACCAATGTCTGCCTTCTTCAATGCCGGGGCATCATTAACACCATCTCCTGTCATACCGCAAATGTGCTTCCTCACTTGTAGCTTCTTAACAATCTCATACTTGTGTTCTGCGTATCAAAGTTTAACTTCAGTTAAATACTTAAATTAGCAGCAATTCTCTACTCAAACGTATATATCCGAATAAAGCTAAAATGAAAAAATTCCATTACCAGGGAAGACTCCAGCAAATCCATCAGCCTTCTCGATGAGCTCATCAACTGGAATGCCAGAAATACCCTCATCCTTGCTATTACCAAGAAGAGATGACGACGGATACATGTTTGTACCCATCCCAAGCCTGCGGCCAGTCTCTTTGCCGATAGCAAGTTGGTCTCCGGTGATCATCTTAACATTGACACCAAGGTCAAGGGCTCGGCGGATAGTCTCAGCACTATCATGCCTTGGAGGGTCGAAAAGAGGCAAGAGACCCACAAACTCCCATGGTGCTCCTTCACTTTCCTTGTTCTTCTCTGGAATTGTCTATAAACAGGAGCAAAAAAAAATACACATGCCATCGAACAAATAATGTTTCAGCTAGAAAGTTCATCTAGCTTGCTTTATTCTAAGGAATCATATGAAATGAGTAGCAAGAAAATTTTTGGATTAATCTACCTGGCGAGCAACTCCTAGGGAACGAAGGCCACGCTCAGCAAAGTTGTCAATGATTTCATGGGCCTTTTTCCTTGTCTCCCCTTTGAGTTGGCAGAGCTCGATAATCTGGCATATAAATAGAAAGTTAGAACTAGCAAATAACGGCTAGTCTTCAGATAAAACGTACAATCAATGCATGCATACCTGCTCTGGAGCCCCCTTGCTGCTTCTGAACCAGTCACCATTGTTATCATAATAAGTGATTGCAGTGCGCTTTTCCACGGGGTTGAAGGGCAAGAAATGCACCTCAGTGATTCCTGCTCTTGCCTACAGAGATGCAAGAAAGCAAAATAAATTTCGCATTTCAATGACTCCATGAAATTTATATCGAAAGTGCAGTAACAAGAACCACAAGGGTCAAACAAGAGAGGGGATTAAATTATATACCTCCTTGGGGTCGCCCAACATCCCAACAATTGAAGCATCAATGGCATCCTGATTCTCAACTCTGGAAGCCCTTGCAGCAAGTAATACGAGGGTATCTTTGTCCATGTCCTTTATAAAAACCTGTAATTACCAACATAGAGTGAGATACTGAACCTTAAGACTTACAAAATCTTGTTGGGCAGATCTCCTTGAGAACTATATGGTTTGGCTTAGCTCACTAACCTCAATAAGGTTCTTGTCAACGGTAAGCTTGTTGAGGGTTAGAGTTCCGGTCTTGTCACTACACAGGACATCCATTCCAGCCATTTCTTCAATGGCAGTCATTCTCTTGGTGATGGCACCTTGCTCTGATAGACGGTGAGACCCGATAGCCATTGTCACTGACAAGACTGTAGGCATAGCAATTGGGATACCTCCAATGAGAAGCACCAAGAGGTTATCGATACCCTCTCTGTACCTCCTGTGCTGGATTGGGTACATCACTACAATCTCAACTAGCATACCGATAGCAATTGAGCAGATACAGAAGTTACCAATGGCTGTTAACACCTGATAAAGGAAGTGTGCAAAAAGCAACAATTATATAATTATCGTATGACCAATTTGTATCTTGTGTGATTAAATGGCCAACTTGTATCCGATGTAACAAAATGAAAGCAAGCAAATACCTTTTGGAAATGACCAACATTATTGGTGCTGTCAACAAGGTGAGCTGCCTTTCCAAAGAAGGTATGAACACCAGTGGCAATAACAACAGCCTCAATCTCACCTTGCTTGCAGGTTGAGCCTGAGAAAACACCGGAGCCAGGAAGCTTTGTGACTGGAAGGGATTCACCAGTCAGAGCAGATTGATCAATCTTGAGTGGATCTCCTTCCATGAGACGAGCATCAGCTGGGACGATATCTCCCAACTTGATACTGATCATATCTCCTGGTACCAGAATTGCTGCATCTTGCTCTGTCCATTTTCCATCTCTCAAAACCTGCAGATTTAATTTTATACACAATGAGTTACATTCAATGCTACATGAGCTTATGATGAAAGCAAAAGGTATGGATTAAGAATAGAATAAAAGTACCTTGGTTTTCGGGGCAAGACCTGCCATCAGAGCGGCGGCAGCGTTACCTGCATTGTTTTCCTCGATGAAGCTGATGGTGGAGTTGATTATGAGCAATACAACGATACCGACAAAGTCTTGCCAATCCGGAGGCTTGCCTCCTCCATTGGCCAAAGCAATGGCCATAATGGCAGCTGCTTCCATGACCCATGATAAAGGATTCCACATGAAACCCAAAAACTTGAGGAATTTGCTCTCCTTTTTCTCCTCAAGCTTGTTGGGGCCAAAGATCTTAAGCCTCTCCTCGCCTTGAGCGGTGCTCAACCCTTCTCTTGTACATTTTAGCTGCTCAAATACCTCTTCAATAGGAATTCGCTCCTACACGAACAGAAACACAGCATTTCATTAAAGAAACATGAACATGCCAAATCCAAATGAGAAGCAACAACATATAATATAAAAAGAAGAGAAACGCTTACAAGATCAACGTTCTCATTTTTGATCTGTTCCAAAGAAACGTCACCCATGGCGAAAGATGAAACCGAAGAAGAAGATCAAAACAAGAAAATTTCAACCTTCACTCCGGTTTTTGTGATCCTTCGATAGGCCTAAGCTATATCCTTCATTGGCCTATCAAAGGATACAAAGAACAGAGGGGGAGAGAAATAAGTTTTGCTTGTTGTCCTTGAGAAGACAGCAAGCATTTGTTTTTGAACGGTAGCCAAGCTTTATAACCAATTCCTTGCAATGAATAAGGAGTGAAAGCGAGTGATTCGGTCTTCTTTGTTTAGCCTTTGGGTTTGCATGCCAAAGTTTCCACTTTTTCTGGTGGTAAGAATAGCAGAGATGAAAATAATCCTTAAAACAGTTGTTGTCAATATTACCACTCTAATGTCTCTAATGTCGTGTCAAAAATTTATAGAAAAAGGTTCAGAGTTTTATGGGATTAATAGAAACGGTAATATTGTTTTAAACTAGGACTTATTTAGGTTACAAACAAAATATCACTCAAATACTATACAATTAGTTTTTAATCCAGCAAATTACGGTCTTGTGAAGAGAATATTCTCATTGTTTTTTTTTTCTTTTTCTTTTTACCAGCTTCAAGGGCATGGGTTATTTGAATAAAAAAGTTTGGAGCTTTCTAATTTCCAAAAGGTTAATGGCTCTCAACTCGAAGCTATAATCAATGGAAAACTTGTGTTACAAAATTATTGATGAGTCGTGTTAATAAAAATAAAACAAATTATGATTCAAATGATATGGGATAAGCTAGGGAAGGTAATAGATCGGATATAAAACGGTACCGTTTTAACTCGCCTAATAAATACCCAATGGGTATTACAGTAGATAAAGATAAAAATATATATATATCCACTAATATGGTTTTATGATATGAATACTCATTCTTTATCCTATTGATACTCATTAATTTATTTAGATTTTTTTTTCTATTAACATACTGAAATCGAATTGCATAAAATTTAAAAATTAAGGATGAAAATATTTTTAAGAAAAAACTTTGAGGACCAAAAACATTTATAAATAAATTATCCAAACGCAAAATAATAATAATAATAATAAATTTTAAAGATCAAAAGAACTTTTTCTTAAAAAATATAGGAATTAAAATAAATATTTTTGACAAATTAAATTTAATAGGTATTTAATGGGTATTAAATGAAAAGATAAACTAGTATGGGTTACGTATAGACCGGGTAAAGATTTATATAGTGATTTCTTAATGAGTGATGGATATGATATTTTTTATGAATAAAATAAAAAATTAAATCCCTAGGATAGGCACTAAGAATGTCGTTTAGAACTAAGATTTTTTATTTTTTATTTTTTAGAATTCCTCAATTAGAATGTTGATTAAATAACTTCTTACGTGTATTTACAAAAATAGAAAACGAAAAATACTATTTCGACTTTACACACTCATGGAAAAATGGTTGGCCACGTTAGTCAATATGAAAACCGTGATAATCTGAAAAATATGAGGTACTTCAATTCGAGTGGCATCAAATTTTGCTAAATTCCTGGTTAGTAATAAAGTCTACTTTTAATTTCCATACAAATATGAAGTATTATGATTTTTTTAATTTTTTTATGGAGAGAACAAATTAGATACAACTCAAATAAAAATTATAAGATTGGCGTTTGGTGCAAGTAAAATTTACTAAAAATAACATTTGAGATATTGATGAAAATTAAAAAAAAAATTAACGCTGCACCAACAAAAGATTATCTCAAAATGAAAGGAAGTCGGAACACCCCCTCTACCATGCTATTGGTTGGCGGAGCGTTATCAACTCAGCCTCCGTGAGAATCTACAGTTTTGGTAGGCAAGAACATGGAAACTTGATAAAAACAATTATATAAAAATAAAAAACAGAACTTCAATTGCTTTGTCTATCGACAACGATCATACCCAATGTAAAAAGACAAGGAGCACAAGTGAGCAGAATGCTTGTTCAAACAGAATTATTCACATTTAGGCAAAACTTGCATGAGAAAAAGAATTTCATTATGTATTATTAACAACCATCTTTTATTCCCATCCCTTTGTAAAAAGCATGAAACACACACTATACCCTTTCAAGTCAACGCGGACATTAACGAGGCATGGTCCCAAACCCACGGAAGAGGTCTTCCACCGTTGCAATAGGAACAAAGGACCCTGTAAACATCCACATTAACTAATGACGAAAATATTCGGTTAAAAAAAAAAAGGCTAAGGCAGGCAACAGTCTTCACAGATACCTACTAGTTATAGACCACAATATGACAAAAATGAACAAGCATTCTATCAACTTTCCATAGAAAAAAAAAAACATCTCCAAGTGAGAGAACATACAAGTACTCCCTTTCTGACTATTCTACAAGCCAAACCTTGTTCTTAAACAACAGATGCCAAGTATTGCTCCAGCAGTACCACACTAAATTAGTTCTCCAGTAACATTACAGCCATTAATCTTTCCTTCATAATTTCTAACAACATGATAGTGGACAACTTCCATCAGTCAGTACTGTCAATGCTATTACAACTAATCACCCAGGTATCAAAATGGTCTTAATAGATTTCACAAAGGACTTTGCACTAACTACCTAATTTAATGTAGTCACATATCAGACCATTCTTGGCCTATTTCCCAACCTTGGAGTCGATTCCTAATTGCCAAAAAGAGTTTCAACTTGCTTCTAACTAAGGCATGCCAGCAAATATTATGCCTCAATCAATTGAATAACTTTTGACAGCTGATTCAGAAAACATTATAATCTACCACTCCGATTCATGGTAATACTTCAATGCAAAACATAAAATTCCTTCAACCTCTATCGGTAGACTTAAGTAATTACTTTCTAATTCTTTTTCCTACACCAGAAATGGACCCATATTACAATAACTCAAGTCATTATACATGTACTGTATTTAAAATTTAGTTAGCCTACACAGAAATTACAATAAAATCGAAGAAAGGGGTTGCAGATAAAACCATAGAACTAACCTCACTATAGCATAATTACGACACTAAATTCTTACTGTAAATACAAATCAGACAATGGCTTCAAACAACTGCATTCTCAAGATTATTTCCAACCTATAAAAATAAGAATTATATATTTATATCTACTTCCACAAATCCTACTCGAC
This sequence comes from Dovyalis caffra, assembly GCA_963924115.1. Lineage (NCBI taxonomy): Eukaryota > Viridiplantae > Streptophyta > Magnoliopsida > Malpighiales > Salicaceae > Dovyalis > Dovyalis caffra. The sequence goes on along the minus strand of CAWUPB010001111.1, from coordinate 2,379,210 downwards.
AACAAAGGAATACTTTTGAAGTCCATAATTACCTCATTTCCAAAAACCCCTTATCCCAATTTTTACAATTATCCAAACTTGTATATTTTAAAACTGACAAATAATCTAACAAATTTCCTCATCATCAGCGACCCTCTGTTATGCCACCATGTAACCCTTTGCTTCCTTCGTTTAAAAGACTTCACCAGCAATCAACAAAACACTTAATACAGCGAAGCACATTAACACCAAATTTAACCACGTTACTCTAGCCCCCATAAGTAGATTTAACCAGGCAATAAAAAGTATATTAGAAACCTCACGACCTAACAGCTAACGCAACAATCTGAAAAATCACTCGAGAAGAACAAATAAAAGAGAGAAGGTCAGTTGCTCCACGAGCAAACCCAACAAACAAAGAGCACAAAACAAACATAGCAGGACATGACATTAAGCTTGAATCGGTCTGAACCATTTCTTGAAATATAAAAACAAGCTCAAAATTAAACAATAATCCATTCAAAATCACATCTAAACAATTCTTCTGGATATTTAAGTCATTAAAATTTAAAACTAGAAAGCACTTATATAGTTCAAACTTCAAATCATTTCTCCCAGCTCAAAACCCTAGCTTGGTACGGCGCCAGTGCCTGCGCTTGGCATTGTACCTTCACAACAACAAGAACATTAAAAATCAGTATCACTTAAAAAGGCAACAAAAGAAAAACATAAAAAAGAAAAGACAGAAAAATGATTTAGTACCTGATGGTGTTGTCGGTTCTCATGCGGATCCATTGAGGGATAGGCCTGTTCTGCCTCATCTTCTTCGCCAGCTTCTTCTTGATCCTGAAGGTCTTGTGTGACGGCTGCAAAACAAACATCAGACGTTAGTCATACGTAGGACCCATGTGTAGTACACAGACACAGAAATATGGAGAGGCAGAAAGAAAGAGAAGAAGGAGAGTACCATTTTCGCGAGTCTGGGGCTTAGAGGCTGAAGACTGAAGCAGCTGATGTGAAACCCTCGCGATACAAACCCTAGTTTGCAGTGTTTAGCTGTTTTATAGAAGCGACGAGTTAACGGCGTCGTTTATTTGATTAGCATATTGGGCCTGCGGGTATTGATATTGAGTGATGGGCTAAAAGAAGGTAAAAAAAGTGTCCAGTGGATGTGGCCCATGGATAGTGATCCTTATTGTGGTAAAATAATATTTTCGCAGCGGGTAAGCAAAAACAAAATATGTTAAACTTTGGGGAATTACTAGAATTACCGGATCAGGTCAATCCCGATTTAATTGCTTGAAATTCGTCTAAATTAAGTAATAAAAATAAAAATTAAGAATTTTCCTTTTTAGTTCCATGATAAGGATTTTTTTCCCCTTTTCGAATGCTAACCCTAATCTGGTATAATCAACATTTTCCCTCGTGCATCCGCATGCCTCGGAGGATCATTTTTTAGACTTTTGACATATAAATGATTATTAATAGTTTTGTAGGGGTAATAACTTATCTTTTGTTAACCCATGGTGTTAGATTAAAAAAGCATATGATAGTTTGAAATTTTTACCACTAAAAAATATAATGTAACAAGTAAAGAGATTATCTTGATTTGATCAAAACTAAAGTTCAATCTCCACTACTCACAAATAATTAACTATAATTATTTTTTAAGAAAAGCTTAGTTTTCAACTAAATACTAAGCGTGTTTTGATGCTTGGTTTAGTTCAAAAAGTGATGGACTTAATTTTGATTAATGTAAAACCGACTTAAGAATACCCCACTACCTATATATATCTCAAGAAAAATAGTTTTTTTTTTAATTATAAAAGAGGCAATAGTCTTACAAGTTACATAGAAATCATCATAGGAAAAGAAATACCACAAATTTCATCTAATAATAATCTCGGAAAACTAATATGGGTTTTTAGGAGGTAATGAACTGTAGTCTCGAAGTATGAGCAAAATTAATTAACCAATCCGCACATTTACTCCTTTCACAATATATATTTTGAATTTTAACAATCCACAATCATTGTAGGAACATAAATATAGAATGTGTTAATTGAACACTAGAGGAAGATGTTGAATCATTCTTGATTAGTAGATCGACATCTAATTTAAAGTCAACTTCAAGTTCTACCTATGTAAAAACTTCATTTTATGCAAGCACAAGACCAATTAAAATTCTCTAAAACTCTTCATTTTGAACATAGCAACTTCTAATATTATAGGCAAATCTATATAGCCAAGCTCCCAATGAATCACGAATTGCTCTCGATTTGAAATTTTAGTTTTGTGTGAATAGATATAACGTGAGGATACTACTACAAGAATCGTTCAATAAACAAGATTGACTCCAAAAACATAAAAAAGATTGAGCCTTTTGCTAAGAGAGTTGATAATACGCAAAAGCTTGCACCAAAATGCTATATTTTATTTTGGATTACCAATTCTTGTGTTTCTCATTAAAACAACTGTGTATTGAATGGTAAAAATCGAGCAACAAAACAATCAACAAACGGTATTTGTTTGCAAAAAATGTTAAATTGGGTGACTTTGCCCTAAAATAGTAATACTTTTACATGATTTAATGCTTGTATTTAGGTGATTTTGGGGGTGATGGTCGTGGATATCATATCATGTATAACAAACACAAGTTTATTAGTTGACATTTGATGTATATTGTTGAATTTCATCTTATCATTTTTATGGGTTTAAGTTGATAATCTGTTAAAACTTTAGGTGGTTGTCTCCCAATTAACTTTTAGGTGGTTTTATTGTTGAAAAAAAACAACCTTTTTTTTATTATTCCTCCTCGTTGTGAAAATAATATTTAAAAAAAGTATAAAAAGCATTAATATTTCATAAATCAATCTTTATACTACATCAAATCCAATTTTATGATATTATTGCAATAATATTATCATATGTCTATAGTGTTTTTTTCACCTTGTAATTTCCTAGGCTTCTTCATAAAACAAAAGAGAAAATGGAGTCGAAGAAGGAAAGTGTTTATTAAATAATACTTCAATGAGAAATACAATAACGTACTATAAATACATATATAACTAGTCCATGTCAAACTTAATCCTATAAAGTCTCTAACTACAACAGTTTGTTGACTTATTCTACTAGAATAGTAAGAACTAACCAAATTCTAAGTGTTGAAAAATCTTGACTAAGTAAACGACTAACGGTAAGATGCACTAAGTTTTAACACTCCCTTTAGTACATGCTTATGAGTAATAACTCCAAATGCAGCTTTATAATACTTAACTTAGGCTTTTCCAAAGCCTTTTAAAAAATACCCGCAACTTGCTCATTTGTAGACACACCTTCAACTTGATTTCTTAATCTAGCACCTTTTCTCGAATATAGTGATAACGAACTTCAATATGATCTAGCATCATATAGGCCTTATGAGTCCGATCTAAGCTTTTGGACCAAATTATTCGGACTTGATGTCCAAACTAGCTGAACCATGTTATCTTGATGTTTTGGGCCAAGAATAGCAGAGCTAAAGTTACTGAATTAATCCACTTCAAAGTCATTCCAAAGTTAGAATTTTACAGACCTTTTTTTAAGTCGGTACTCATCAAGATCCGGTCTACAATTATAGCTATTGAATTCAAGAAGTTTTCTTCCAATTTCAATGATACTTATTCAAGGCTTTGTAATGATCCAATATTCGATTATAGATCCCGATGTAACTTTAATTCTACTTATCTTTTTTAATTCTAACAACTTATTTAGCTAAACAAGTTATAATTTTCAAATAATTTTTATCAATCAAATTAAACATTGTTGTAAAATTTATTCTCCTTAGTTCTTCAATAACTTTTTAACTTAATTATTAAGGATTAATCATTTTTGTGGTGTTCATCCTTTGAACTTATCAAGAATTTTCCATTCTTGTAGCATTCATATAGACTTATCGTTCCCCTTCTAACTTTCCGAAGTGTGACATCTAATATCCTTCATTTTCGAATATGATTTGGCTTTTCTAGGATTCTTTCTTCTTGTTCATAGGTTCTCTAGCCATCAAGCTAGGCGATTCATATCGAGTTTGGCTATAAATTAGGTTCCTTTTCATTATCTTTTGTTTTATTTCTTGTCTTTATAGTTTTATTTTAGTCCAAATTAAGTCAGTTCATATTTTTAAAAAAAAAGTTTGATTTTTTTCTATCCCATTATATCTCATTTGTTGTTGTCTTGCTTAATCCATGTCTCGTCTTATCATTCAATTCGAAATTTTCCTTCTTGTTCCAAATCTAAAAGAAAACATCCTAAGGCTATAAAAAAGAGAGTTATTATGATATTTTTCCATTTTAAAAAAAAACAGAGAGGCGAGTTACAAATCTGTATCATTTGATCTAAAATTACTAGTTAAAAAAATTCGAGTTTGTTGTTTCAAATCGGTAGTTGAATATGTCATTTGTGTTTGCTAAATTGATTGTATTTAGTTTGTTTTTCATTATCAACTTTTTTCAAATTAGTAGCTTTAAAGTTTGTTTATTGTGTTTCAAATTAGTAGCTAACAATGAATTGTATGATGATTGATTGTGATTATTTTCTTTCTAAAACAATCAACTTGTGTCTTATCTATTAAATTCAATTCAAGTTAGTTCTAGTGTCATTCTTACTCGTCCGAAAACTTAAAATTCTTGTTTGAATTGGTTTGTCAATTTCTTATTCCAAATTTATCAAAAATCTAATCCTTGAAAAATGAAGTTTTTGAGCACTTGTTTGTCATTTGTAGTCTGGTTAGTTCTTATATGGTTTGGACTAGTTTGTAAAAAAAACCAAAAGAGTGAGTTAAAAGTGGTAAAAGGCTGGAGTTTGTGAGTTTATTATAAGAAAAAGCTAAAAGAGAGCAAACATGAGCGTTGAGTGTTATTACATCGAGTGAAACACTTGAATGAGTGTTTATGAGGATTTTTTATTACTAACAAATTTTGTGAAGTTTTAAACATGTCAAAAGATAAAAATCCTAGTGAAGAGGGTGAAGTGATTATCAATGATGGTGTCTATGGTGAGTCATTAATAATTATACGTGCTTTGAGCATGCAAATGAAAAGTGAGTTGGTGGCAGGAAGAGATAATATTTTTCATATTTGTTATCATGTTAATAATAAGGTCTATCGTTTGATAATAGATGAGGGTGATTTGTGTCAATGTTACTAGTCTTGAGTTAATTGAAAAGTTAAGTTTCCCCATAGTTGAACAACCTAAGCCATATACATTATAATGAGTATATAAATGTGGAGAAGTCGAGGTACATAAATAGGTGATGATGTCTTTTTCTATTGAAAAATACAAGGATGAGGTTTTGTGTGATATTATGTCGATAAGTGCAAGTCATGTTTTGCTAGAAAAACTTTGGCAAGTTGTTAGAAAAGTGACACATGATGAGTTTAGTAACAAATATTCATTTGAAATGGGAATACGAAAAGTAACAATTGTTCCATTGTTACCTAAGTAAGTATTTGAGGATAAAACGAGTAAAGAAAAAGAAAACGAGAGAAAATGAGTTGGAATCAAAAGCAAAATAAGAGAAAATAGAAAAGATGTTAATGAGACTGATTTTATGGGTGTCGAGGGCACTCAAATTTTTCAATCATGATGATAACTATGCTCGTTGTTGATAAAGACTTAACCAAGGGTGATGCTAGTTTGGTTGAAATTGAGAGTTGTGATGATGTTTTGGTTATTATCGACCATGACTATGCTGTAAATAAAGTTCATATTTTTACTTTATTAGTGTCGAGAATTTTATGACTTTCAACAAGAGAATTGTTCTTATTGGTGAAGACAAACGACATGCGCATGCTTGGTGTGCCATTGTTTACAAACTTTTCTATAATTATTCATGGCTCAAAGTCTATTACATCCGCATGGTTTGATGCTACTACTCTCTTATCAAGGCATGAATTCGAGTATAAAAGTGAAGATTCGAGGACGAATCTTTTCAAAGAGTGGGGGTATGATATGATCATGGGAGGGTCGAATTATGCGAATTAAATGGATTACTCCATAAAGAAATTTGTACTATGCAAAATCCATATGGTCCGATTTGCATGGAAATGAGTTTTTAAAGGAGTCATACCTTGGTTTTTGGATTAAAATTATCGAGCCTACAATATGAATTATGGCTTGACCAAAATGAGCCGATTCAATTATCATTTGGGCCAAGAGGGATTATATACCGAAATGGGCTATTGATTCTAGCCGTATGCTTCCAAATGATGCACAAGTTGATCGTGGGCTTGATCTTGAGGAGGCCGAACTATTGGCCATTTCAGTAGGGCCCAATCATAAGGGCTTGAGCTAAAAAAATCCATGAGTCCTTAAATGAGCTTATCTAACTTTAGTGGGTCGAATTCTCCATCGATGGGCTTGAAGATCATCGGATGGCCCTCGTGAATCCGATCCAAGCTTTTGGGTCGGGTCGAATTGTTTTGTAACACCCTCGCCCCGATCATATTTCTACTACCCAAGTAGGGTACTGGACGAAGCGCGTTACGTTGACATACCCTAAACTCTAAGTAGTTCTCTTATGGTATTCTTAAAACTTTAACAAGTACATTACGTATATAACTCCTTAAAATAAAATTTATATAACATAATTAAATACATTAATAAAACATTACGGACAATATTTAATTTCTCACGAACTCCATAACTCAAATTTACGGAAAAAAAACTAATATATGGTGCCTCATATGAGCCGGTTAGGAGGAGTCGACCGTATCCGTACCAACTTGTCCTTTTCCTGTCACGATATAGAAATAACAACGAGGTGAGTCGAAGCTCGGTAAGTGGGGTGATGCACGTGACATGCAATGTTGTTTTGACTTCCCACCATACTCATAAATTTTAATCTCGGATACCCTAGGTATTAGCCGATCTACTCTATTTATCATCCGGGTGGTCCGTAGATCACCTTCTGCTATAACGTAATTATCCCTCGTTGTAACTATTGTTAGCGGGAATCCATCATCTAACAAGTGCAAGTACACGGCTTAATTTCATCCAAACTAATCCTCGGATCATCTTCTGCTATAACGAATTATCCCTCATTGTAACTACTATTATCGAGAATTCATCGTCTAATAGTGCGGGCACACAACCTAGAGTACTTGGACTACTAATACCCATTTATTCCAGTTAGGTTATCAAAACTAGATGTATAAACCATTTCTCAATCAATTGACTTGTCTTAAACCACCCACTATGCACATGATGCACGTGATGTTATATTTACCGTGTTAAACGTACTAGGGGCACCAACCTTACACTATAAATTCTTTCCTCATACGGGGTTCGGTTCTAGATATTTTCATCGATCTAACCCACATAGGGTTTCGTAGGCCTAACCCACACAGTGGTCTCCTTAGGTCCAACCCACATAGGGTTTTCATATATTTTCATACCATTCCTACACTCGTATTCCCTCGAGGAGGGCCCATCACTCGCCGACTAGTAATAGTCCGACCACCAATTTTCTTTTGTACGTGGGCATGCTTTCTCAATTATTTTCGGTGAGATTCATCATTTTACTTAATTTATGTAGCCACCAATTTTCTTTTGCACGTGGGCACGCTTTCTCGCTTATTTTCGATGAGTTTCGTCATTTCACTTGATTTATGTGGCCATTGATTTTAAGGGTTGCTTTGTGGCATACCAAGGTAAAATTATATTCTAGGTACTATTAAATCATTACTCATAAGACTGGATGGTTGGGACTAACTAATCCGTACGTACCAAATTAGGATTTCTTTCCTAACCCTAGCTTGGGTATTTATAGCCGAATTTTGTCCCCAATAGGCCTAGGTCATGAATTCGATTTTACTCTTGAATTCTTACCTCTTAGTATTTTATTCTACACTTGTTTAAATGTAATTTAACTCTTAATCACAAGGTTGAAAGGTCATAAAGTCCTAAAAATAGCCTAAGGTTTCCCTTTCATTTTTGTTAAATCTCTTCCACTCTAGCTTATTATTTTGCACTTGAATTGGATTGCTAGTGGTTGTAGGCCTTAAAGTTCATAAAAGAAATCCAATTGTGCTCACTTTGGGATTCCTAGGCCGAATGGGTTTTTAAGAAAGCCCTAAGCATTCCTTTATTTCTCTTCCAATTTCTTCATCCCCATTTTCGGTCCAAGTCCTTAAATTTTTTTATCCCACAATAATCAACACATGATAAAATATACACTAGGCATGATAGACTTTAAGGAGCATATAGAGACAATATATCCAATAAATTCAAACCAAGCCATCCACACCAAGCCAATACAAGCAATAACTTAATTAAATACATGAATTAAATTCATAGAAAGAACAAGCATGAAGTAAAACCCACTTACCTAGCTTAGATGGGGTTAGGTTTCCTTAGCTTTTCTTTTTCTTTTTTCTTTTCCTTTCCCTTCCTTTTTCTTTCTCTCTTTTCCTTTCCTTTCTCTACTCATATTTTTTTTCCTTTCTTTTCTTTCTTGCCTTTTCTCTCCTAATTTTTGGTACTTACGGGTTGCTAAAATTTTTCTCACCATTTTAACACTTGCTATATATATATATATACACTTACTTACTTCCCTTCATCTATAAGTGTTAGAAATTAATGGGACAAGGTGTAAAAGTTATAGGTGAGTCATGGGCAAAGGTGGTCGCTTTGGGACCATAATGGGTGAGTTGGCCTTAAATTCATTTATTGCAATTTCTTAGGTGTCTACATAAAATTTAGACTAATTAAACTCACTAATTAACTTAATTCAAGTAACTAAACCTACTTTATTTTATAAAAAACTCAAAAATTTCCATTTTTAAAATTCAGAATTTCTTTTTCTTTAAAATTCCAGCGAGTGTTACCTCTTAACCCATCTATACTAAAATGTGCATAACTCTTTCTATATATATCCAAAAATTTTGAAATTTTATAAAGAGCTAGTAGACACATATATATAAAAAAATTATTCTTTAAGTTTTTCTCAAAAATCAATCTAACATCATCAAATAAATCTCACAAGATTCAGGCGATTCTTCTCCCGAAATTCCAGCAGAATGCATTTCGAAACAACCCTCACCATAATGGATATAACTCTTAATGTATAGGTCCAAAAATTATAAAATTTTATACAGGTCTATTCAACACATATATGAATAACTTTCATTCTTTAAGTTTTACCCAAAAATCACCCTAAAGTCCTCAAATAATTCACACAAAACTCGGGCGTAATATAGTCCTTAAAACACCGATTTTGCATATTTGATTTCTTTAATAATTAAACCATTAATCTTAAGCACAATAACTTTAATTTAACATAAATCACATATTTCAAGCATTAATTTCTCATGATGAAATGAGAATTATACTTACTCTTAATATATGTATATATAGAATTATTCTAATACACGTTACGTTATGAATAAAGGTTTTTACGGAGGTTACGTGTTTAGACTTGAAGTCCAATCTGGTTGAACCATCTTGTCTTGATGGTTTGGGCTAAGATTAACAAAGTTAAAACTACTGAATCAATCCACTTCAAAGTCATTTCAAAGTCAAAATTTTACACCTCTTTTTCAAGTTAGTATTCATCAAGATTAGGTCCACAATTATAGCTACTCGAATTCAAGGAGTTTTCTTCCAATTTCAAGGAGAATTATTCGTAGTTTTGTATTGATCTAATATTCTAGTTATAGATCCTATGTAATTTTAATTCTATTTATCTTTCTAAATTCTAGCGAGCTTACTTAGCTAAACAAGTTGTAATTTTCAAATAATTTTTATCAATCAAATTAAACATTATTATGAGATTTATTATCCTTTGTTCTTTAAGAACTTTCCGAACTTATCAAGAACTAATTGTTATTGTGATGTTCAACATTCGAACTTATTAAGAATTTTCCATTCTTATGAAGTTCACATAAACTTATCGCACCCCTTCTATCTTTCCGGAGTGTGTCATCTAATATCTTTTATTTTCGAATCCGATTTGGTTTTCTTAGGATTCTTCCTTCTTGTTCGTGGCTTCTCTATCCATAAAGTTAAACGGATTCACATCAATGGTGGTTATTATTAAGGAATTATTATAGTCAAAATTAAGGTCTATTATACACATAATAAAAAATCAAGGAGTATTACGTTGCTTTTCAAAAGAAAAAATTATAAATACTAACAAGTTGTTGGTCCAATGATAAGCATGTTAGTTTTTAAGTAAGTTTTAAGGAGTATTACGTTGCTTATCATTAAGGAATTATTATATCAAAATTAAGATCTATTATACGTATAATAAAAAATTAAGGAGTATTACGTTGTTCTTCAAAATAAGAAATCATCAATACTAATAAATTGTTGATTCAATGACATGTGAGTTAATTTTCAAATAAGTTTTTTTTATCAACGTGCATAATTCAAATTTTTAAATTACACTTATTAAAAAAATTAAATTTTATTATATGTTTTTCGTTTTGAATATGATTAATACTATTTCTGATGTTAAATTTTGTAGAATAAGAATATTTGAATAAAAAAATAAAAAAATTCATCAATTGTCTTGGAGGAAGTGAACAAGGAGTAGTAGACCATAAAACTAAGCACGCGCAGGGTCGAGCGTGACGGTGAATTTTTTCTATTTCCAATCTCTGGAGGTCGCGCAGCTCTTAAAGAAAAGAGCTATCAGAACTCTCTTCTTTCTGTTTAGAAAGGACTCCTCAAATTCCCTCTCCAAACACTCCTTTTTGTTTTTTTTTTTTTTAAATTTCCATTCTAGGGTTTTATTCTGGGTTTTGACTGAAACTTTTTAGTCATCAGATCAAACGGTTGTGGTTTATCGTCTATAACAAAACACAATGCCTCCTCGTGCATCAAAGCGAAAAGCTGCGGCCCCACAAAACTCCTCCGCCGTCACATCATTTGACGATTGTCGTACTGGTACGGTTGTTGATTTGGCACCTCTCTCTGTCAGTCTTGATTTCGCGTTTGCTTTTTCAAGAAACCGCGGGAAAGTCAAAATTGAAATTTTGGGATTTTGAAACTTTGCAACTTTGTTGAACGAGAATCGGTAATCAACAATTTCTATGTTAAGGATTTGATAGTTATTTGAAAAACTGAAAAAATTCAAATTTTTTTTAATTGCATCGTAATTTGTTTTTGGTCATTGGGTAATTTAGATTAATAATAGTATTGATTTGAGTATAATAATCTGTTTTTTTTTTTTATTTGTAATTATGAAGAGAGAGTCTGTTTGGCTATTAAATAATTCAAGGAAGGTATAGAATTTTTGGATTTTTTTTCGATTGGTTAATGGTTTTTTTTCTTTAAAAATTTATTATGGGGATGAATGCGTGGTTTTTTTTTTTTTTTTTTGGCATGAACTTGTTGGGTAAATATATATATATTCAAAGATTTTGATTTATGGTTTTCGGGGTTTTATTTCCTTCTTTTTAACTAGTATAGATAGAGAATTTTAGTTAGGCCTATTTTTGTCATAATTTGCTCATAGTAGCATGCCTTTTATCATTTTTGAAGGTCTAATGAAATGGATAATTTTTTTTGGAGATATTAGAACTTATTGAATTATTACAAAAAGAGTTAAGATACGGTGGTCCAAATTCATACGTTGTGCCTTTTCTTTTTTTAAAGCTGATTACTGTATTCTATATGATATGTTGAGATTTCATGGACAACATGGATATTCCACTTATGAGATTGCTGTGAAGGGCTGGAAAAAAATGTTTGTAGAGTGCTGATGATCAACCATCTTTTTTAGCAGTGAAAATATAGACTTATATGTATTGGTATGCTTGTAATCAGTAATTCAAATTTGAACTATTTTAGATGCTCTTGATTACAATTACTTTTAAAATCTTGCTGCAAGATTTTCTTTTTACTATTGGAAGCCAAGCAGGCTGGGAGGGGCTTTTTTATCAAATATGATCGATATTTTTAACTGATCAGTCGCAATTTTTTGCCATCTGCTTCTCGTTTCTAACAATATAATATGATCCTTTTTGCAGCTACAGACAAAACCAAAACAAAGAAGATAGATCGGGTAGATAGCCTATTTGATTCATATGCAAATAGCTCGTTAGGCATCATTGAGTAAGTTTTGTCTTGTGATTAGCATTTTGATAGTGAATATTTGCATACTTGGGTTATTAATGTTTAATTTCATTGACATGAGAAGCATTTGTTTCATGACTGTTTTGGCCGTCACTCGATTGTGCTATTTAAAATTTTGTTGACTGATGCTAGCATTCCACAATAGTTTTTGTCCCCACCTGATTATTTGTCAGCTAAATGTACCGTGATGCTCTAAAAAAGTGTTTTTACTAGTATTAAAACACTGATAATGTTTATTGTTAACATTGCGAGGTCTAGGCATGCTTTATGATTTTTTTTCTTTCTTTATTTTTCTTTTACAAAATTCTGTTTATACTGATATGTGACTTACAGCAAAAATATATATGCGTAATCTTATAATCACATTGAAATTGGTAGAACTTTGTCTGGCTATGCATTCATCTAAGTTGGTGCAATAAGACATGCCTTTCAAGCAGGAACGTCAGATTTCTTACTATGTTCTCATGTGTGCTCAAACAGCCCAGAAGGAATTGAGACATTGTGTTCGGATATGAATGTGAAACATACTGATGTTAGGATCCTGATGTTTGCATGGTATGTCATTTATTGTCGAAATGTCGCCGAGCCATTTATTACTTATAACTCTAATCCTATACCTTAAATTTGATTTTCTCTGTATTTCAGGAAACTGAAAGCTCAAAGGCAGGGTTATTTTACACAGGTAAGCACAGGCATGTTCTTTATAACATTATAACTGTATCTGTATGAAACTGTTTATTTTTCATCTATTATGCTGCGTCATGTCTTGTTTGTTAAGTATATGGTAGCCTCTCCCCTCAAAAAAAAAAAAAAAAAACAAGAAAAAAAGTGTATGATATCCTTAAATTTATATAGTGAGTTCAGAGGAAGAGGCTTCCTGAAGCGGACACTATTGATGTAAGCAGTGATCTAAAGAGGTGAAAATAACACTCACATTCGCAATCATTTTATGTCATGCTATATGTATGAAAATTACATTCACTGGATATCCATCTTTGAGTCCTGAGAAATGACTCATGTACTAACATTCCTTTGGTTCAACAATTCTCTAAGTTGTTATGGGCCATTATCCTCTTTTTTATCAGGATGAGTGGCGAAGTGGCTTGAAAGCTCTCAAGGTTGATTCTCTCGGCAAATTAAAGAAAGTGCTGCCAGAGCTGGAAAAGGAGGTATCAGCACGTTTTTGGAGTAACTACTGATTTTTCCTGTACATTATTGAGGTTGATGAATTACTGAATTTGCATTTTTATACCCTGAGTAGGTGAACACACAAGAAAATTTTCAAGATTTCTATTCATATGCATTTCGATACTGCCTAACAGGTGAGAAAAGTATAGACATGGGTGTGGTTTGACTCTATGAAATTGCTTTCTTTTGTATGTTATTTAAACGCTTTCTTTAATCCTGATACTTTTTTATGTCATTAACTGTCTCAGAAGAGAAGCAAAAAACTGTAGACATTGAGAGTGTCTGTGAATTGCTGAATCTTGTTCTTGGGTCCCAGTTCCAATCCAAGGTTGATTCATTAATAGTGTTTCTAAAGGTGGGTAGCCAATGCTGCAGTGATGATGATAGTAAATCATGTCATATTTTGCTATCTAAAATATCTGCCTTTTGCCATGTTTCCTGACTTTCGGACTTGATAAAACAGATTCAGACTGATTATAAGGCAATAAACTTGGACCAGTGGATGGGTTTTCTTCGTTTTTGCAAGGAGGTAAGTTAGTTTTTGTTGTCGTTTCTTCATTCTCACACGTGCTGTAGGATGTCAAGTTGATTTTGTACTAATACGGGTTAAGATTTGACAGGCTGAGTACCCAAGACAATTTGTGTAATCTATAAACATTTTGAACTTGTAACTCTGGAAAATATTTGTAATCACAAGAATTGTAAGAGTTTTTACAGGGGATCATAACATGATTGAGAACTTTCCTGGGCTTGATCTTACTAGACTCAGCAAGGTTTGCAATCCTGCAGCCCTGGGTTGCGAGTTTCCTGCCATGCGATAGGTATCTGGGCCTGTGTATTGTGTAGTTGCTCTACTCAGGAACGCCAAGATATCTGCAATGGGATGTCATGTTGAAATAGTCGCATCAGGAATTTGTTTATAAGATTCTCTTTGTCAAAGCAAATCTAAGCAACATGAATAAATGATGGTTTTTAGTAGAAATTGTATATAGCACATTGTGGAGTAGAAGCATAGCAATTTTTAAGTGCATTTGTTGAAATTTAAACCATTCACTTCACTTTGTTTGCAGATTAGCTTTCCAGATCTTGAAAACTATGATGCAGACCTAGCTTGGCCCTTGATCCTAGACAATTTTGTTGACTGGATGAAAGAAAAGCGTAGCTAATATCAGCACTTTTTGGCATTTTTACAGTAAGGTAAGCTTTGTTGTCTTCATCTACTCAAGTTGGGTTTTGAAGCAGTTGGAGGTAATGCCAGAAATGTGATGACTGCATTTGTATTGCCATGTCTGCAGGAATTTGTTGAAATCTTAATTATGGAGCACATTTTTGACAAACCATCCACACCCTGAACTCTCAAAATATTTCAATTTTATGTTGTAATTTTTCTTTTTCCACATGTTTTTTGGTTACTGGTCCATTAACTTGTTGAATTCCTGACAAAAAAAAAAAAGAAAAAAAGAAAAAAGGACATGGTTCTCCAGCCTCTGGCTCTATGTCGATTGTGCAAGGAAATTCCAGCTATGCCACGTTTTTTTTTTTAATATATATGACTGAAAGAATATTAACGTGGAAGATCAAAGGAAAGAAATTGCCAACCTTGCCACCTGCAGTTAACCTTCTAGTACTTGGTTTAAGATATGCCTTGCCATATTCAAAATTTTTTTCCCTTTTGAGTGCTTTATGCTCATCCTGAGGCTTCTGCATTTTCTTATTTTCTCATCAAATCAGATAGTTGTGTGAGTACTTAGTTTTGTCTGAAATGCCTAGACCTATTGGACATTTGCATGTTGATTTTATCATGAGTTCGGCTACCGTTCAATTTAACCTAACTCAGATCGATGCAAGACGTGTTCTTATTCTGTCTATTTTTCCAGCTGTTCGTTGTGCTCGAATTCTAAACTTTGATGGGCAAGTTTACTTACAGTTAAAAGCCAATTTAACGAAGAGGCCAACGAAAAGCATATACTTGTCTAGATTTTGGAAATGCATAATTGGCCAATGGGAACCTTTAGAATAGTCCACAACCTAGTCATTTCATAGCAAGAGTCGTGTCCATATTCTTACTATTTTTCTGCCAATTAAAATTCGTCTTTAATCTGAAACACAAATCCATAGTCAATTCTCTAAGCAGAGCGTTTTTTTTTTATTAAAAAAAAAACTAATATCCGACACATATTCGAGACTTCTGGTAGAATTAGTTTATAAAGATTTGAACTTATAATCTTTTGCAAGACACTATTATTATTGGGTTACAACTTACAAGCTCTTTGATCTCCAAGCAGAGCGATTAAAACAGCCAAAAGCATCAATATAACCGTAGCTTTTTATGCCATAGGGGATAGTCATTACAATTGGAATTTTCAGTGGCAGCAACTTGGATTACCTTTTACCATCCAAACTCCTATCTTTTCGAGCTCTGAATGGCTGGTGGGAATTTGTTGTCACTCTTTTGCCCGGTTGTCCTCATTCCCAGTGGAAAAACTTCTCTGTCTAATGCATTTCAAAATTCTGGTCAACTCCTAATTACAATCCAGATTCTAATCTAGACTTTTCATGGCCCATACTGCCAAAACCAGCTCTAACGCCTGAACTAATGCCATCTCGTATCCTTCCTCTACTGGAATCAAAAGTGGCTATTGCACTTCATGGCTAGCCGAACAGTCTCCTCCATCAATGATTCCCACAATCTACTTCAGCCACTTATTTTATGCTTTTGTTGCACGAGATGCACCTACTTTTCTATTGTCGATCACACAGTATGATGATCAATGGATGAAGAATTTCACAGCCACCTTCCATGCAAAAAATCCACGTGCAAAAGCCCTTCTGTCCATTGGTGGAGGCAATTCCTCCACCCCTTTATCTAACATGGTTAGCAGTGCCACCAATTCGTCGCCTTTATCAGATCTAGTATTGAAGTAGCTAGAAATTATGATTTTGATGGCCTTGACCTCGATTGGGAATTTTAACAAGGAAAATGTTGCCAATGTGGTGTATGATAAGGAGCCAGTATCAACATACTCGGATTCAGGAACTAACTGGATTGGGTATGATGGGTTGTTTTAGGCTAGATTATTCTTTTATTATTTTGTCGGACGCACAAGATGAGAACAGTTATTCAGAGAGTTTTGTGCGTACACAAGGACTCAAACTCGAGACCATTTGCTTAAGCCACTAGAGCCTTTTCCTCTCAAGCCAATCTTCTTGTGTTTTTTATTTTGATTATTTTTCGATCTATATGAAAGTTTTTTTTAATGGTATATGGGAAAATAAAACATGACAAGTGAACGGGATCAAATAATTTATTTGGTATAATATTTAGATGGAAAAACATGGCAATTGAAGGATTCTAATGTACATGGGATTAGAACTCCTAGTGTGGGAGTTGGACCTGAAAACGATGAGATTGTGACCTATGATGAGATACTAAATTTTAACAAGGAAAATGTTGCTAATGTGGCGTATGATACGGAGACAGTATCAACATGCTGGGATTCAGGAACTAACTGGATTGGGTATGATGGATTTGAATCAACTGTAGGGAAGGTTAATTTTGCTAGGGACCAAGGTTTGGTGGGTATTTTTTTCTGGGCTCTTAGAGAGAAATATTTCTTCATTTTTGTCTTCTTTAATCCCCCACTATAAAGTTATATAATTTTTATTTACTTTGCTTTCTAATTATATCTATTATTTTCTTAAATAATGTTTAAATTTTTAATATGATTTTTAATCAATTTGTTTGACCATGGGCAAAATTGTTTTATTGAAATGCCTTTGGTTAAATATTAAAAAAAAAAACTACTTAAAGCCATATGACTTCCATTTTTCATTTTGAAAGTCTTTAGATTTTTATTTTTTGTATTTCAATCAAGGACATTCTGATTAAGAAATTACTTGTGGTCGAAAAAATTGATTGGAATGACAAATTTGATGATGAGACAATATTAAATAACATAGTGGAAGTAATTAAAATTATAGAGATAGATTGAAAATTTAAATTATCATCTAAGAACAAATTAACCTATTTAATTTATTTATCCTTTTTAATAATGTGGCACAAATCAATCTATAAAACTTAGGATTTTGGAGTATTTTCACAATTAATGAAGGATGGCTGGAACTGTTATTTTCATTGTGTATAATGAATATTTAATTAACTACCATGGTAAACTTGCACCACCAAATACTATATATTTTTATTGTTTTAATGTAATAATTGTGCATGTAAAGTTAAAAACTTAAATAATTTAATTTATTAAAAAATAATCTTATTTTCAAAAATTAATATTTTGTATTATAACATGACCACTAAATGAATTCTATGCAATTGATTATATAAAATTATAATTCTTGAAAATCGTATATATATTAACTTGTACATTTAATTATCATCTTGGTATCCATTTGTATTGTAATTTCAGAACTTCTACCTTCATTCTTTTTTTTTTTTTTTAGTTCTTTCAGTAAAGATTGTTGAGGCAGCTTGTAGTTGATATGAGTCGAGGCATTGGAAAAACTAAGAGGTAGCACTTGTAACTTATGATATTTTTGAAATCTAATATTGTACTAATTTAGCTACTTTAATATATATTTTTTTAATTTTCATCAATATCTCAAATGTTATTTTAGTAGATTTTACTTGCACCAAACGCCAATCTTATAATTTTTATTGGAATTGTATCTAATTTCTACTCTCCATAAAAAATAAAAAAATAATAATACTTCAATTACGTTGTATGGAAATCAAAAGGAGGCTTTATTGCTAACTAGGAATTTAGTGAAATTTGATGCCACTCGAATTGAACGACCTCATATTTTGTAGATTGTCATGGTTTTCATATTGAGTGACTTGGCCAACCAATTTTGCATGAGTGTGTACAATCGAAAGAGTATTTTTCTTTTTTCTATTTTAATTTGTAAATACATGTAAGAAGTTATTTAATCAACAATTTTAATCGAGGAATTCTAAAAAAATAAAAAAATCGTAGTTCTAAACTACAACAGTAATTTCAATTATGATGATTTTGATTATTTAATTATTTATATACTATAAAACTACGATAGCATGATTTTAATTTCTAATTTTTCTAACGGAGAAGGTAAAAAAAATTGAATCTATGTCTATCTTAATTTACATAGAATTTATTTATTTATTTATTATACAATTTTTATTATTTATTTTTTATGTGTTAGGAACAACAATTAGTAATAACGATAAAATTTTAATTTATTAAAAAATAATCCTATTTTCAAAAATTAACATTTTGTAATTATAGCATGCCCGTGAAATGAATATAATGGAATTGATTATATGAAATTATAATTCTTCAAGTATATATATATATATATATATATATATATATATATATATATATATATATAAACTTGTACTTGTACCTTTAATTATTTAAGTATCTATTGGTAGTTTTTACAAACCGAGATGTTTGACATTTATTCATTTTTTTTTTTTTTTTACTGAGACACTATTAAAGAACATAACGGAAGCAATTAAAAAATTTCAAATTATCATCTAAGAAAAAAAATTAACCTATTTAATCTATTTATCCTTTTTAATAATGTGGCACGAATCAATCTAAAAAACTTAGAATTTTGAAGTATTTTCACAACGAAGGATAGCTGGACTTATTATTATTTTCATTGTGTATGATGAATATTTAATTAACTACCATGGTAAACTTGCACTACCAAATACTATATATTTTTATTATAATAATTGTGCATGTAAAGTTAAAAATTTAAATAATTTAATTTATTAAAAAAATAATCTTATTTTCAAAAATTAACATTTTGTATCATAACCACTAAATGAATGCTATGGGATTGATTATATAAAATCATCATTCTTCAAAATCACACACACACACATATATGTGTGCGCTAAAATATTTGAACTTGTACCTTATAATTATTATTTTCTTGATTTTCATCAATATCTCAAATGTTATTTTCAGTAAATTTTACTTGCACCAAACGCCAATCTTATAATTTTTATTGAAATTTTATCTAATTTGTTCTCTCAATAAAAAAAAAAAATACTTCAATTATGTTATATGGCAATTAAAAGGAAATTTTATTACTAATTATGAATTTAACGAAATTTGATGCCAGTGGAATTGAACTACCTCATATTTTGTAGATTATCATGGTTTTCATATTGAGTAACATGGCCAACCATTTTTGCATGAGCGTGTACAATCGAAATAGTATTTTTCTTTTTTCTATTTTTGTAAATACACGTACGTAAGAAGTTATTTAATCAACATTCTAATTGAGGAATTCTAAAAAAAATAAAAAATAAAAAATTAACATAGTTCTAATTAAACTACATTCTTAGTGCCTATCCCATATCATTTGAAACATAATTTGTTTTATTTTTCTTAACACGAATAGTCAATGATTTTGGAACACAAGAAAATGGGATTTTCCATTCCATGATTATATATATATAGCTTCGAGTTGAGATCAATTAACCTTTTGGAAATTAGAAAGCTCCAAACTTCTTAATTCAAATAACCCAAGCCCTTGAAACTGGAAAAAGAAAAAAGAAAAAAACAATGAAAATGTTCTCTAATTCACTGGACCGTAATGTGCTGGATTAAAAAATAATTGTATAGTACTTGAGTGATATGTGTGTGATATTTTGTTTGTAACCTAAATAAGTCTTAGTTTAAAACAATATTTACTATTGATTTTGGAAAAAAACTTGTTGAAATGTTAAGTGGAGTTTAAGCCATTAACACGTATAACATTTTATTTTTATCCAGATAGTGTACAATTTTTTTTTTAAATAAAAATAAGTGGAGAATTGTTGAATATTTTTACAATTCTAAAAAATATTATATATTTGAAATAAAGTTTATAATGAGATCAAAAAGCTTTTTGCTTGATAAGCAGTGCAAGACTATAAAGCTACGTAAAATAAAGTTGGGTTATTATATATTTGAAATATCGTATAATATATGATTGATCTACTGCATCAAATAATTTTATAAACAACGCATATTATCTTAAGAAAACAACATAGTCGGTGTCATAATCTAGTCATATTCAACTTGTTCAATTATAATAATTTTGATGACTTAATTATCTATACATTATAAAACTACGATAACATGATTTTAATTCCTAATTTTCTAATAATCAAGGTAAAAACATTTAAATCTATATCTAGCTTAATTTACAATGGATTTATTTATTTATTATGTGATTTTTATTATTTTATTATGTTTTTTTTTATGTGTTAAAAACAACAAATATTAGTAGTAATGATAAAATTTTAATTTATTAAAAAATAATCCTATTTTCAAAAATTAACATTTTGTGATTATAACATACCCGCGAAATGAATATAATGGAATTGATTATATAAAGTTATAATTCTTCAAAATCCTACAATTATATATATATATATATATATATATATATATATAACGTGTTCCTTTAATTATTTAAGTATCTATGGATAGTTTTGACCATCTGAGATGTTTGGCATTTATCTATTTTTCATTACTTCCTTCAATAAAGGTGCTTAAGCCAACAGGCGTCCATATAATTTAGAGAACTATTTGACATTTATTTATTTTTTGCTATTTCCTCTGGCAAAGATGGCTAAGCCAACAGGGAGTTAATATCAGTCAAGCAATAGAAAAAAACTAATAAGAAACAATTTTAACACGTGATCTTTTCAAAATCTGGTAGTTAATATATTCGGAAGTGTTCTTTTTTTTTTTTTTTTTTTTGGCATAAATACACGTACGAAATCATTTAATCATCATTCTAATTGAGGAATTCTCAAAAAAAAAAAAAAAAAAAATCATCGTAGTTCTAAACTGCATTCTTAGCGCCTATCCCATGCCATTTGAAACACAATTTATTTTATTTTATTTTTTATTAAAATGACTAATCAATAATTTGGGGACACAAATAAATGGGATTTTTCATTCCATTACTGTAGGCTTCGAGTTGAGATCCATCAACCTCTTGGAAATCAGAAAGCTCCAAACTTTCCTATCCAATGACCCATGCCCTTGAAGCTGAAAAAAAAAAAAAAAAAAAAACCAGTAAGAATTGTCAATCTACCTAAAATAATTCACAAAATGGGAACTAGGGTTCCTGGCGATAAGAAAGTTTACCTTGCTTTGAGATTTTCCATTCACTATCAAAACTAAGGGCCCAAAAGAAGTACCCACGAAGCCCAAGGGCCTGAGCAAACTTTATTTTCATAGTCGTGGATCTGCTGTCATCGTACCCAATCCATGATGTCCCAGCATAAGAATACGTTGACACAGTTCTGGCATCGTACACCACCGTAGCACCATTCTCTTTATTGAATTTCTCCACCTCGGAAAATACCAGCACGCCATCTCCAGGGCCGGTCGCCACCGCCGGTGCTCCGATTCCATTTACATTCGGGTCTTTAAGTTGCCAAGTTTTTCCATACAGTGGCAGGCCCATAACCACCATGTGTCGAGGAACACCAGCTCGAATCCATGATGTAAGCCCGTAGCTTGTGCTTATGTTGCTATTGGGATCATACAATGCTGCGTGGGCTCCGGTTGCCGAAGTGTCCCATGAACCATGATAATCAAAACACATTGCATTAATCCAATCCAAGCTTTTGGCGATCGATGCCGCAGGATACTTTCGGTAGGTTTCGGCCCATTGAAAGTCAACGGAGAAGTAGACGGCAGCCGTGAGCAACAGTGGAGACCGGTGGGTGGACCTGGCTTCCTTTTGAATAGCAACTCGCCATTCCTTAAACAACTGGCCCAAGTCAGCCATATCTTTCGGGTTTTGAGGAAATTCCCAGTCAAGATCCATCCCATCGAACCCATAATTCCTTGCCACTTCTATTGCTGAATTTATGAAAATGTTACGTGATCCCACGTTTGAAGCCATTCTAGCAAAGAGTTTTGGATCACTACTACCTCCACCAACTGAGAAGAGAGTCTTCACCGGTGGGTTTTTCTGATGAAGGGTGGTAGTGAAATTCTTGAGAAGGGAAGCCGTCGAATCAGATAATTCGAACTTGAAAGTGACATTACTTGGCAAGAGAAAAGCATAGAAGATGTGAGTGAACAAAGTTGTGTCTACGGCTGAAGGTGGGAAAGTTTCTGACCATGAAGGCCAATAAGCAGCTTTGATTGCCGGATGTGAAGCCATGACACATCCGGTGGTGATGGTCAAGAGTACAATGATTGGAAGGAGGTGGGTCATTTTGTGGCTAGCCATTTAGTGCTTGGGGCTTCCTCTATAAATTAATGCTCTCATTGTCGAAGGTTTGTCTCAACTTATATAGAAAAATGTGTTAGGGTTCTTAAAATGAAAAAGTTGACTTTTCTTATCTTCTAGTCGTACATGCTTGGATGGTTGTGCTTAGCCAGGCATCATTGGAAGTTTGAGGAATGAGTAAGCTATTTTGACATTGGTGATTGTGTTATAAGAAAAGTGGCTATTTGACCATTTAGTGATAATTTATCTCACTCTTTGTCTTCTTGGGTGCTAGAGGATTAGGTAAATGATCAATAAATAACAACAATATATTATATATAATATCTCTAGAAGCCGTCCCTCGTGACCCATTCAACAATTTTACTTGAAAAAAAAAAAAAAACTGCTTCTATGTTTAAACTGATTTGAATTGAGCTAAAATGTTGTTTGGATTAGTTTTCATAATTCCTCACATTGGAATTTTTTTTTTTTTTAAAAAAAGATAGAAGAAAAGTAGGCATTTTTCCAATTTCTAGAATAGATTTAAGGGATAAGCAAAATCGGACAAGAGAAGTAGATTCTTGTGATTAGAAAAGCATAGAGCGGTCAACGTATATGCTGTAGCTTGAACAAGTCAGGTTTCTTGAAGATACCTAGTCTACTCATACTTCCAAGAATCAGTTATATTTTGAGTGTACATTTTGAGAACTGAAACCTTCAAAGCAACATCGAGCCCATAAAACACGAGGGCATAAAAATTATGCAAGTAGAATATTTTCCTGTTGCAAAAATACGTACTATAAAGCTTGAAATACAATATGCATATATATATATATATATATATATATATAGGTGTAATGTAACCCCTTTCTGCGTGGCTTTTGTTTTTGTCCTGTATTCATGTATGGTCGTGGTGCAGAATTTTCGCCCAAAAGCTAGCAATGTAAGAACAAAGGAGTAAGATATTGGGTTGGAGTCTGAATTTGTCAATTCATAGCTGATATGGAAAAAGAAAAACAATTGAGCTTAGACATCTGGGCCTATCCAATTTGATGCAGTGGGTGAAAGTAAAACAGCTAAAAAATTCGGTTTTTTAACCGAAAAATCATAACCTCAACTCGGTTTGATTTTGATTTTGATTTTAGTTAATTCTGTTAATCGAAAAAATAAAAATGCTAAAATTGAATCAAAAAATCGAATAATCATCCCTTTTCAACGTAGCTGACATGGAAAAAGAAAAAGAATTCAGCTTAGACATCTGGGCCTAAACAGCCATTGGAATCTATATAATTATCTCATTTTTGGGTTTTGCCAGAGTGGTGGCATCAGGGATGGTTTAAAAGTAGTATTTTTTGGGCTTTCGTGCAATTTTTAAGCATTCTGGACTTTAGGCTGGCTTTCAGTGCTTGAAAATGAGCAATGAATCCATGACCTTTAGCCCAAGTTAGAGTAGTGAATTGTGGTGGTTAGCCATGAATGCAATAGGTCTTGCCAGAAAAGTTTTCCTCGACATTTAAATACTCAACTCATTATTTCTAGCCTGCAGAAGAAATTTAATTTTGATTCACGCACAAATTTGAAGAGTGGTTAGCCATGTTTTTTGGTTCCGAAAGGATAATTAGCAAAGAAGTTTTATTTTGTATTGGGGAAAAGATAATAAGTAACTGATATTAACAAAGACTTGATGTCAGTGTGGGGAAGAACGCAAGATCATGACAAAAGAAGATCAGTTATACTAATACTTTAGCTTACAAGTCTTCAATTAAATCTTATGCTGTCAACGGGGCTCCAATTGGGAAATTTCAGAATCATTGAATGAACACATTTCTTGCTGGGATGAGGATGCAGTTTCCAAGTGCTCGTCTTTTTTCACTGAAAATCCTGGCCTTCTAGGAGTAGCTACAGCCAGAGAATCATCATTTTTTAGCATTGAGAAAACTTCTAACATTGTTGGTCTAGCATCTGGGTTTTCTTGGACACACAGCAGAGCAACATTCATGCATGTCATTAGTTTGCAAGGTGAAGATGAATCATCCAAAGATGGATCAATGAATTCCATGCCTTGCCCTTTTTTCCATAGGTCAAATGCCTGCATCAAGTCAGTGTATTTCAACTCTATGTAAAATACTTCATTAGCGAATCAAGCGCTGCAGTATTGAGAGAAATTCAAGTAACTTACATATTCTAAAAGGTTTAAACTTTCGTTTTCGCCATAATAACAGGTGTTCCTCTTTCCACTTATGATTTGCAGAAGTAGAACTCCAAAGCTAAATACATCATACTTCATGGAATATATGCCTTTCCTTGCATATTCTGGGGGAATATAGCCACTGCACAGGATATGTCACTGCTAATTAGTATGTACAGAAAACAAGAAGTTAATGGCATTGAGATGGAGCATCCTTGATGAGAGGCAGCTACTTACTATGTTCCAACAATTCTGCTTGTGTTTGCTTCATACACATCTTTCCTGAAAAGTCTAGCCATGCCAAAATCTGATATTTTCGGGTTCATTTCATGGTCTAGTAAAATGTTGCTAGACTTCAAATCTCGATGAATTATTGTGAAATTTGAGTACTCTTGGAGGTATAAAAGCCCTTGAGTAACCCCTTCAATGATACGAACCCGCTTACTCCAATCCAAGATATACCTTCTAATAGGATCTGCATAAAATGGCATAGGATCAGAAGCTTTTGGTGGCTATTCATCTGAAGAATGATATTAGTTTGGCATCCATGTAGAGCTCCCAATAGAAATGAGTAGACTGACTTAAGTTTGTTATAAAACTAAAAGTTAATTAAATGTGTGCTTATTAGCTATAACTGCAAAGTAAAAAGCATTGCAGAATGCGTACCAAAGAGGTAGAGATCCAAGCTTTTATTTGGCATGTACTCATATATTAGCATCTTCTCTTCCCTCTCGGAGCAAAATCCCAGAAGCCTAGCTAGATTTACATGTTGAAGTCTAGCCGTAAGTGAAACCTCGTTCTTGAACTCTTCAAGTCCTTGAGTTGACGATGCTGAAAGCCTCTTCACTGCTATTTCCTGGCCTCTTGGTAGATTACCCTAGTAAAAATTTTTGAGACTCGACGTTAGCATTATTTCCTGTAAACAAACCTAAATTCAACATGCATTGTTCCAAATGTGAGATTTCTTGTGAGGAATACAATGAATGAACCATAAAGTACCTTATAAACAGGGCCGAACCCACCCTCTCCGAGCTTGTTTTCACTTGAAAAGTTATTTGTAGCTGATTTTATGTTGTCAAAACTGAACGCTTCCAGTCTAGGAGGATTGCCACCAAATTTTTCTGCACCGGCTGATGAACTAGTTCCTCGACCAGAGATACTTGTATCACCTAAGACTAGGCTTCCTGGAGCTAAAAAGGAGGAAGAACCGAAAAATGTTTATCTGTATGTCATCCCATTGATGAAGGTAAAAGGTGAACCCTCTCAATCGTTTAATTTAATTTACCTTTTCGCTCGAAAAGTCTGCTTCGATAGTAACACATCAATGAGGCTAATAGGATACTGATTGAAGCAATTGGAATCGTAATTTTTAGCCATAACCAGCTCCTTTTTCCTTCGTGTACTTCATCTTGTGCTGTTAATAAAGGTCACTAAATTAATCTCTCATCAAATTGAACAAAAGGTTTCTTAATCTATTTGGTTTCAACTTCTGTATGGTTGGATGTAGAGAAGGGTAAAGAATGACTTTTTTACTAGTGATAATCTCAAACAGGAACAAGAGACACAAAGGCACAAACAAAAACCTAGGAGGTATCTACGTAGATTTAATAGTTCTGGATGAAAAACTCAAGGCTGCAAGCTGAGGATTAGACTTCAAGCTAGATTGAGAGCAGATGTGGGGATAATTTGGTGCTATAGTATTCTGTCTGATGCAGAGTATTGTCAAAGCCATCAGAGTTTTTTCATTTACCTTACCAATTCACAATCTAAGATAAAAAATCATTACCAACCTGCCAGAGAAAGCGCCCAATTATCATCATTGATCACCTGAAACACATTGTAACCAAGTAGACCTTTTCCCTTTGCATAAGAAATCTTAGCTCTAACAGTCTCCACGTCATCATAATTGATCCAAGTTGATCCAACAATGAAATAATTTACTACATCAGTAGAATTATACACTGACCTAGCTCCATAACCATAATTTTGAATGAAAGATTTGACGAACCTATAGCCCATGGAACCATCAAGAGTAACAGCAGGACCTGAGGCCAGTGCGCCAAGAGAATTCTTGTTGGGATTCACCAGTGTCCAAGCATATCCATGGTAAGGCAAACCCAAAACGAGTTTGCTTGCTGGATATCCCTTATTTAGCCATTCTTTTATGCCAAAATCAGTAGAAATATTGCTTGAAGGATTATATAAAGCAGCATGGTTGCCAGTAAAATTCTCCCTTGAAGGCATGTGATAGTCATATGCTACAACATGTGCCCAATCTAAATTCCTTCTCATTGAATCAATTGGATAAGTAACATTTAGAAGACTTGGTGAGTAGCGAACACCCATTGTTAATATCAACTTCGACACACTTGAGTTTCTTGGTTCAGAATCAACAGTAGCCCTCCACTCATCCAACAGAGTTCCTATATTTGACAAATCTGTGCTATTGGGCCAAAGCCAGAACAAGTCTATTCCTTGAAACCCAAAAGTTCTGGCTGTTTTTACTGAAGATTCAATAAAAGATTTCCTGTAAGAAGATTCTGTCAGCATTGAAGATAAGACAGAACTGTTAACTGCCTCACCTATAATGGACTTGTACGTATTTTCTTGTCCATTCCATATTGATAGAAGTGTTACAATTGAAGGATTCTTGTGGTTGACGATACCGGTGAAGACTGAGAAGTTCTGTTGAAAGTTAGGAGGGATGGAGAGCTCATAGGTAGAGGAGTTGACATTGGCAAATGCACATATAAGATGTGTAAACAAGGCTGAATTTATGTCAGATATTGGAAAGTCACTACCAGCATACCAGTAACCAGCTTTAACCCATTTTTGTGCAATTGAACAACGAAATTGAGAAGATAGAAAGGTCAATGAGAAGAAGAGGACAATGGTATTTCTGATCGCCATAAGAGAAAGGAAGCTGATCCATAGTGTGGTGCCAGGTGCTTGATATACTTGGATACATGTACGACCGCCTGTTGATTGACTTGTTCTATTTTATTATCTGGTATGGTGATTACTAGGGTAACTTTTGACTTTTCCTTTTAGTTCTCAGCAAAAAACATGGCCGAGTCCTTTTAACAGCTGCAGTAAGGAAATATTACTGGTTTATGTTGTCTATGATAATATTAACAGCTGCCTTGAATAGGACTTCCGATCCTGTTTCTCTGAGGTCATTAAGACATCATGTTGAGCGCTTAAGATCATAGTTTTAAATAACGGATGGGTGAAAAAATGATCGTTGTCATTATCATGGATCGCGGCTTACTATAATACTAAAATAATGATAACGGGATACTCTGAAAATATTACATAACGGCCGTTATATAACTTAACATGAGTTATTTAAAACTATGCTTAAGATACTGTGATGCATTTTTTAAGTTGAGGAAAATAAGTGCTGCTGTAGTTGGAATTAATAATTCCAAAAGACAGAGTCTTTTACAAGTTAAAAACTGCTGTCCTGGGGCTAAAAAAATCAACCAATCCTGACATCAGCATTTGTCCCATATATCACCAGCATCATATTAAAAACTAACACCAACACAATGTCCCCACTTGATTCTTAATATCCATCACTGTAGAATTGAAATGATACACCGCCTACAAATGGCATTCACATTTGCTAAATGTTGAAGAATTTTGTCAATGAACCGTGAGGCTAATTGTATGACAGATTGCATTTTTTATCCTACCATAGTGAAATGATGGGGTTCATCAATTTTTTTAGCTTATAGGAGGATTATCTGAGTAAATATGACAATGACTAAGCACAGAAAATGAAATTGTTCACAAGGTTACTAATGAATGACCATGAACAAGTGAAGGGGAAGGAATGGCACTAATAATTTTTTCCCTATTTATACTCAGGTCAAAAAAAAAAAAAGAAATTCTTCGACCTGGCACAGGGGAGTATTTGTGAGGGTTTGAAATCCAAACCAAGCTGGAGGAAAGGAACAATGCAATTTTAAAAAGAAAAGAAAAGTCTAAATCACCATAGAAGTCCATGCACCTGATGACAAAGAATAGTTTTGGTGCATGCCTTCCAGTATCATTCTGACATTATTGTTGCAGAAAAAGGTATTAGCTAGTTTCAGTCTTCTTCACTTTGTATGGATCTTTTAATCCCGATATATCCCCAAGCTGCTGATGGTTAACAGATAAATAAACATATAGTCAAGGGAGATAAAATTTACAAACAGTATAACAGTGATATTGTTTATGTTTCTATTTTTCCTTACATATTAACAAACAAACTAAAAGAATAGCATTTGTTACTTACTATTCATGTACTGCTCATCTAGACACATATTCACTGTGGATTTAGAGATAGTTGCACTGTATTGATTTTTTTTTTTTTGTTGCGTCATGATCGTTGGATCTTTATTATCCATTCTTGACGGTTGGATTTCCTGAATTTTTGCCGGGTTTTGTGCCCCATAGATTATTATCTTGGATTTTTCTTTGTTTATTTGCAAGTTTTTGATCTCCCCGCACCACCCTTCAATTTTGTTTTTATTATTTTTTTGTCTCATTGAGTGGTGTGTGATGTTACTTTACCTTTCTCCATTAAGGGTTCTGAAGTTTCCTTTTCAGGCTTTCCCTTCCTTTTATGCTGCATTTAATTGTTCACGTTTTTTTATTGCTTTTTGGTCCATGCATTAGATCTTGCATCTATTTTGGTCATTAAAAATTAATCATATGCAATTGAATCCCTGATTGAGTGCCATCATGTGCAATTTTATCCCTGAATGTTGGTTAATGGTATTTTTCTGTGCAAAAGAGAGGAGCTCAGCCACATAAAACACATGTTTTTTAGCTTTTATGAAAAAAAAATTATAATTCTTACAATAAAAATACTTAGGTGCTCGTTTGGTAATCGGGAATAGAGTGGTGGGAATGAGAATGAAAGTTTTATTCTCACATTTTAGTCGTTTGGTTAAAATGAATGAAGTGGGAATGGGAATGAAAATTTACACATAATTTCATTCCCATGTAAGATGTGGGAATAAAAAACAAAGAATGAGAATGAATTTTTTTCAAAATAATAATATATTTTATTTATTTATTATCTATTAATTACTTTGTCCATCACCACCACCATTACAACAACCACAACCATTATCACAACCACAACCACCACCACCACTATCTTCATTACCATCATCACTACCATCACAACCACCACCACCACCATCACCACCACAACCACAACCACAACCACAACCACTACTAACATCATCACAACCACCATCACCACCACAACCATCATTATCACAATCACAATCACCATCGCTACCGCAATCATTACCGCCGCCACCAACACCACCACAATCACTACCATCACCTTTATTATTTTTATAACTATTATAGTTTAATAAAATTATTTTTAATCATTATTTATATTTATATATAAAATCGGATATTAAAAAATTTAAATTGCATTCCGATTCCTTATTAGTATTTCAAACACGATATTGGAATACAAATACCATTTCGATTTCTTAATTTTCATTTCGATTCCCGCATTCTCATTCTCATCACTTTATTCCCGATTACCAAACAACATCTTAGTTTTAGGGATGCGAGATGAAACCATCTTGAAAGTTTTAAACTCAAAATCAAGAAGACATGTTGCAATATATAGTTTTACATAAAAAGACTACTTTTAATTTTTATTTGTTAGATTAAGATAATGTAATCTCTAGAGCCAATAATTGATTATCATTTGTTAGATAAAGATAATGTAATCCCTAGAGTCAATAGGTGAATGCCACGTCTTTAAACCTTATCTCTAAAATCCTCGCTATTCATCAAACAAAAGAAAGGATGTAGTACTTTCACCCCATCATCTCTTCATTTCAATTCTTCTCTACTATCAATTTCATCAAAGCATGATCAATATCAAAAATTGAAATAGAATCTAAATTTTATGCATTGCTTATTTTTTTTTCATTTGAGTGATGAAGATTTTTTCTTTATTTATATTCGACTGGTGTTGTGGTGTGTGGGTTTGTGCAAATTTATCAAGTTTTTTTGTATTTCATTATTGTTGTTGGATTTGATTTTTTTCGGTTTTGCCTACAACTTTATAAGTAGGTTGCATAGGTTTTGATTTTCTTCTTAGGTTAGTTTTTTACATAATTGATTTTGGGATTTTCCCTTATTTTTTTTCGAGTGTGAAGTGCGGGTTTGTTTATTCTTAATTTTTTTCCTTTATATATTTTTTGTTTTTTTATATGTTATGTTGTTGCTTTTTTTTATATATAACCCAAATTATTTTTGTGATTCAAATTTTCGTTTATGTTATATATATATATCAATAAAACTAAAGTAAAACACGATTTTACTACTTATTCACTACTTGAAAAACTATTTACATACCCACAAATCACTATTCATTGTATTTTTGTAACACTTTGGTCCTTAATTTTTCTGTAATTGTTTTTTTCAATTTCAAATTTTAATTGTATTGTGATTTAGTCTCATTTTATTTTAGTGTTTTTTGTTAATTATTTTTATTATTTAAAATTTACTACTTTAATTTGTCATTTTTTTTAAATTCTCTTTCTTTTTTCAATTTCAAACTTTAATTATATTGTGATTTGATCCCATTTTTTTTTTAGTGTTTTTTGTTAATTATTTTTATTATTTAAAATTTACTCGCTTTAATTTATCATTTTTTTTAAAAAAAATTCTCATCCAATTAATTTAAAATTATATTTACTAATAGTTTTGATTTATCTTTCTATATGTATGGATTTTGAAATAAATTTTTGGAACATGATTATTATTATTTTTTTTGTAAAATTGATTTAGATAATTTTTAAATTATAGTGGCATGATTAATATATATAATTTGTCTAAAATACATTTTTAGATTAAAAGTGTTTTTCAAATAATTTTTTCTTGGTTTTTTTTAAGAAAAAACTCAAATTAATTAATTAATAGTTGATAGTTAAATTAATATAGTTTTTTATTTTAATATGATTCATTCTTTTGTAAATAAATATATAAAAATTAAATTCACATTTTTTCAAAAACTGATATTTTAATCAACATTAAATAAAAAAATATTTTTTCAATTCTATGTAAGCTTTTAATAATTGTTATTTATGTTTTTTGACACAATCTTATGAAATACTAAAGTTTTGTTTTAGAAAAAATTATTGAATTTTCTTTTTAGTTAATAATTCATGGATTAATAGGGATAAATCATTTTTCTAAAAAAAAAATTATGAAAAACACAAATAAGAAATAATTAAATACAAAATTTTTGATTAAAAAATTATAAATAATTTTTTTCATATTTGATTTCATATATTTTTATAAATTCGCATTATAAAAAAGACTATAAAATTAAAATAATTTATCTAAATAATTTTATATATTTTATCCAACCTATAACGGAGTTGTAAGAAAAAAAAAACAAGCATATATCTAATGGAAAAATGTGTTAACTCTTTCTTGAATAATGGAAACCTTTACCCACAACGTAGCATAGGAGACAAAACTAATATATCTGTGTGTGTGTGTGTGTGTGTGTGTGTGTGTGTGTGTGTGTGTGTGTGTGTGTGTGTGTGTGTGAGAGAGAGAGAGCTCATAAACATCATCGATAGTAAAATCTTACTTCATCATGTACTTATGTACAGCTTGAATTATAGAAAAAATTATTAACAAGCTTAAAGATAATTAAATTCAAGGGACAAAGACTTCCATTTCCCTTCTTCCTTCGGTCAAAATCATTTTTCAAGACCTTTTCTTAGGCATTCTTGAACTTTACTATTTTTTTGTTAAGGAGCTACGTTCGTATTAAGTCTGCATACATGAGGGCTTATATCTAAGGATGGACACCAATTATAATCTAAAAGTCTAGATTATTTGGGTCATGAATCCATCTTCTATATTGATGCTTTTTTTTTTTCCTTAATTTTTTTTTTAATATGCAGCTTCACTGAATAGTGAATCTCCTCTTGACGTGTCATTGAAATGATGTTGCTTGGTGTGTACTGCAAGCACAACTCGGAGACCAAGTTATACCAAGCACTGGAAACACAAAGCGAAGGTTGATATGTGTCATTCACGGAATCACCAGCGCCAACTTCTTTGGCTCAATTTTGTGTGTTTGCAATTTTAACCTAGCAAAGCCTATGTATAATAGATAGGAGGTAGACTAATCATAATTCAGTTATGAAACTGAACCAAATGATTACTTATGCACAATCCATCTCTAATATTTAATAAATAAAAAACAAAATACGAGGATAAGCCACAAAAACTAAGTTGGTGAGAATGAAAATTAGAGTTGAGGCCAGGAAAAAGTCGTTGACATTCTTGAAAAATGGAGTTTACGTGTGAAAGAAAAGAAAGGGTGTGCGGACAGAGAGGTAGAGGTTAACGAAGAGAGGGTGGATTACAAAGAAACGGTTGAGATGCTATTATGGTTTCGTATAGGAAAAAAGCATAGAAAAGAGTGCTTTTCTCTAAATGATGTTCTGATAATCTAGAATGACCTTACATTGTTGTGAGAGTTGGTCTTTTTTTGTTAGCCAGCAATCTTTAAGATATAAAAGAATAGGATTGTAAAGACCAAACGTAATCCATTCAACCGTTAAAAAAAAAAAAAGAAAAGAAGAAAAAAAGGGGGAAACTCTTTTGAGTTCTGTAGCAATACAGAGTCTTCATCTTCATCTCTTTTTGTTGAAAAAAACAGGCCTTTTTGGATTGGCAATAGGTGCATTTTCATTTTTAAGCATCAAAGATACTTCCAACATAGATGGCCTGTCCAAAGGATTTTCTTTGACACATAATAGAGCTACTTGCATGCATCTTATGAGTTTACATGATGCAGATGAATCATCTAGAGATGGATCGCAAAACTACATGCCCTCAACATCTTTCCATAATTCGGATTCCTGAAACAATTTGATAACCCATCTTGGTATTCACATGCAGAATACGGAAAAAAGTTAATTATGTATCATATATTGGAAAAGAAATTACTGACTTACATATTCCAGAAGAATTTTCTTCAATTAAATCTTATGCTGTCAACGGGGCTCCAATTGGGAAACTTGCGAATCATTGAATGAACACATTTTTTGCTGGGATGAGGATGCAGTTTCCAAGTTCCCTTCTTTTCTCACTGAAAATCCTGGTCTTTTAGGAGTAGCTACAGCCTGAGAATCATCATTTTTTAGCATTGAGAAAACTCCTAACATTGTTGGTCTAGCACCTGGATTTTCTTGGACACAAAGAAGAGCAACATGCATGCATGTCATTAGTTTGCAAGGTGAAGATGAATCATCCAAAGATGGATCAACGAATTCCATGCCTCGCCCTCTTTTCCATAGGTCATATGCCTGCATCAAGTCAATGTATTTCAACGCCAAGTAAAATTCTTCACTAGCATATCAAGTGCTCCGAACATTGAAAGAAATTCAAGTAACTTACGTATTCTAAAAGGTTCAAACTTTCGTTTTCGCCATAATGACAGGTGTTCCTCTTTCCACTTATGATTTGCAGAAGTAGAACTCCAAAGCTAAATACATCATACTTCATCGAATATATGCCTTTCCTTGCATATTCTGGGGGAATATAGCCACTGCACAGGATATGTCACTGCTAATTAGTATGTACAGAAAACAAGAAGTTAATGGCATTGAGATGGAGTATCCTTGATGAGAGGCAGGTACTTACTAAGTTCCAACAATTCTGCTTGTGTTTGCTTCATACACATCTTTCCTGAAAAGTCTAGCCATGCCAAAATCTGATATCTTCGGATTCATTTCATTGTCTAATAAAATGTTGCTAGACTTCAAATCTCGATGAATTATTGTGAAATTTGAGTACTCTTGGAGGTATAAAAGCCCTTGAGTAACCCCTTCAATGATACGAACCCACTTACTCCAATCCAATATATTCCTTCTTATTGGATCTGCAGAAAATGGCACAGGATCAGAAACTTTTAGTTGCTACTTATCTGAAGAATCATATTAATTTGGCATCCATGTAGAGCTCCCAATAGACATGAGCAGACTGACTTAAGCTTGTGATAAAACTAAATGTTAATTAAATGTGTGCTTATTAGCTATAATTGCCAAGTAAAAAGCATTGTAGAATGCGTACCAAAGAGGTAGAGATCCAAGCTTTTATTTGGCATGTACTCATATATTAGCATCTTCTCTTCCCTCTCGGAGCAAAATCCCAGAAGCCTAGCTAGATTTACATGTTGAAGTCTAGCCGTAAGTGAAACCTCGTTCTTGAACTCTTCAAGTCCTTGAGTTGACGATGCTGAAAGCCTCTTCACTGCTATTTCCTGGCCTCTTGGTAGATTACCCTAGTAAAATTTGAGATTCGATGTTAGCATTATTTCCTGTAAACAAACCTAAATTCAACATGCATTGTTCCACATGTGAGATTTCTTGTCAGGAATAGAATGAATGAACCATATAGTACCTTATAAACAAGGCCGAACCCACCCTTTCCGAGCTTGTTTTCACTTGAAAAGTTATTTGTAGCTGATTTTATGTTGTCAAAACTGAACGCTTCCAGTCTAGGAGGATTGCCACCAAATTTTTCTCCACCGGCTGATGAACTAGTTCCTCGACCAGAGATACTTCTATCACCTAAGACTAGGCTTCCTGTAGCCAAAAAGAAGGAAGAACCCAAAAATGTTTATCTGTATGTCATCCCATTGAAGAAAGTAAATGGTGAACCCCCTCAATCGCTTAAATTAATTTACCTTTTCGCTCGAAAAGTCTGCTTCGATAGTAACACATCAATGAGGCTAATAGGATACTGATTGAAGCAACTGGAATCGTAATTTTTAGCCATAACCAGCTCCTTTTTCCTTGGTGTACTTCATCTTGTGCTGTTAATACAGGTCACTAAATTAATCTCTCATCAGATTGAATAAACGTTTCTAAATCTACTTGGTTTCAACTTGTGCATGGTTGGATGTAGAGAAGGGTAAAGAATGACTTTTTTACTAGTGATAATCTTAAACAGGAACAAGAGACACAAAGGCACAAACAAAACCTGGGAGGTATCTACATAGATTTAATAGTTCTGGATGAAAAACTCAAGACTCCAAGCTGAGGATTAGACTTCTAGCTAGATTGAGAGCAGAAGTGAGGATAATTTGGTGCTATAGTATTCTGTCTGATGCAGAGTATTGTCAAAGCCATCCAAGTTTTCTATTTACCTTACCAATTCACAATCTAATATAAAAAATCATTACCAACCTGCCAGAGAAAGCGCCCAATTATCATCATTGGTCACCTGAAACACATTGTAACCAAGTAGACCTTTTCCCTTTGCATAAGAAATCTTAGCTCTAACAGTCTCCACATCATCATAATTGATCCATGTTGATCCAACAATGAAATAGTTTACTACATAAGTAGAATTATACACTGACCTAGCTCCATAACCATAATTTTGAATGAAAGATTTGATGAACCTATGGCCCATAGAACCATCAGGAGTAACAGCAGGACCTGAGGCCAGTGCGTCAAGAAAATTGTTGTTGGGATTCACCAGTTTCCAAGCATATCCATGGTAAGGCAAACCCAAAACTAGTTTGCTTGCTGGATATCCCCTATTTAGCCATTCTTTTATGCCAAAATCAGTAGAAATATTGCTTGAAGGATTATATAAAGCAGCATGGTTGCCAGTGAAATTCTCCCTTGAAGGCAGGTGATAGTCATATGCTACAACATGTGCCCAATCTAAATTCCTTCTCATTGAATCAATTGGATAAGTAACATTTAGAAGACTTGGTGAGTAGCGAACACCCATTGTTAATATCAACTTCGACACACTTGAGTTTCTTGGTTCAGAATCAACAGTAGCCCTCCACTCCTCCAAAAGAATTCCTATATTTGACAAATCTGTGCTATTAGGCCAAAGCCAGAACAAGTCTATTCCTTGAAACCCAAAAGTTCTAGCTGTTTTTATTGAAGATTCAATAAAAGACTTCCTGTAAGAAGATTCTGTCAGCATTGAAGACAAGACAGAACTGTTAACTGCCTCATCCATAACGGACTTGCGCGTATCATCATGTCCATTCCATATTGATAGAAGTGTTACAATTGAAGGATTCTTGTGGTTGACGATACCTGTGAAGACTGAGAAGTTCTGTTGAAAGTTGGAGGGGATGGAGAGCTCATAGGTAGATGAGTTGACATCGGCAAATGCACATAAAAGATGTGTAAACAAGGCTGAATTTATGTCAGATATTGGAAAGTCACTACCAGCGTACCAGTAACCAGCTTTAACCCATTTTTGTGCAATTGAACAATGAAATTGAGAATATAGGAAGGCCAATGAGAAGAAGAGGATAATGGTATTTCTGATCGCCATAAAAGAAAGGAAGCTGATGCGTTGTGAGGTTCCAGGTGCTTGATATACTAGGATAAGCCAGTTGACTGACTACTTCTCTTGTACCATCTGCTACGGAGATTATTGATGCAACTTTTGACTCTTCCTATTAGCTTTCAGCTAAAACATGACCTAGCACATTTAACAGCTGCAGTCTGGGAATCTTGTGTATTACTGGTTTACGTTGTCTATGATAATATTAAGTATTAACAGCTGCCTTGAACAAGACTTCCGACCCTGTTTCTCTGAGGCCATTAAGACATCATGTTGAGTATGGGTTTTTCTGCAGTAACAAAGCAGCCATGCCGAAGATGCTGTCATGCGTTTTTTAGCTTGAGGAAAATGAGTGCTTCTGTAGTTGGAATTAATAATTCCAAAATACAGTCTTTTACAAGTTAAAAACTGCTGTCCTGGGGCTAAAAAAATCAACCAATCCTGACATCAGCATTTGTCCCATATATCACCAGCATCATATTAAAAACTAACACCAACACAATGTCCCCACTTGATTCTTAAAATCCACCACTGTAGAATTGAAATGATACACCACATACAAATGGCATTCGCATTTGCTAAATGTTGAAGAATTTTGTCAATGAACTGTGAGGCTAATTGAATGACAGATTGCATTTTTTGTCCTACCACAGTGAAATGATGGGGTTCCTCAATTTTTTTAGCTTATAGGAGGATTATCTGAGTGAATATGACAATGACTAAGCACAGAAAATCAAAACGTTCACAAGGATACTAATTAATCACCATGAACAAGTGAGGGGAAGGAATGGCACTAACAATTTTTTCCCTATTCATACTCAGGTCAGCATAAAAATTGGAAATTGTTCGACCTGGCACAGGGGAGTCTGTATCAGGGTTTGAAATCCAAACCAAGCTGGAGGAAAGTAGCAATGCAATTGTTAAAAGTAAAGAAAAGTCTAAATCGCCTTCTAGCATCATTTCCACGCTATTGTCGCAGACAGATGCATCAGCTAGTTTCAGTCTTTTTCACATTGCATGGATCTTTTAATCCTGATATATCCCCAAGCTGCGGTGATGGTAACAAATAAACGAACATATTGTCAATGGAGATAAAAGTTACAAACAGTATAACAATGATGTTGTTTATGCTTTTTTTCCTCTTAATTTTATCAAGATGATAATGATATCTTGTTAAACTCAATAAAGATCATCGATTGAAAAGTCTTACTTCATTACGTACAGCTTGAATATATTATAGAAAAATTTAGTAACAAGCTTAAAGATAATTAAATTCAAGGGACAAAGACTTCCATTTTCCCTTCTTCCTTCAGTCAAAATCATTTTTCAAGAACTTTTCTTAGGTATTCTTGAGCTTTACTAGTTTTTGTTAAGGAGCTGCCACTATTCGAGGAGATGCATGGGCCTCTACGTTTGTATTAAGTCTGCATACATGAGGGTTTATGTCTAAGGATGGACACCACTTGTAATATTACTAATTACCAATAAAATTAACAGATATAAGGTAAATGAACAGTAATTACTAATTACTATTACTATTATTATTAATTAATAAAACTAAAAGATCTGAGGTAAATGAACAGTAAATACTGTTCATTTACCTTAAATCAGTATTCACTGTATGATACTTTTGTAATTTTTTTAACTCTTTTTTTTTTTTTTAATTATTGACGAATAAAAGCTGGCATTAATTCTTGTCAAAACGTGAGAGGTCCATGTTACTCCACGTTTTGCAAGTGGTTCTAGAATCTCACCATCAGGTAAACAACCGGGTCAAGTCCCAGTCAAGGGTTGGCCAAGTTTTTGAACTTCCCTTGCAGAGAAAGAGAAGTGCTTATAATAACAAAATTGTCCTTCTCTTCCAATCCCACGAAAACTAAATTACAAGAACGTTGACAAATATATGCTAAATTGAAATCACTTTATAAATGGTTTACTTGCACTTTTAACTTAAATAAAACTCTTATTAGTCGCTTGAAAGTTAACATCTAAGATTAATAATTAATATGCTAATTTATAAATATTTTTTGTCTAAATTTAAACTCTCTAAAATTAAAGAGCCAGATGTATTGCATCAATAAATATCAGAATTTAAATAGATATATTTTATATGGTCATATTAAATTCTCTCCTTCCAATTTTGTATCCTAACTAGCAGTAGAGTTCAAATTTTAAATGTTCCATCCTAGGATAGTATATAATGAAATTTCAAAGAGAATTTATATAATTATTGATAAAATTTTAGGGTTTTTAAGAATGATAAAAAATTTTTAAAAAGCTATCTATTAAAAAATCACACGAAAAGAAAAAGATTATGAATCACTCTATCATAATTTAACGTGAGATGCAATGGTAGATCCCCTTAATCTAATGACTCATATATATATATATATATATATATATATATATATATATATATATATATATATATATATATATATTGAAACAATTAAGATTTTTAGCACATGATATTCAAAGATTTTATATTCAAATCTTATTTTTTAATAGTCTATAAATTCTTAACTTTTAAAAATGAGGCAAATGAACAGTAAAACACTATTCAATTATTGTTCATTTGCCTTAGTTAACTATTCACATCGTGGTATTTTTATTATTTTTTGTAATGGCATTTTCATAATTTTCTTTACTTTTTGGACATTTATTTTCAAAATTTACACTTTATTTTTTTTCGTTCCTTATGTTTTCAAAATGTATTTTTAAAAATATTTTGACATCTCATGTTTTTAGCTTAATCCATTTTTGTCTCACATTTTTTCAAAATATATTTTTTTCCTCATATTTTTAAAAGATGTATTTGACTTCTTAAATTTTAGAACAAATATATATATATATATATATATATATATATATATATATATCGAATTACATTTTTTATTGATTAAAATTAATTTCTTAAAATTTTCGTTTATTATAAAAATTCTCAACAAGTTAAATTCTCAATTTTTTATGAAATTTTATTTGTTAATAATAAATATGATTTATCTTTCTCTATGTATGAATTTTTGATAAATAATAAAATTCACGTATTTCTCTACCTTATTCTTAGTATAATTAATTTTTTTGAAATAAAAATTTAAATTATTTTTATTACACTCTATTAATTTTAATATATTTCTTACAACTAAAGTTTTTTTAAACATATTTTTTAATTTATACGAGAGATGGTAATGATGTATACAAAAAAGTATTGAGATCATTGATTTTATTAAAAATTAATTTTGTATTTACCCATATAACACTAGCTATTTCCTATTATTTATTTTTAATATTATAAATCTAATTTATTTTAAATAAAACTTTTTATTTGTCTTAATTCACTATTCACAGCATGAAACTTTTATAATTTTTTGCAATGGCATTTTTGTAATTTTCTTATAGCTTTTTGGATATTCATTACCAAATTTTACTTTTCATTTCTTTTTGGTCCCTTATGTTTTCAAAATATATTTTTAAATCTTCATATTTTTAAAAATATTTTGATACCTCATGTCTTTAACTTAATCCATTTTTGTCTCAAATTTTTTTAAAATATATTTTTTGCTCCTCATATTTTATAAAATATTTTTGGCTTCTTATGTTTTTAAATTTTGAACATACATACATACATACATACATACATACATACATACATACATACATACATACATATATATATATATATATATATATATATATATATATATATATATATATATATATATATTTCTTTGATTAAAATTAATCTCTTAAAATTTTCATTTATTATAAAAATTCTCATCAAATTAAATTTTTTATTTTTTATAAAATTTTATTTGTTAATAAATATGATATATCTTTCTTTGTGTATGAATTTTTAATATATTTTTTAATCAAATAATAGAATCCACATGTTTTTTTTTACCGTATTCTTAATATAATCAATTTTTACGAAATAAAATTTTAAATTATTTTTATTATACTCTATTAACTTTAACATATTTCTTATAATTTAAGTGTTTTTAAACATATTTTTTAATTTATATACAACTTA
This sequence comes from Dovyalis caffra, assembly GCA_963924115.1. NCBI lineage: Eukaryota > Viridiplantae > Streptophyta > Magnoliopsida > Malpighiales > Salicaceae > Dovyalis > Dovyalis caffra. The sequence continues at coordinate 2,338,093 of CAWUPB010001111.1, read as the reverse complement.
GATATTTTTTTTAATGTTTATATATATATATATATATATATATATCTCATTAGTTTTGTTGGAAATTAATTATGTATCCGCTTACGTAACACCATTAGTCCCTTTGGTTTAAAAACTATTTTTTTTTTATCCTTTTTGTTATTTCAATGTTTTTATTTTTTGTTTTCGGATACAAAGAAAGAAAAAAATAAGTAAAAGTATGAAAAAGGGAATTTTTTAAAATAAAAAACAAATTATTCGTGGTCAAAACTAATTAAAAAATTAATTTTTCAAATCAAAATAATTAATTCATTGTTTTTTCAAAATGAGAAGAACTAATTTATAATTTAATTTGCAATTCAAGAATCTCTTTCATCGTAAATTAAGAAGTAAAATTTATAAAAATTAATTTTGTAGTAGTTTTTATTTCAATTTATTAGTTTTAATATTCTTCATACAACTTAGATGATTTTTTTTAAAATTGTTTATACTATATATTCTGAATCTACTAAATATGATCATTCTATCTATCATTAGTTTTGTTGAAAATTAATTATGTATCCGAATACATAATACCATTGGTCTCTTCGGCTTAAAAACTAAATTTTATATCCTCTTTGCTATTTCAATGGTTTTATTTTTTGTTCTAAGAAATAGAGAATGAATAAATAAATAAATAAAAATATGAGAAAAAAATTTTTAAATAAAAAAGAAATTATTCGTGCTCAACACTCGATTAAAAAAATTAAATAATTTATTTTTGAAATAAAAAAATTAATTAATTCATTTTCCAAAATGAGATGAATTAATTTATAATTTAATTTGTAATTCAAGAATCTCTTTCATCATAAATGAAGAAGTAAAATTTATGAAAACTAATTTTGTAATAGTTTTTATTTCAATTTATTGACTTTAATATATTCCTTACAACTTAAAATTTTTTAAAATTATTTATACTATATACTCGAATCTACTAAGTACGATATATATATATATAAGTTTTGTTGGAAATTAATTATGCATCCGCATACATAACACTAATTATTTGTTATGTATTCTTGTTTATGTTTTAAAATCAATATTTTTTTAAATAAAATAATTGAAATATATATCATTAGTTTTGTTAAAAATTAATTATGTATCTCGCACATGAAAAATCGTTTATTTGTTATTTTTTTTTTATGTTCGAAATCAATTTTTTTTAAACAAGATAATTGAAATAATATTTTGTTAATATATATAAATTAAATGATTTTGCTTAGCAAATAAATTTAATTTATATTAATTATGACGAGATAAGATTTTTAATTATTCGTATTATACCATACAAATTATTAACCTTATGTATATAATGGTTGTCAAACTGCAGCGTAACGTGGGTATTCAACTAGTAAAAATCTAGATTATTTGAGTCATGAATCCATCTAATATGTAAATATTTTTTTTCGTAATTTTTTTACAACTGTCCATTCGAACATAACTGTCCTTTTAGCGATCTAAGCTTGATATCCAAAGCTTGAATCTTAACTCTTTTGCTCACCTGTATGGGGAAGCAAACAAAGCCATGAGAGTCTAACCACAATTGCCATTCTTTCAAGTCCAACCTTGGACTCTAATACCAATTTATTAAGGAGTTGACTGTATTCAAGAAGATGCATGAGTCTTTGCGTTTGTACGAAGCCTGGGTATGCAAGGATGGAGACCAGTTCTAACCCAAAAGTCAAGATTATTAGGTCATGGGTACATTTTATATGGAAACACCTCTCTTTTTCCATTCATTTTCAATATAAGATAGTTACCACTTATATGTACACATAACATTTTTGTTCTCTTATTTTAATTTGCTAAGAGACAAGCGAGGAATTCCATTATTTAAATGTGGCAACGAAAGCATGATATTGACTTTTATACAAGCTCAAGAACAAGGAGAAACAATAATAATAACTAAAATTTTGTAGAAGTTAGGTCTCAAAATTTAACTTCTACAAAATTTGATCTAAGTACGAGAAAATTAAGAATGTAGTCTTTCCTTTTTGTGCAAGGCTGATGATTATACATCAAACCTAAAGAAGTAAAAAATAAAAAATTGTAACCAATAAATTTGATAGAGGATTAATGGTAGTCATGATCACCTTGATAAAAGCAGTGAAAAAAGAGGAAAACCCTTCTCACCCTACCGTGTCTCTATCTAGTCAAAAATAACATGCAAAGTATTAGAAACACTTTGAGATGATTCTTGCTTGCTTCCTTTTTGCAGAAAAATCGATCGACTATAATGTTGCTTGGAGTGTACTGCAAGCACAACTCGGAGACCAAGTTATACCAAACATTGGAAACACAAAGCAAAGAGTTCGATATATCATTCACGGAATCACCAGCGCCAACTTCTTTGGCTCAATTTTGTGTGTTTGCAATTTTAACCTAGCAAAGCCTACGTATAATTGATAGGAGGTAGACTAATCATAATTCAGTTATGAAACTGAACCAAATGATTACTTATGCACAATCCATCTCTAATATTTAATAAATAAAAAACAAAATACGAGGATAAGCCACAAAAACTAAGTTGGTGAGAATGAAAATTAGAGTTGAGGCCAGGAAAAAGTCGTTGACATTCTTGAAAAATGGAGTTTACGTGTGAAAGAAAAGAAAGGGTGTGCGGACAGAGAGGTGAAAAATGGAGATGCTGTTATGGTTTCATATGGGAAAAAGCATAGAGAGGAGTGCTTTTCTCTAAATGCTGTTCTGACAATTGATATTAATTAATAAATAAATATACTGAAACAATATAAGCTTTGACTGCAAGCAGAGCCTCTATTTTGGCTTGTAGTGAATTTTTTATTTTACTCCTTATTTTGTATATATATATTTTTTTTGATCGATAAAGTTTTACTATATTTGATTTGTTTTTTTCTGTCTTACTTATAATGGATTTGTTTTAGTTTTATTATTCATAAGTCTCTATTAGCTTTTAGTAAAAGTTTTTTTTTTTTAATTTTGATCTTTATTTTATTATCTTTATTTTGTTTTGATCGTTTAAATTTTATCATATGTAATTTTGTCTTTTTTTTTGTGTTAAATTCTCGATTTGACAAAGCTTTTTTTTTTTTTTTTTAATGGTCTCTCTCTAGTCATTAATAAACTACGGATGAAGAATATAAGGTATAAATTAATCATTCAAAATTTAAAAAACTATCACTTTATTATTTTAATTATAAGTTATTATATACATTTTTAATAAAATGCATGTTTGTATCAAACACATAATTAGCAATATTATATTGTTCAATTTTGTAGATTTTTCGTTTAGTTAACCTTTAGCAATGGATAAAATATATGTTTTGGTCATTTGTTTTAATTTTTTTCATGTGATCCTTTTAAATAATTATTGTTAAATTTTGTATTTTGTATGAATGAATACATAAGAATATTGTATAGCTCATTTTGCAGCGATGCTAAGGATATATATTAGTTGACACTAAAATGCAGGTTGAAGCTAGTAAATGACCTTGGCATTGTCGTGAGAGTTGGTCTTTTTTTGTTAGCCAGCAATCTTTAAGATATAAAAGAATAGGATCTATCATAATGATTTGTAAAGAATACATATAATCAATCCAACCAAAAAAAAAAAAAAAAAAAGAGAGGAAAAACTCTTTTGAGTTCTGTTCATGAAAGCCTTGACCTTAGCGAGGTTGCAATTCAGATATTGTTGCATCATCTACTGAATAAATTTCATTCCTGAAAACATAGTCTTCATCTTCATCTTGTTTTGTTGAAAAAGCAGGCCTTTTTGGATAAGCAACAGGTGCATTTTCGTTTTTAAGCATCAAAGAAACTTCCAACATAGATGGCCTATCCAGAGGATTTTCTTGGACGCATAATAAAGCTACTTGCATGCATCTCATCAGTTTACATGATGAAGATGAATCATCTAGTGATGGATCGAAAAACTCCATGCCTTCACCATCTTTCCATAATTCATATGCCTGAAGCAATTCGATAACCCATCTTTGTATTCAAATGCAGAATATGGAAAAAAGGGAATTATGTATTACATATTGGAAAAGAAGTGACTGACTTACATATTCAAGAAGGTTCCAGTTTTCGTCTGGGCCATGGTAGCATGTATTCCTCTTGCCACTTACGATTTGCAGAAGTACAACTCCAAAGCTGTAAACATCATATTTCATGGAGTATATGCCTTTCCTTACATATTCAGGGGGAACATAGCCACTGCAATTCAAAAACAAGTAAGAATGAGAAGCATTTAGTGAACACTTTATATCGAAATACTACTTCGAGACAATGCCCTTACTATGTTCCAACTATTCTGCTTGTGTTTGCTTCGACTTCATCTTTCCTGAAAAGCCTAGCCATACCAAAATCTGATATCTTAGGGTTCATGTCCTCATCCAACAGAATATTGCTAGCCTTTATGTCTCGATGAATAATGGTAACATTTGAGTATTCTTGGAGATATAGAAGCCCTTGAATAACACCTTCAATGATGTGAACACGTTTTCTCCAATCTAAGATATATCGTCTGCGTGGATCTGCATCAAAGTAGAACTTACAGAATTAGAGGTACATTTAAGAGGTTGGCCAAATTAGAACTAGGGAGAAGGATAATACTGACCATAGATGTAGAAGTCCAAGCTCTTGTTCGGCATGTACTCGTAGATAAGCATCTTTTCTTCCTTCTCGGTGCAAAATCCACAAACTCTAACTAGATTCACATGTTGAAGTGTTTCAGTAAGTATAACCTCATTTTGGAACTCTTCTTCACCTTGAGTTGAAGTTTTTGATAGTCTCTTCACTGCTATTTCCTGTCCGTTAGTTAGTTTACCCTGGCAAAACAAATGCCTAAAGCTGTCATGCCTTTTAGATTTAAGTTGGTAGATTTGTAGTTCGACTTGGCTAATATGCCAGGACTCAAATTCTTGGAAGGGTGCAATAACAGAAAATTTATACAAGCAAATGTGGGTGATGTGTCTGCAGAAATGACAGAAAGTAATGCATTTCTCAAGCATCCTATAATATCTGGTATGATAGAAAATGTTTTGCCTTTATAGCAAAAAGAAATGTTTGATTGGAACAACACCGAAAGTCTCCATTAGATTCACTTCCAAAGGAACTTATGAATCGAAGTCCTTCAGGACATATACCTTGCCAATTCTGTATCCCCTTCGCAGTACCCTTCTTTCACATAAAAATAAACATATACCTCATATGTAAGTAGTTTCCTGAAGTGAAAGAATTTGAATGCTTTCATAGTTTGCTGAATATATTTACCTTGTAGACAGAGCCAAATCCACCTTCTCCAAGCTTGTTTTCACTTGAAAAGTTATTGGTAGCCGCTTTAATGGTATCAAAACTGAGTGCTTGAAGATTTGGAGCATCAGTTTTAACAGCTGCAGTAGCTGACATTTTGATTTTCAATGTAGATAGTGATCTTATGACTCTTCCAACCATTCCTGCAACCATGAATTGAAGCAAAAAAGTAATTGTGTTTGTAGCATTTTTTTGGACTAGTTGGTTTACTTAACGTTTGCATTAACTATGGGAAATTCTCACAATGAAGGGATGTTACCTTTTGATCTGAGAGCTTTTCTTCTGAAGTAACAACAAATTGTGGTGCTCAGTATGAGAAAGACCACCCCACTTGTAACCAGAATAATTACCAATACCTGCCTCTTGTTCAGTCCATCTTCATCTTTTCCTTGCGCTGTGAACATTTCTCATCATGTTAGTTATATACTATTATGCAGCTTCTATATATAATATCCTAATAAAATCAGCAAGTACTGTTTTCTGATAGTCTATCTTAGAATAGAGCAGAGCTCTATTGCAGATAAAGCTCATTTCCACTATAAAAGATACCTCACAGAACTGTGCATAAAGTCCTTGCAGAGGATGGCACTCATGAAAGGAAACTGAAACATCTGTCATTATATGATTCTATTTCACTAAATAAAGAAAAGATAAAAGAGAAAATTGAAATCCCCATTTGCATTGAAGGTGGTTAATGAACTACCTACCTGCTCGAGAAAGAATCCAATTGTCATCATTTGAGAGCTGAAAGACACTGTAACCACTGAGATTATTTTCCTTGGCATAAGAAATCTTAGCTTTGATAGTCTCCTCATCGTCGAAATTGATCCAAGTTCGTCCAACAACAAAGAACTTCATTATATAGGTAGAATTGTACAAAGCTGCACCTCCATAGCCATAATCTTGAATGAATGATTTAATGTTCTTATAGCCCATGGATCCATCCATGGTTACAGCTGGACCGGAGGAGGGTTCTCCTACAGCATTGATATTGGGGTTCACTAGTTTCCAAGCATAACCATGGTAAGGCAAACCCAAAACCAGTTTGCTAGCAGATAATCCTTCTTTTAACCATTCCTTTATCCATTTATCGGTATTAGCCCAATTCGAATTGCCATATAAAGCAGCATGCGCACCAGTATAATTGAACTCTGTTGGCACATAATAGTCATATGCAACAAGATGTATCCAATCCAAGTTTCTTTCCAAGGAGCGAATAGGATAAGTAACTGAGTCCTGAGCAGGCAAATAGTAACATGACATTACCAGGAGCAACTCTGGCTTGCCAGAGATTCTTGACTCAGAAGCTACAGCACCACGCCACTCATCCAGAAGGGTTCCTAAATTGGTCGTCATGTTGATGCTCATACTTGGCACAACTCCCGAAAGGTCTAGGCCATCAAAACCATAAATCCTTGCTGTATTTATTGAGGACTGGATGAAAGAATTTCTACGGGAAGGCTGATCAATCATTGAGAAAAAAGTTGGAAGACCTTCCCCCTAGCCCTGATGGATAGAAGTGATTTAACTGAAGGGTTTCTAACCTTGACAGTGCTTGAGAAGGTAGAGAAGTATGGTTCCTTAGAAGAGTTGATATAAAGGTGATAACTGGAAGAATTTACATAAGCAAAAGCACATATAAGGTGAGTAAAAAGAGCAGAATTGATATCCGAAATGGGCAGTTCACTGATGGAATCCCAGTAACCTCCTCTAATCCAGGTTTCTTGTGAGTTTGAGCTGTGAAAATTGAAAGATAGGAAGAGGAGGAGGAAGATGATCTTAGTTTCGCAAGCCATCGAAGAGGAAGATAGCTCATGTTTTATCAATCACATATGTGGAGGTAGCTAGTTCTGCAACACCAGCACGACTCCTTTGTATGAACTTGTTTAGATTTCGTGTGAAAATGGGACTTTTCTAGACTCTACCAAACTCATGTTTATGGCCTTGCTTTTTTCTGAAAATGACATTTTCCTTCTTTAATTTATTAAGCGGAAACAAGGAATACATGATTTGAGTACTAGGTTTTTGTGTCTTGACAGTCGTTAACGTGTCATTCTTCCCTTTTATCCCCTCGACCGAATAATCAGCTGACAATCAGTAATTATTACCTGATCATGTTAATCTTAAAAAAGGGGAAAAAAAAACATTATTACCTTTGTTAAATTTCTTTGGTTTCTTGATTATCTTATTAGCTTTTTTTCACCACGACTGAAGTGCACCTTTCTGTTAAATCTCTTTCTTAGCTCCTCGAAAGTCAAAAGGCTCTTGATCTACGTATTTCCAGTTTCACCAAGACTGAAGTCTACCATCTACGTATTTCCCGTTTCATGGTTTGCAACCTCCACCTTGTTCAAAAGAAAGTAGTAAGAAAAATAAGGAAAGAGTAGACTTTGGACCAGATTCAGGAGACGATTGTGCTGAATTTATCTCCGAAACTTCTGGCACGAAGCATCATTTGAAAAGTCAGCGTTTAGATTTTCTGATTAAATTTGTCGCTCAGTCTATAAAGTTTCTTCCCAGAAATTCAATTGCTATGACTAATAATATTTTTGTGGTTACATATTGACATAAAATGGCCACACAAACCACACAAACATTATGTTTACGGATGGCAATGAACTGGCTATAGAATGGATATCTTATCCAGTTTATTCATTAATTACTTTTTTAAAATACCCTAATGGGTAATAGGCTAAATATGAATAAAATACTATTATCTATTTATCATAATAGATAATTTATTCAAGAATATGATTATCCTCTTTTTACCTTATTAATATTCATATTTTACACATTAACATAAAAAACTGAAATATAAAATTTTAAAATAAATAAAAGAAAGTGAAAAAAAAGTATATTCCTTTGCTTTTGGTTCTCAAAAACCATTTTTACTAGCTGCTAATTGTATGTTTTGATTTTCTTCAAACAAAAATTTAAAACAAATAGATTTTCTCAGTTTTTGTTTTCAAGAATTTGAAAACCAAAACCACAAATAATCCAAAATGATTTTTTTTTCTGTTGGTGTTGAAAATATTTAATTTAATATTATTAACCTAATTGTCATATCTGCTCATGATTTGGATATTAACTGAGACAAAATGGTGAAAAGAGTATTTATACATAATTGGACAATCCAAATCAAACCATTCCCATTCCTGCGTCAAGACAAAGGACCAACTGAGCCCAGAATGATTTAAATAAGCATCATAATGAGTCTCACATGCATGCTCCTTGTGGAACCATTCTCCAAGTGGAATTCCCACAATGCATAACATCAATTCCCACAATATATATATATATATATATATATATATATATATATATATATATATATATATATATATATATATAACCAATTCCCTTTCCTTACCTTCTCCTTCATTTTAAACTGGTTTGTAGTAAATAAAAAAAATATAATAATTATTCAACTTAGAACATATTTATTTATGATAATAAAAATAATAATTATTTATTTGTAATCTAATAACAATTTTAATATATAAAAAGAGTCTAGACAAAAAAAGTTTGTAATAAAAAAAATCAAAAAAAAAAAAAAGTCTTCAATTTAAAGAAAAAAATTATCGAAAAAATAGGTATAAATAGAGTATGGATAGATTATGATATAATGGATATAAGTCGAGTAAAAAAATGAAGGAATGATTTTTAGTGGGTAATGGATAGGGTAATGGGTATAGTATTTTTTGATGGGTAGGATAAGGAATTGGCTTACCGAGCTAAGTACCGGCCCATTGCCATCCTTTTATGTTTTTTTTTCTTTTTCTTTTTGATTCTTGATTGTCTAGGGCTAAGGGAGAGTCGAACCATAACCAAGCTTACCGAATGCAAATTCCGAATGACCAAAATGATATTTGAAATTTCTATTTGGTAATATTGGTTTACGAAATCGGAGAACCTTGCTTCCTACTTTGATCCCTTCCATTCCAAATGCAATTCATTACACATCATCCATCCATTGAAAATGAAGGAAGTTATGACTAGATGGGAGTAGGCCTAAATTCAAAAGGCGTTTTTAAAAACCTTGATTAGCACTCTAATTCTAATTTCATTTGAATAGAATTGTTCATTATGGTTGAAAAGATTCTACTAATTGGCTTGCTCCAACTTTTGTTGTGAACTCCAAACACGATCAAAACGAGATAGCACCAAAGTTTTAGGTAACAATTGATAAACATTACACAAGTTAAATCTCGGAGGAAACCGAAAACGGAATTCGATAAATTTATCTAATCCTATTCGTCATAGATGCCCACATCATCATCATCCAACCACTTCGAAATCATTGCATCATTTACCGAACCAAATTCTAATTAAACTGTAGGTTTATTCTCATTCTCATCTTTTTGTGCTGAAAAAGCGAGTCTTTTGGGAATCATTACAACTCGTAGTTTCATTTTTTAGCAAGGAAGAAACTTCCAACATAGATGGCTTATCAATAGAATTTTTCCGGACACAAAGCAAAGCAATCTGCATGCGAGTGATTAATTTACAAGAGGACGATGAATCATCGAGAGATGGATCCATAAGCTCCATGCCCATACCATCTTTCCACGAACTTATATACCCGTAATTACCAAACATCAATACCATTTATGACAAATGCAAAAGTCATGTAATTCACAACATAACTTACGTAGTCTAGAAGGCTTAAGTTTTCATTAGGGCCATAGAAACATGCATTCTTCTTGCCTCTTATGATTTGCGGAAGGAGAACTCTAAAGCTATAAACATTATATTTTGTAGAATACACACTATTTCTAACATATTTTGGAGGAACATAACCGTTGCATTAGATGATTTTATAGAATGATAAGTATTTAAAAGGAAGTTCATCCCCAAAATAACTTTGATATGAAATGTACTCACTATGTCCCTATAATCCCGCACGTGTTTGCTTCTCGTCCATCTTTTGTGAAAATCCTAACCATACCAAAATTTGATGTTGTTGCCTTCATTTCATTATCCAAGTAATATGTGTTGAAATGTGATTCAAAGGTTGATCGGGTTTTTTGGGTCTTGGGTTGTTGGTAGTTTCCAAAAATTACAAGTTTTTAGTCAATTAGGAAATGGGCTAGTGGTCGTAGTGGGCCTTAGTATGTGACGAGTGGTCCAAAAGCCTTTTTCTATTTGTTTTTTTATGTAGGCCTATATATATGTATAGGCATTTCACGATCCTTAAAAAAAAAAAATTAAGCATCGACCAAAGTAAAAAAGTATCTCGCAAACTTTATTTCTATTCTACTTGTATCGTCTCTATCTCCAACAAAATTGGTATCGGAGTCGGCTTTGGTCTTTTAGGAAAAAGAGTGAAACATTTGGGGATCTATTGGGTATTTGAGTGAAACACACAGGTCTATTGGGTATTTGAGAGAAACACAAGAGTGAGTGTTCTTTTTTGAGTTTGAAGAGTGATAAAATACGAGAGATCAATGACAACAACTGGATTTTTTTCCTCACAACCATTCATACCGATTTTCAATGGTGAGAAGTATGAGTGGTGGAGCATCAAGGTGAAGACATTACTTAGATCGCAAGAGCTATAAGACTTGGTGGACTATGGGTTTGTTGATATATTAGAACCCAATGAAGAAGAGGAGGAAAGGTCGAAAGAAACCAAGAAGAGAGATCTTAAAGCATTGTTCATTCTCCAAGTAAGCGATCCATGAGACTATTTTCTCACGAATTGCAGCGACGAACCACATCAAATCAAGCATGGTTAATTTTATAGAAAGAGTTCCAAGGTGGTTCAAATGTCATAATGGTGAGATTGCAATCACTAAGACGTGACTTTGAAACTTTGATTATGAAGAATGGTGAATCAATTGATGATTTTCTTTTAAGAGCAATGGCAATAGTCGATCAAATGTGCTCCTACGATGAGCAAATTTCAGATGAGATGATCGTTGCAAAAGTATTAAGAAGTTTGACTCCAAAATTTAATCATGTGGTAGTTGTCATAGAAGAAGCTAAGGATTTTTCGGTTCTTTTTGTTGATGAACCGATAGGATCTCTTCAAGCTCATGAGTTAAGAATTAATAGATTGCTTGAAAAGAATGAAGAGAAGGCATTTCAAGTGAAGGAGACAGATCACTAAACATGGAGAAAGTGACCGTTCAGCAAGCAAAGGTTGAGGAAGAGGAGGATTTCACGGTCGTGGTCACGGTAATGACAGAGGCAAAGGAAGGAATGAAGGGCACGAGCAATCCAATGAGCAAGGAAATATAAAGAGTGGCATTTAGTGTTATCATTATAATAGATATGGGCATATAAAAGATTATTGTTGGTATAAAGATCGGAGGATGAATTTTGCAGCGAGAAAATGAACAAGAAAACAAGCTTTTTATGGCTTGTATTGACACTAACCATAAACCAAGTGATTTATGGTTTATAGACGATGGTCGTTCAAACCATATGACGAGCACCAAATCCTTATTCTAGGAGCTTGATGAGACACAAAGGATAAAAGTCCAACTTGGCAACAAAAAGGAGATGTAAGTTGAAAGAAAAGACACAATAGGAGTTAACATTAGCCATGGCAAAGTAAAAGCATTGGACAACATTCAATTTGTTCCTAATCTAAGGTATAATTTATTGAACGTTGAACAATTGATGGTCAGTGGATATTCTATTTTATTTGATGACAATGCATGTGTCATTAAAAATAAAAAATCGAGCCAAAAGGTTCATATCGAGCATGACTTTAAACAGGATATTTCGTTGGATGTTTCTAACATGGAGAATTTTACTCTTGCTATAAGTGCAAAGGATGACTCGAAGCTATGGCATTTGAGGTACGCGCATCTTAACATTAAAGGCCTAAATTTGCTAAGTGAGAAAGGTATGGTTCATGGGTTACCAAAAATTAGCTTTATTGATTTATGTGAAAGGTACATTTATGGAAAACAAACTAGGAAGTCATTTCCTATTGGAAAAGCTTGGAGAGCTTCAAAATATTTAGAATTAATTCATGCTAATTTATATGGGCCTATGCAAGCCGAGTCCTTAGGTAAGATTTGTTATTTCTCGCTATTTACTGATTATTATAGTCACATAAGTAGGGATTACTTTCCGAAAAGCAAGTCGAAACTTTTGAGAAGTTTCAAAAATTTAAGGCTATAGTTGAAAAGTAGAGTGATTGCCATATCAAAGTTCTTTGCACGGATAGAGGTGAAGAGTTTATGTCCAAATAATTTAATTTGTTTTACGAAGAAAATGGCATCCATAAGGAGTTAACAACTCCTTACAGTCTAGAGCAAAACAATATCGCCGAGTGAAAAAATCGAACCGTTGTGGAGATGGCAAGAAGCATGTAGTAAGCAAAGGGGCTTTCAAACCAATTTTGGGCGGAAGTTGTGACAACATCCATCTATTTGTTGAATCTCTCACTAACAAAGACTTTCATGAATCAAACTTCATATGAAGTTTGACGTGGAAGGAGACCATCCGTAAGTCGTTTACTAGTTTTTGGGTATATTGCTTATGCTTTGGTAAATTCTCAAATTCGTCAAAAGCTTGATGAAAAACCTAAAAAATGTATTTTTATTGGTTATTGTACTCAATCCAAAGCATATAGATTGTATAACCCTTTTAGTGGTGAGATTTCAATTAAAAGGGATGTAATATTTGATGAAAATGTAAGCTGGGATTGGAGAGAAAAATAGGTGCAATAAGAGATTCCTATGCATGTTGGAATCTCTTTAAATGAAAATCAAGAGCCAAATCCTACAAGTTCACCCACTCGGTTTCTTTATGGTGTCGGCAAGTTCATTAGCTTCAATAATGCCAAACGAAACTCTCCATCCACAACTCTTGAAGATTCTTTAGATGAGACACCACCAAGGAAGTATAGATCTTTAGTTGATATATATGCATCTTGTTAGTTTGCTCTTACTATTTCAAACCCTATAAATTATGGAGAAGCGAGTTGAAAAAGAAAAGTGGCGGAAAGCAATGGTGAAAGAGAGGAAAGCTATCGAAAAGAATGAAACATGAGAGATGGTTGACTTACCGAAAGGTAAAAATATAATTGGTTTAAAGTGCGTGTTCAAGATAAAATTTGCTGCGGATGGAAGCATATAAAAGCACAAAGCTCGTCTTGTGGCGAAAGGATATGCATAGCAATACGGTGTTGATTTTGAAGAAACCTTTTCTCCGATAGCTCGGTTTGAAACGGTGAGGCTTGTTCTAGCATTGGTTGCATAATTGTAATGGCTCTGTTTATCAATTTGATGTCAAGTCGACATTCCTCAATGAAGATTTACAAGAAGAGATTTATGTAGCGCAACCGAAGGTTTCATAAAGGAGGGCGATGAAACAAAGGTGTACAAGTTAAAAAAGGCATTATATGGATTGAAGCGAGGCTCCACGAGCTTGGTATAGCAAGATTGATGGGTATTTTTAGAAAACAAGGTGCATGAAAAGTGAGAATGAGCCCACCTTTTATGTGAAAAAGGAAGGTAAAAATGATTTTATCATTGTTTGTCTTTATGTTGATGATATCATTTACACTAGTTCCTCTAGTTCTCTTATGGATGAGTTTAAGTCTCAAATGATGAATGAATTTGAGATGTCGGATATAGGTTTGTTGCATTATTTCCTTGGCCTTGAAGTCTATCAAGCTGAATATGAAATTTTTATTTCACAAAGAAAATATGCCGGGGACCTCCTTAGTAAATTTGACATACTTAAATGCAAGCCTACGACTACACCCATAATATTAATGAAAAATTACAGCATGAAGATAGAGCGAAGTGGCGGATGCTAGGAGGTTCGAAGCTTGGTTTGAGGCTTGATTTATTTAACGCATACTCAACTCGATATTGCATTTCCTGTTGGTGTTATTTTGAGGTTTATGCAACAAACTTCAAAGGTTCATTATGGAGCGACAGAAACGAGTCTTGCGTTATATTGCTGGAACTATAGAGCATGGAATTTGGTACTCTAAAGCTTTTAATTTCGGATTATGTGGATTCACGGACGGTAATCGGGTAGGTTCAATGGATAATAGATGGAGCATTTCGGTTAATGTTTTCACTTTAGGATTAGGAGTGATCACTTGGAGCTCGAAGAAGCAAGCAATAATGGCATTGTCGACCTCGAAGTCGAGTACGTGACGGGAACTTCAGCAGCTTGTCAAGCCATTTGGCTAAGGAGAGTGTTAGCTAAACTTCAACGAGAACAAGAAGGATCAACGGAGATATTTTGTGACAACAAAGCAACGATCTTTATGACAAAGAATCCAACATTTCACGGGAGAACAAAGCATATCAAGTTACATCACCATTTCATTTGTGACCTTATCGCAAATAAGGAGATAGCGTTGAAGTATTGTAGCATGGACGAGCGAGTTGGTAGACATACTTACGAAGGCTTTATCAAAGGAGAAGTTACGCTACTTTTGAGGTTTGCTTGGTGTGTGCAACTTTGAATCAAGGGGAGTGTTGAGATGTGATTCAAAGGTTGACTAGGTTTTTTAGGGTCATGGGTTATTGGTAGTTTCCAAAAATTATAAGTTTGTTTTTAGTCAATTAGGAAGTGGGCTAGTGGTCTGTAGTGAACCTTAATATGTGACAGAGTGGTCCAAAAGCCTTTGTCTATTTTTTTTTATGTAGGCCTATATATATGTATGGGCATTTCACGTTGTTCTTTTAAAAAAAAATTTAAGCATCAACCAAAGTAAAAAGGTCCTCGTAAACTTTATTTTTATTTTTTTACATCGTCTCTTTCTCCAACAATATGTTATTGGCTTTCGAGTTACGATATATAATTGTCGACCTCGAGTATTCTTGGAGATATAGAAGGCCTTGAGTAATCCCTCAATAATTTCCAACTGTTTTGTCCAACCCAATATATATCGTCTAACCGGGTTTGAATCACGTCGGAAAACAAGCAAGCAATGCTAAAAGCATTAGAGAAGCAAAATGCCAAAAAAAAATCTAGAAAACTTAATGCGAATTTCAAATCTGGAATCATGTTTAATATTTGCTTAGGGAGTAGAAATCAAAGCATAGTAGAACGCGGACCAAAAAGGTAATAATCCAAGTTTTTGTTTGGCATGTACTCATAAACCAACATTTGCTCTTCTCTTTCAATGCAAAATCCCAAAATTTTCCCAAGATTTACATATTGTAGTTTCTTAGTAAGCATAACCTCATTCTTAAATTCCTCAAATCCTTGAGTAGAGGTTTTTGAAAGCTTTTTCAAGGCTATTTCTTATCCGTCTAGTAACACACCTCGCAGAAACAAAAATGCCGATTACTTTTAGAGCTGAACATTCGTTCTATGATCTTACCTTCTCCCAATCTTCTTCTATAAAGGTGTAAAAATTTAAGTTCATAGGAAAAAAAAGAAGAAAATTGAAGTTTTAAAGAGAAATAAAAAACGAGTATGAAGAAGCAAAAAACGAGTGTGTATGTATATATTACATTGTTTGGTCAATACCAAACCAACTAATACCTTTGTTATTTAAAAAAAAATCCCACAAACTAAGGATCTTCACTCCTTTACACCTTCTACTAACCAAGGATTACAAAAAAATTCTTAAAGTATCTAGAAAATTCTCAAATTCTAACATTACTCCTCGGGAATTTTCTTGGAGACTCCAAGCCTTGATCTTAGCTTTTCAAACTTGGCCTTGGAAAGGGCCTTAGCTAGGTAGTATGTCGGAAATCGATTTTACGAGCGAGAATAAACCAGTTTAACTTCATTGTTCTTCTCAACTTCTCCGATTGCATGAAACTTCATATTTAAGTGTTTGGTTCTTCCATGCTATATAGGATTCTTTGCAATAGCAATGACTAACTTGTTAGCAACCCAAATCATAGTAAATCATCTTGGCTTTGCCCTAAATCATCAAGTAGATTTCCCTAACCAATTTGCTTGGTTTGTAGTCGTTATTACTGAAATATGCTCAACTTTTGCTAAGGATTGGGCCATTACCTCTTGCTTTCTTGAATTCTAGGAAAAAATTCAACTTCTAAATGAGAAAGCATAACCGAAGTGCACTTGGAATCATTTATACTTTTTGCCGATCACTATCTACATATCTCTTTCCTTTCATTTTTAACAAACCATAAATCATAATCAAAAGTACCTCCGATGTACCTTAAAACTATCTTAGTTGCACTAAGATGAATTTGACTAGGTGAGTGCATAAACCTAGAGAGTAGGCTTGCGAGAGAACATTAAATTTGGCATTGTAGCAGATAAGTAAAGCAGGCTACCAATTAAGCTTATGTAAATAGAAGCATCCGTTTCTTCGCCAACTTGATTCTTTGATATTTTCTTATTCACAATCAATGGAGTTGCCATCGGTTTGGATCTTTCTATATAAAACTTTTTCAAAATCTCTAGAGCATACTTTTGTTGTGAGATAAAGATTCCAACCTCACATTGGTAAAATACTTCATCTCATCCAAATTGGACTCAAAATCACTCCCCATTTACAACACAAGTTGCTTCAAGTTTTTACATATGCAAAAAGTGTTTTGAGTAGCTATAATACTTGCTTTGTGTATTCAATCGAGCAAACCAAATAGCAAGAAATTAGTATGAACTTTAAAACTCTATTTAATCATTGATGTCCTTTTGTTCTCATCCTTGTTAACAAATTAAATATATTGAGAAGAAAAGGTCGTTATAAGGAATTGAAAAGTTTTGAATTATTCCATTAAATTAAATTGAAATTTATTTGGTGTTTGTCTTCCTTTTTGATAAATGTGGATGTTAATAGAATTAACATTTAAGCCGTGTTTGTTTTGAGGGAAAACATTTTCCTTCATTTTTTGATATTTATTTCATGTTTAGGAACAAAGTCAATGAAAAATGATTTTCGAGTCAACAAAAAATGATAGAGTATTTTTGAGAAAGTGTTTTTCGATTTAAAAAAGAGAGAAACACTTTCCTCTCTCTCACGAGTTGTCACACTCTCGCGTTACTCTCCTCTCTCGAGACATATTTTAACAATTTTTTCTTTGTCTCTTTTTTATTTAAAATATATCAAATTAATTTTTAATTATTTCTTATCAATTATTATTAATTATTTAATTATTTTTTCTCTATTTTTACTAACATTTGATTTTTTGATTTATAAATACATTAAATATTCTTAAAAACCATTTTTACACCGTAAAATTATTTTTATAATAAATATTTCAATAGCTTATCTCTATTTTTTTTATCATTATCCCAAACACTACCTAAACTATACTTAAATTATTGAAAATGATTATTACAAGACTACAATCATTTGTAAAAAAAATTAAAACTAATTAGTTCATTAATAAATACATTATTTTGTCAACACTATTCATTTTCTACTAAATCAATAATTTGTGACTAATTTTAATTAATCGTAAAATTTTATTGGTAATTGTAGTCAATAATTAGTTATAAATTATTTCAACATTAATCTTTTGAAACCAAATGAATAATTATTTGCAAATGATAACTAATAATTTATAAAATTATTTTTTAGAATAAATTATCAGTTCAATTTTCAAAAAAAAAAAAAAAAAAAAGAGAGAATTCTTAATTGAGTTACCAAAATAACAATGCTAGGATTACTTAATTTTTTTTTTTACTAAATGTGAATATTGACTTAATTTTGTCCCAAGTAGTTTTGATTAATTGATTTGATGGTTAAAAATGTATATTTTATTTTTTGATTTTTTAAATTTAAATCTTAAAGTCGGTATTTATAAATTTTTTTAAATGCATCTTATATTATGAAATTGTAATTATATCTTGTTGAAGTTTTCTCAAAAATCATTAATGTAACAATCATATTCTATTTTTGTATTTTAATTTTCTTTATCAAACAAATGCTGTAATATGTTTTTCAACATTTTTTTCATATAATTGTCAAACGTCAAAAAATATTTCTTTTAAAAATAACTTTTTAAAAAATTAACTTTTTCAGAATTGATTTTCTTATTAAAAGTTGTTTTTCGCCTAATAAACAGACCCATGACTGAAAAACAACTGCTTATTAGGTGGTGGACCTAAAGATTTGATGCACTCAATTCAATACTAATACGTTGCACTGATGTCCATTACGTACGACAAAGTTTGTAGTACTAAGTAGTCCATATATCGATATAGATATAGATAGGTAGTCTCATCCAGATGCATATACAGCGCAGTATAACTAATACACCTTCCTCAAAAACAAGGACACAGTACTCGGCCATTGCCAAATCCATGGCAAACTGGTTTTTCTACTTTCCAGTGTTTTAGTCTTTTATATATATATCATCACAAGGCAATTCCTAAACAAGATAAAAAAGAGTCACGTGCTTGCATGTTTTTGTAATTGCAAAGTTTGTATGAGGATTTTGCTGGAATTGGTGGGTTCGGGGTTTGTAGTTAGCGTCTTTTAGCTTTTGGGCCTTTAGGCCGGGCAACTCTATCTTTCCATTATTTTACTAACAGAACCTTTAATGAAGTGTGTAGATAGCCCAGTAGGCCGAGGCCCAACCATTAGAAATAGGGTTTGGTAGCAATAAATTTAGGCCCCAAACTTAAGGCGTAAAACATTAAAAACCTTTTCTTTTCCCATGCTCAGGCCATTAATTAATTATTATATATATTTTCCATATATATTTGAAAATGGAGTCGGACATATTTGAAAAAAATTCCAATTTACTCGGGGTCAAAATGGAGTCGTGTGAATTCTTGTACTCCAATAATTAATTATTGTATATATATTTTTATAATTCTAAGATAGGCTTATTTTATATTACTACAAGTAAATAAAAATTATTACAGATAATAAAAATCCCTTACTGATCCTGAACATGATGGATACCAAACAAATAATTCAATACTTGATAAAATATTCGGTCTAAATTGGAAATGGAAACAGATACAACTCGAGTTGTTGCTATATTATACTAACTGCTGTCTTTAATAACAATTTTTTTTATCAGCAAAAGAAAATCTCTCAAATAGATAGAGAGAGAGAGAGAGAGAGAGAGACAAAATCCCTCTTGTTCTTAAAACAGACTAAAACTTTGTTTCCAAACACAACATACTTAAACCAACTCAAAATATGAATTTGCATGTTGGGGCAATAAAAGGCTAAAACGATCTAATTATTCTTGAATTTTAAGTTATTTGAGATTAAATTCTTGATTTTTTTTTTATTGATTTTAAGGATTTTTGAATTTTTAATTTTTTGGGATTTAGTACATCTAATGATTTTCAACTATTATCTTCCTCTCCAATGAATTTTTGGTATTTTGAACTGAAATTTTGCACACGCGTTGAAAAAAGTAAAAAATTTCTAGAATTTTTTAAAATAAAAAACTATATTTATTTATTTATTGAAAATTAAAAATTAAAAAATTAAAAAAATAGAAAATAATTCTGAAATGATCCCATAATTTTTTAGGAGTCCTACGTAAATCTTATTGAATCATTTTCATTATAAAAATATTTATTTGATTGTTTTTTTTATATATAGATAAATGACAAAAAACTGAAAAATAGGCTAAATTTAAAAAAAAAATTTAAATTTAAATAATTGCTAAAACCAATAAAAAAGTTCAAATATTCAATTTCAAATGACTTAAACTTATAAAATGATTAGACTCTTATAGCTGTAATATAATTGATGATGTCTCAACATACGTATAGAAATTTATCTATTCATTAAAGGTCCGTTTATGTCCCACTAAAAAATATTAGATATCACAATAATATTAAGAAAATAATTTATTTATTTATTTTCCTATGATATGAATTGATTTTTTAATATGCCTTATTACAAATAAATAAAACCAAGGGTGGGTTCTTATTATTCTATAGTAATTGATAGAATATGCAGATACACCTAAATTTTTATCCTGTCAGCAATTTATCTCTATGCTCCCCGTTTACATGCCGCTGTCACAACAATAAAAATTATATATATTAGTCATGAAACATGAAAATATTTAAACAAGTATATCAAATTTAGGGATGTCAACAGTTTGTGTAATTTGCGTAATTTGAATTTAAAAATATCGATGTTTGAATAAATCTTATTCCAATTCGTTAATTGTGTAATTTGACCGTTAATTTTTTATAATACTCATGAGTAGAGTCTGTCAACGGATCGGATTTAGATATAGATTTGGATCACATTTGTTTAATGAAATAGATCGAATTGAATGTTATAAATTCGATTCGAGTTTTAAAAATGTGAATCCGGACTCTAACGGATATGAATTGGATTTGAAGCTCTATCGAATTTATCATTTGATTTTTATAGAAAATTTATACTTAGTACATTTAATATATTGCTTGAATATAAAATATATTTCAACCACTATATATATAATGAAATATATTAAGATAATATTTCATCTATCAATTTCGTAAAAAAATCAAAATGTTACACAATTCAAAAGCAAAAAATCAAATAGTCTTAATAAAAATTTATCTTCAACTAGATAGGAAATACAATAAAAAAAAAAGTTGGTAAATATTTTTTTCTTGTCTATGTAGTAGCAAAATAAATATTTGTTAAATCGAATTTTAAGATGATAGTGCTACAAATAAAGGCTTGCAAAGAAAGAAAGAAAAAAAATCTATTAATATTATCATGTATTTTTAATAATTAGTTAATGTACAAAGAGTAGAAATTCAATGAGCTAAGTAAATGAAGTACAATAGATGTTTCTATTTTGATTTAAAAACCAATCACTTGTAGCAATCATTGTCTTTACAATCTCAAAAAGTAAAGATGCATAATAATCATTAATAACTCTACCTTTCATACGAAATTTCGAAAGTAACAATAGTTGCTGAAATAGTTAAAACATCATGAGCAATTTTTTTTTTTTTTTTTTGGTAATTTACTCACATAACCTATTTAATTTTAAGCCTTTTTTTTTTTTTTTTTTTTTGGTAATTTACTCACATAACCTATTTAATTTTAAGCCTTACGTAAGTTTCAAGCAAAGTCACCACTTGTACTAATCCTTGTCCTTGTTGGGTAGAGCAGCCTAACATCCTATGGAATCAGAACTGCTTCATCTCTTCGATTACCCGTCTGGCACAAGTAGTTTGCCGCCTAACTCACTTTTCTTTCCTTCTCTCTTCTTTCTATTCTCTCAATTCTTCAATTATTTGTTATCAAACTCCCGAAATTCCTGTAACAGACTAAAGTGTTGTTGCTTCTTAGTTGACAGGATGAAGAAGAAAAGTACCCCAGCGTCAGACTTGGTATGGAATTGATGCTCTAAATTTAGATAAGTTATGTCCTGTTGTTTGCTTAGTTTTCAGATAATGGGGTTTAATCTAAACAAAAGCTTGAGTTTTTTTTTTTTTTTTTTAGTTTCCTTGCTGACTGATGAAAAAACAAAAAAAGAAAAGGAAAGGTGTGAGATTTATCTCATCACGGGTATATAAATCAATGTATGGTGCATAGGCTGATGGGTTGAATTGGAAAACAATGATTAGTGGATTGATATTAAAAACTTGGTCTCTTTCAACTTCTCTGTACTTAATTGAAGATTAAAGTTCCTTTCTTTACCCTTCAATTGCATATATGTGTGTGTGTGTTATTTTCTTTGTTTCAACTTCACTAATTATTGATTATTTGTTCTTGTAATAGGTTGTGGCCAAACCTTCCAGGAATCATAACGCAGGATTTCAATATGAGCATCGTTTTTTTTTCTTGTGAGAATACTAAACAGCCTCTGCTTATGTTATGAAAGGCTTCTAAATTCAGAAAAACAAATTGTAAGCCCATTGTTGCATGTTAGTTAGAACAGTATTTTGTGCTGAGTACAATAGTAACGAAACCCTACCCCAGAGAGAGATTTTTATTCTGTGAGTAAAGATTCTACCTTTCATTCTTGTCCTTTTAAATCAATCATCAGAAATTCTTGACGTTGCCTAGTTGCATCCTAGCATATGATTCTCCATCACCCTAAAGGCATTCGTCTGCAGTCGATTGGACCCTACATGTATTGTTAAAAATTATTTGAGATTCTAGTGATGTTCTTATCCTCCGAGCCAGATCAGAACCTAAGGGATTGGCCAATAATAATTAAAAAAGAAAAGAAAAAGATTGACATGACATATTGCTCTCTTCTTTTTGAATAGGGAAATAATTTTCCCAATTTATGATGCTGCCGACTTGTAGACCCAGTTACAACCTGACAACATTAGCTGTTGTACTTGCTTCCAATAAATCTTGTTTATTTGTGAGCAACAATTGCGCACTGATGTGTTCTCTATTGATTGCGGAAGACATATGCACAGAAATGATAAAAGTCAACAGTCCAAAGAATTCCAGGAGCTGTCAAATTAAGGAATTGTTGATGGTTTTTTCAGGTAGATATTTTTGTTTCCTGACTTATGATAATGTTTGTGTTTGATGTCTTTCAAAATTTTATGTGTTTATCGAACTTGGCCCTTTTATTTATGTTGTTCCCTTTACAGGTGAAGATTTGAACCCTGCAGCAGGTATTGGAAAGGCAAAGGTAATATAAAGATTAAGCATCCTTTATTTCTTTCCAGCAATTCCAAAATTTTGAATTTTGTTATCTACCTGACTATGGTGCCCCTTGGGAAATGTTTTTTCCTCTGCTTTCTTTCGATCTAAAGTGAACTCTTATGCCTTCTTGCAAAAGCAATGAAATGCTTTGCTGTAGGAAATTTGGGAACTATATGCTTGAAACTTAGTTTTTTCAGTGTGTATATACAAACAATCACTACACCAAAAATGAGTATTACAGGCGGTTTTTTACCCTTTAGAAGCGATTATAACCGCCTCTACGGATCGTAGAGGCGGTTTGTAAGAGTTTGCAATGCCGCCGTCTCTACGGCGTAGAGGCGGTTTTCCTAACCGTTGGGAAAGGCCGAGGCGGTTGAACCCGGCTCTAATTTTTTTTTATTGAGGCGGTTGAAACCGCCTCCACTATGCAAAGTTTATATTCCTGTTTTTGTTTGGCGCGTAATTGTAGAGGCGGTTGAAAAAACCGCCTCTACGTTCTTGGTTTTTTTTTCAATTTTGGCGTAAATTATTAGAGGCGGTTGCAAGCGCCCCAAGTTGTAAAATATATAGGGACGATTATCTACGGTATTTATAGAGGCGGTTTTAACCGCCTCAAAGTTCGAATTCGAAAAAAGGATTTTGTAATTTGTAAGGGCGGTTGTTCAACATTCACTTTCAAATTTAATTGTTTTTTTATTGGTCAAATAAATAAATAAATTAATTAAATTACGAAAAAGTTAATCTTATTGAATGCAAATTAAAGAAAAATTATCAAATTCCAAATACATAAAAGGTCATCAAACATTCGAAGTAAAAATAAAAACTAAAGTATTAAACATTTGTTTGAAATACATAAACAAAATTCCAACTATATTTTAAATTTAGTGGCTAATGTTTACAAAAAAAAAAAAATGTTTTTATAGAAATGTTTCATTTTGGTAGATGACTTGCTTGTGATGAACGATTAGGAGACGGAGCATTTTGATCATTACCATCATTGTGAACCTATAACGAGCGCAATTTGAAAGTCAACAAAAAAAATGTAAATACGGATAAAAACTCATTAAAAATATTTTAAGATCAAGAAACATGTTAAATATTTAATTAAAAGTATATGATACTTGAGTAAGATTCAACGAAATAAGCATCAAATTCGATCCGGGTATCTCTATGCAATGAAAGCGATAATGACGAGTTAATGTCGCATTTATTCACTACAAGATAAATGCCATTTAGCGACGAGCGGACACTGTCGCTAAATAAAAAAAAATCATTGCTAAAACGTTTTAGTGAGTAATTAGCGACGGTCAAGTAACCGTCGTTAAAAAGCTCGTCGGTATTGTTTAGCAACGGTCCGGACCATTGTAAAATTAGTGACGGTTTGGACCGTTGCAAAATTAACGACGATCCAAAACGTTGCTATTTTGTCGCTAAAAATCGATGTAACGGTTATGAAATTAGTAACGGTCTTGTAAACCCTTGGTATGCCCGTTTCTAAATAGAGACGGATTAGCAACGGTACGGACCGTTGCTAAAGTATTGGCAACTATCTAGACCGTTGGTAATATTTTATTTTTATCGACGATCTAGACCGTTTCTAAGATCGTCTCTAATTGAAAAAATAAATTTTTTTACGAGCTATAATAAAAGGAGGTAAAAGTAACAATTTTAAAATAACAAAAATCTCATAAAATATTGTAAACGTAAATTTTTATTATTCGAAATGTATTAAAACATCACTAAACAATTAAATTATTGTTAAATAACAAAAAACGAGTATATCGATTGCGAGTTAATACAAGAAAACGAGAAAAGCTAAAATAACTTAATTTCCGGGATAAGTCGGAGGTCGGGTGGAGTTGCTCGGAGGTCGGGTTGCGTCATCGTCGGTCTCGGGAATGGCGGATGAACTACCACCACGCTCGAAATGCCGCATGAACATTGTTGCATACGTGACATCATCGTATACTACCGTCGACTATAGGTTCTCAACTCATTTGTCGTATCCAACAACGATGCCACTTGGCCCGTAGGTTGTTAACGGTAACCTCTAAGTTATTGATGTGCGTCGTGTTTGCGGATGTTTGCTCCTGTAATTCCTTCAACTGTGGCTCGTTAGCTGCATTGAATCCGGAAGTACTAGAAGATGAGCTCGCATTGACAGTTGAATAGTAGTGAGATGTATGTGACCCGAGTCCGTACATCCTCTTGCTCCTACTATCTCCTCCACCAACGACTCTTTGAAAGATGTCATTAATGTCGGGTACGGTCGCTTCAATCCCTCCCAATTGTCGGCTAGCAACCTCTTCCTCATTAATTAATCTTTTTAAGGTCTCCTATATAATTATGAAACACATCATATCAAATATGTATGTCAAATAACGTTATTAACTAACGAGATATTAAAAAATGTTTCAAAGTTATCACTTACTCCGATAACCCTCGACCGTTGATCGACGAAGAATAACCGATCATTAACCTTTCTCGATGAGTCCTCGAGGAAACCTCGTGAGGATCAAGTTCACGACCCAACACATTACGCCGAAAACATATATAAATAAACGTAAATGTATTAAATATAATCAAATGTTTAATTAATTATTTTGGGTATTATTTTTTAAAAAATTATAAATAAATAAATTAATATATATTTTTTACCATGCGTATGGCATGCTCTTTATGGCTGATTGATCCCCCGTATGTCTAGAAGGACCGAGCTCGACTCCATCGGTCTCGCTCCTATGATTTCGTGTTGCCATCTCGGATTAAGCAACGGCCTCGGGTTTCGTCATTTCCGTAGCCCATACATCCCATATTTCTTGTGAGATATATGCTGGCTTTGGTTTTTTCCTTAGACAACAAAGGAAGTCAAAATATCGTTTCCGTGTGAGACTTTCCCATGCTTTCTTAACTATGCTCTCGTTCAAATCATCATCCCACTTAAATGATTTACGCAAAAAAAAAATAATAAACACTACTAAATTTATTTTCATATTATTTTATGCAATTTAATTAAATATTAAATAATATAATTATTCAAATAAAATTTAGAAATTAGAACCTTAAATTCTTCCCGGTAAAAATCTTTTGTCTCCGGACTTATTTTTTTCCACATCCATCCCGAAATATGAACATACTCTTAGAATGTCTTAATGATCGAGCAAGAGCAAACATCGGAGGGATACAACCTATAAAAAAATAAATATTAATTAAATTCATAAATAATAGAGTACATAATAACGGTAAATAAAAAATATTTAATTAAATTAAGCATAAACCGTACTCATCTGCGTCCAACGACAATGACCCATACTCGATGGTCAACCGCGAGATGTTATTAGTTTTGAAGTCGATTGACGCAGGACATTGTGGGGTGGAACGTGTTGAGGAACGAACGGTTGTCCCGATGTAATGACGAAGGCACCGACGATGACGATGAAAAAGATGAGGGAGGTTGACGTGAAGGTTCGTAATACGAAAATGGTCGAGGTCGATACAAGACAGGTATGGAACGGGATGTGGAGGGGCCACCGGAAGAGTAGTATGGAGGCATGTCTAGTGGGGGATCCGTCCGACCAGTGAGCGGAATAAGAAGGGTGTCTACGACGTTCGGGATCACCGTCGGACCGATCGGTATCCGAACCATGACCCCTACCTCGAGTCATTATGACCTACATATTAATTATTAAATTCAATAGTTTTTAAATAAAATATGAATTATATAATGCATATATACTTACATATAACATTCAAATTAATATGAACTAATTGATTTATACTTAAACAACAATAAATCAAAAACATTTATTTAATTAAATCTTACCTTTAAAAATTATATGCTAACTATGTAAGTAAACATACCAATAAACTTAATTTTTTCCTTTTTTGTGACGAACATGGACGAGTACCACGGAGATTTATTAAAATAGTTTGAAAAATAACACTTAGGGGGTAAAACCGATCTATCTCAACATCACGGGAGGACAAGGTTGCCTAAACCCTTAAATTCGAACCGTAATTACATAAAATCCAAGTGCATAATTTATGAATTGAATAAAAAATACAATATAACATAATCCAATGGGATATACCATATTATCTCTAGTCACTATCATTATCATCATTGTCACATTTTTCATCTAAGTCTTCTTTAACATTGGTTTCTAACTTCGATTCATTACGAATATCTATTTCACCATCGTCCAATTCTAATAATGCTCCGGTAGGATCAATCAATGATCGACCTTCATCATCATCAACGTGCATGACATTGTGTTGACCTTCTATTTCATTTTTTTAAAAGGGTTCGATATTGGTTTGATCGACTATAACGGACATTTACGGCACATCGACCATCGGCCTTGGTTTAACATTACATACCGCTAACCAATCTCATCGTATGCATTTATATGTAGGATATGTTACATAATACACTTGATGTGCTTGTGATCCTAGTATAAAGGGATCGGATCCGTTTGAATACCTGCGACTATGAACCTCGACTAGTCCATAATGATCATAAACTCATGTACCGATACCAAGTGTTGTATCATACCAATCACATTTGAACAAAACTATTTTCTTTATGGTAAGGCTGGATACTCAAGTTCGAGTATGTCAATCAACCTACCGTAGTAGTCATTTTTCACCACACCGTAGCTAACTCCTTTAACACACATTCTACTACACATTAATACTCTCTTCGAACCATCAACATCGGTATGAAACTTATATCCGTTTATAATATACCCCGCATACGACTTCACAGTTCACAATGGTCCTTTGGCCAAATCTTTAAAATAATGATCTGTTATAGTTTTAGGTTGTGCTCGACTTGCTCGTATGTAAGGACCGAGTAACTTATAAGGTCATGTTATAATAAAATTTGATAAAATAAATTTATGAATATTTAATAACAATCTTGAGGGCGGGAATACTCACATATCGATGGAACCATGATGCAAATTGGTTTTGAAGTCGAAAATTAACCTCGTTTTTCGATATGTCGGGGTCACTTTCATAAAGTTGATTGATAAAATATCCGAAGATAAAAATATTATTATTATATGTTTTAAAATTGAATGGTAGTTAAAAAATAAATGTATAGTAATAATATTTGATAGTTATAAAACTTACTCCGTGTAAGGTGTGACCTCATCACAATTCAATAGAATGTAGGTGTGCGCTGTATTCTTTTCTTGATCCGTCGGGATATGTGATCTTGCTTGACCAAGAGGTCTACCTTTAGGAATGAATATTGCTAACATGCCTTCAATATTTTCATTCGGTTCTCGATCACAGTCAAAGTTTCTACGCATTTTCCGATGCCTAGTGTGTATATGAGGTTCAAAGTAATATGAACGGAATATTGAAGCTTCCTCAATTAAACATGCATTGCATATTGACCCTTCGACTACGGCTTTGTTCTTAACATTATTTTTTAATTTGCGAAGGTACCTACAATAATATTGTGAGTTCATTAGACTTAATCAATAGTTGACAGAGTTATAAACTTACGTATGTCCACTAAAATCAATAATTTGTACCTTTCAAATGGATACATCCATCGATATTGTACGAGTCCGGCCATTTTTGCTTCATATGCCAAGTGTATGGGAAAATGCTCTATTGAGTCGAAAAAACTAGGTGGGAAAATACGCTCTAATTTGCACAAGATTATTGGTATATTTTCCTCCGGACGGATCATATCTTCAACTTTAATCATAGTAGATGTTATTTTCTTAAACAATAAGCTAAGCTTAGTGAGTGATTGCCATACAGTTGTTGGTAACATATCACGAAATGCAATAGGTATTAGCCTTTGCATAAATACATGACAATCATGACTTTTCATGCCACGTAATCTAAGGTTATTCATATCCACACACCTTGCCAAGTTAGAGACGTATCCGTCCGGAAACTTTAGTTGTTTAATCCATTCAAGTAATTGTATTTTTTGTTGTTTGTCTAGAGTATAACGGGGTTTTTGGTATTTTCTAAAGTTTTCATCTATTTCTAATTCGGGTCGTCGACAATATAGCTTTAAGTCTTCTCTTGAATTTGCATTGTTTTTTGTTTTTCTCGAGACATTCATAATTGTATTAAACA
Organism: Dovyalis caffra; assembly: GCA_963924115.1. Lineage (NCBI taxonomy): Eukaryota > Viridiplantae > Streptophyta > Magnoliopsida > Malpighiales > Salicaceae > Dovyalis > Dovyalis caffra. Next base: position 2,309,169 of record CAWUPB010001111.1, on the reverse strand, counting down.
CATTGTCAAGACATTTTTCTCAATGTGCATGACATCCAAATTACGACATATTAGATTAGAACTCCAATAAGGTAGGTCCCAAAATATATTTTACGTTTTTTTCAACCACAATATTTAGATATATTATTATTATATTCATTAGATCCCTCTTCCGTTACTTTCAACAACTCCCAATTGTTTAATTCTTGTAAAATTTTAATTCTAGACTTTATCGATGGAGCCATGTCTCGTAACAACTGAATTTTGCTTGAACGCAAGTCCTATTTCGCCTTAACGGATGGCGTAGTGAGAGAAACTTTTGATGGCAATCAAACCATGAAGTTTTCCTCTAGTTTCAAAGGGTGAAAGCATCAAAAATTTCCATACAATACGGGCATGCTGCCTTACCCGCGATACTTCAACCCGATAACATTGAATATGCGGGAAAGTCACTAATTGTCCACATGACGAGACTCTCATCCGAAAATTATCTTTACGAGACATATCATAAGTAAGAGCACCTACTTCCCATAATTCTATCAACTCTTTAATAAAGGTTTGTAAGTATACGTCTAAATTGATTTTAGGGTTTTTAGGACTATGGACAATAACGATTAAGAACATATATTCTTCTTTCATACATTTCCATGGTGACAAATTATATGACGTTACAATGACGAGGCCATGAAGAATATTGTTGTCCGGACTTACCAAACGGTTGAAACCCATCGGTGCAAATACCTAATCTAACATTCCTAATTTCGATGTAAAAGAAGGATGTGTTTGGTCAAAATGTCGTCATGCGAAAGAGTCCGAACAACGACGCATGATGTTGGGCTCACACATATATTGCGCATGCCATGTCATGTCATAAGCGGTGGCATTTGATGCATACATCCTTTGTAATCATGGAGTTATCGAAAAATAATACATTTTTTTCTAAGGGACAAATGTTTGTCTAATCGAACCCTCGCTTAAGATTTTGACATTGAGGATGATCACATATTTTACAAGTGATTCTCCGGTCGTCCTAACTCCAATAAATCATGCAACCATTAATGCAACAATGGATCGTTTCAATGGGTAAACCCATCATTTCTATCATTTTTTTATACTATAAAAGTCTTCGGCATACGAGTTATCGGGAGGCATCAACTCTTTCATAAGTTGACATAAATCATCGTAACACCTCTCCGAAAAATGATGCTCGGACTTGAGATACAACAAACGAGACATTACGGATAAATACGAATGGTTTTCTCGACCCGAGCCATATTTCTCTATTCGATGCATATAATAAATCATAAAATGCTTATGCGAAAGGTTTGGGTCTTCGTCCGCATTAGATGGATTAAAAGATGGACTAGTTCGTATCCATCACCATTGTGTGCTATCGATTAACTTGACGATCATCACATATTTGTTCTTGTTCAACATTATTAAACGAATTGGCATTAATTGTTAAATCATTCTCTCCATGACGTCTCTACACATAATACCCAGACACAAGCCGATATCTAAGCAAATGATACTTTACGATATCGGGGTTTTCATAACTACGATTTTGATATTTTTTTTGTTTATATGGACATCGTATCTTATTTTCATCCATGCACTCGTGAATGACTAACCGCAAAATTAATAAATTCATTAACCCCTTCTACAAAACGCTCATTTAATAATCCACCAGTTAATCTAAAGACAATCCAAGAGCGATCCGAATTCATTTTAAACAAAATAGTAATCAAGTAATTGTATTAATTGTTTATGTAATTACATAAAATACTTTTGTTACTAAATCTCAAATATTTTTTTGTTACACACAAGTTATTTTTTAAATAAACAAGCTAAGTTTAGAAAAAAAATTTTAAATACAACTTAATTATTTATTTAATTACTAACAATTACAAATATTTCTAATAAATTTATTTTTTATCTATTTAAAATTTATTTCAGAAAATTTTTTTAAATACAACTCAATTATTTATTTAATTACTAACAATTACAAATATTTCTAATAAATTTATTTTTTATCTATTTAATATTTATTCCAGAAAAACTTTTTAACTACAACTTAATTATTTATTTAATTACTAACAATTACAAATATTTCTAATCACTTTATTTTTTATCTATTTAATATTTATTTCAAAAAAAATTTTAAAAACAACTTAATTATTTATTTAATTACTAACAATTACAAATATTTCTAGTCACTTTATTTTTTATATATTTAATATTTACTTCAGAAAAAATTTTTAAATACAAATTAATTATTTATTTAATTACTAACAATTACAAATATTTCTAATAACTTTATTTTTTATCTATTCAAAATAATTTTCAAAAAATGCTACATTTTGTTCTTAATTAATATTGTAATTACTTATCTATTTAAGTAAATAAACAACTAAATATATAATCTTAATAGTTAATCAACAAAATAACTATATATTACAATTTAATTAATATTTAATTTATTGATTTATTTTGTACTAACCTAACGCTTTAACTTAATGAACTAGGAATAAATAAACTTACTAATGTTTTCAATAAATTGTGAATTCTTAAGTAAATTAACAATTAGTAGCTACACTAATAACAATAACAATAACAATTTAAATAACAACATAAAATAAAATATAACAATTATATTTTCTAACTAAAAAAATTAACAATAAATTAAAGTAAGTAAATTAACAATTAACAATCAAATTAATTCAATCAACAACTAAAATAAAAATAACACAAAATTAAAAAATTAACAATAATATTCAATTAATAATAATTAACAACAACATTAACAATTAAACATTTCAATTAACTATCACAATTTACACTAAAATAACACACCAAATAAATTTTAATTAAATAATCAAGTTGAAAAAACACATGCAATGAACAATCAATTCAATAATTAAACTAGCAATAAGAAGTAATTAAACAAAAAATTAAAAAAAAATCAAATTATTTGACTTAAATAAATAACTGAAAAAATTAATAATTGAAAGGATAGATTAGATTTAGGTGGACTCGTCACCAAGAGAAGGATGAGAGGGGCGACTACCGCTGGTCAAAAAACCTCGTCGGAGAATGATCGTCGGAAAACAACAGCTACGCAACGACAGAGAGAAAAATTGAAAGGAGGAGGAAAAGAGGGAAGAAATATGGAGATTTTAAGGAAACAAAAGCTTTGAGGAAAGAGAGTAGAGGTTTGGAGAAAAAAGAGCTAGATATCGTCATCTGCGGAGGAGAAGAAAGAAAAAATGTGCGATTCCGTTCGATCGGTATTTATAAAAAGGTAAAGTTTTTAACGATAGTCACGGACCGTCACTAAACGTAAATTTGAAATTAAATTTGATCGTTTCTCACCAACGGTTTACTTTTAGTGACGCATTAGCGATGGTCCCAATGTAACGTTTGCAATCGTTAAAAAAATAAAAAATTAAATTACTAACGATTTAGCGACGGTCTCAAACCGTCACTAAATCGAAGTATTTTTACAACGGTTTAATATTTAAAACCGTTGCTAATCTTCGGTTTGGCTGATTTGGTAACGTTTTCGCAACGATCCTGAGACCGTCGCTAAAACGAATATTTTTGTAACGGTTCATCGATATATGGCATAAAATCTTTATTTAGTATAATTATTCTCCCATGATTTATGAATGATTGTTCGTTAATTATTGAGAATTAATTATATAATGTTTATGAACCAGCTTAAATATCGAGTTGGATCGATTTAGGATAAAATTGGATGTTTTAACCGCTAGTTGCTGCAAGTCGGGAAGTACGGAGATGTTAGAGTTCCGGAAGGACACAATTGTTCTAAAGCGTGCCCACGCCCATCGATAAAATCGTGGTCCCGGAAGACCGAATGCAATTCTTGCACGAAGTTGAGGAAAAAGAGGATCTTGCTCTTATCATTTCAACTCCGCTTCGATCTTGTTTAAGCGACTTTTGTGGAAGGAGTGCACATCCCCTTCGGGGATGGAGTCTTATGGGGAATTCCTTATAAAAAGGGAGGAGAGAAACCCTGCAGGGGGTAGCAATTCGGACGACATCTTCATCTTAAAACCCAGACCTCCTTTTCAAAAGCATGGGCGGCTAGATTCTTCTTTCGATCGGAGGATTATAGAGGTTTTTGGTTTAAGATTCATTGTGAGATCTTTGTAGTTTAATTATATCTTCTCTAAGAATATCAATTATTTTCTCGTGTTCATAAGACAAAGATCTCGCTTGATTGATTAAAAGACGTTTTGGTTAATTGAGTTTGAGTATTGAATGCCAACTCGGAATGTTAAATTCGTATATGTTTAATTATTTCAATATCTCGTGGCAATTTGATATGATTGATGAATTGAATCGTTAATTCATGTTAATGGGAATGATTGTTCCAATTTAAATAACCAAGTTTGTGTGTTATTGATTGGAAATTGATTGCTTTTCTATTTCTTCTTGCTATTATCAATTTAAATCTTAAGAGCTTGTTTAGGATTGATTGATTAATAAGAGTCTGTGATTGAAGAGCTTATTTCAATCATCAATTATTAAGGGAAGGGTGATTATTAGAACCCGTTAATAATCATAATCAATTTGTTCTGTTGAGAAGATTATCGACCCATCAATGATCAATTGAATCGAACCATAACCAATATATATCTTCCGACTGGAATTTCATTCTCTTTGATTTTATTCCCTTATTTCTCTGTTTGATTTCCATTATAGCAACCTTGTTTTATCCATCCAAGAACCCCATTCAATTTTTATTTTCTTTTTAGAAAAGATCATCGACCAATCCTCGTGGAGTACGACTCTACTTTCCTTGACTACAAAAATCCATCCGTGAGAGTAGATAATTTATTTTGTTGGATTCGACACCCAACAAATTTTGGCACCGTTACGGGGATTGGCATCCTTATCTTATCTAATTTTTTTTATGACTCGATCTTTTCGTACAGTGTGAACTTACGTTTGATCCGGAAATTGAGAAAACAACCCGTAGATTAAGGAAAGAAACCGAACAACAACTTTCGGTCCCATTAATTTCAACTCCGAACTAGGTTCTGCTGAAGACTTGGTGTGTTCATCCAGCGAGTCCGAAGAAGAAGAAGAAATCATGGCTAATGAACGAGACCTTAAGACGGATGGTCGCACCAAATTTGAACCAGCAGACCCTTTCGCATTGCTTATCCCGAAATTGAGGTGGCTTTTGAGTTGAAATCTAGACCGATTCATCTACTACCTTCTTTCCATGGACTTGCAGGTGAAGATCCTCATAAACACCTTAAGGAATTCCATGTAGTTTGTTCGAGTATGAAGCCACAAGGAGTAACCGAGGAACAAATCAAACTTCATGCTTTTCCATTTTCCTTGATCGAAAAAGCCAAAGATTGGTTGTATTATTTGCCATCCGGTTCAATTACTACTTGGAATGAGATGAAGAGGCAATTTTTAGAGAAGTACTTCCCAAGCATCCCGAGCTACTACCATCCGTAAAGAAATTTGTGGTATCCGTTAATACAATGGAGAGACCCTTTATGAATATTGGAAGAGATTCAAACAACTTTGTGCTAGCTGCCCTCATCATCAAATTGCCGATCGACTTGCTCATTCGAGTACTTTTATGAAGGATTGTTACATTCGGAGCGAAATTTGATTGATGCGGCAAGTGGTGGAGCACTTGTGAATAAAACTCCTACGAAGCGAAAGGATTGATATCAACAATGGTCGCCGACACCCAACATTTACCAACACCAAACCGTTGTTAATCTTCGGTCCGTTTTAGCCCCGACCCATTTGGTAACGAATTAGCAACGATCCTAAATTAGTATTTTATTTAGCAACGGTTTTTTTATAAAACCGTTGAAAAAATATTAAATAATATTTAGCAACGGGTTAGCAACGATTTGGATCGTTGCTAATACCAATTATATGTTTAGGAACGGTTTAGCGATGGTATAAATCGTTGCTAAATTTGTAACGGTTTCTTATATATGGAAACCGTCGCTAAAAGGGTTGGCCTTTAACATTAGCAATGGATTTTGTAGATCGTTGCCAAAAAACGATCACAAATTTTAATATTTGTAACCATTTTTTAGACCGTTGCTAAAGTCAATAAAATTGTTGCTAATATTTGTCTTTAGCAACGGTTTTTTGACCGTCGCTAAAACATATCTTTCTTGTAGTGTATTGCATGATATCTAGATTTTATTGTATCATATTTGGTTTGCATTGTATGCAATTGCTCTTTCATTTCTTCTACTTCACTTAATTGATTTGCGGATGCACCACCTTGGCCACTTCCAAACCGAGATTGTAAATCAAAGAATAATGTTAGTGTTGGACCCAAGCCTAATCCTCTAACTCTACTATTGTGTTCTTTACCCATAACTTCTTGAAAAATCTCTTCATTTATACCAATAACACCGGTGGTCGAGGAACCTTCATAACGCTCGACTTGGAGAGAACGAGCCTTTTCCTATAAATATCAAGACAAGTATATTTAGAATAAGTGAATAATGAAATATAATTCATCAACAATAAATAAATTACAACAAAATTTTAGTACCATTTTTAGCCTAACATTGTCATCCACAAATGTGTCGTCCTTCTTCTTATGAGTAGCTTCATACAATGTCAACCTATCGGGTTCCTTTCCATCCCTTTCTTCCTACAAATAATTATACATATTTAATCTAATTTCATACATAAACGAGTATTTAAATGTAAAATTATAAATTATTAAAATTATCATTTTTCTTCTTTTTCTTGCACAACTTTTTCTGCCTAATGTATGTGCACATTTATTTTTGTTTGCATTTACAGTATTTACCTCACTTGCTTTCTACATAAAAATAATAATAATAATAATAATAATAATTGATTGTAAATCATACAAATAGGTAAAAAAAAAAAAAAAAAAAACAAGTTATAATATGAAATAATTCGAAACCCGGCTTTACGGAGTAAACCATCTATTGACCAAAGTAGACTATTGATCTATCAACACATCGGGAGGCAATTCTTTGGATGCAATGATCTCTTCGTCGTTTTACTAGGATCAAAAAACTCAGCTTTCAAGTCACTTTTGAAATCCCTCCACTTTTTATTTAATGATGCCAAAATTCATTTCTTTGCAACATCAAGAAAGTCAAATTTTTCCTATAAAACATGTAAAAAAAATTATAATTGAGCATAATGATATCGGCATTTCTTCATTACTTAAATACTTAAAACTTTATGATTGAAGATATGCAAATTACTAGCTAGTACATTCACTCTTTAATGAAGTTAATATCACCGGAATCTTAATGTTCTTTCCATATGGTGCGCGTCAAATCCCCACTTGTGATTAAAAATTTTAAGGCACTCGGATATCTTTTCATGTCTCCGTTGACGATAACCTTAGCCTTGTTATAATTTAATGTGTTGGAGAGAGGAAGATTCTAATGGATTGCCTACAAAGCGAGGCATGTTTTTTGTGCTTCTTCCGATTTGTCAATGCAATCGGTAAAGAAGGTAAGGCCACATGTTGATGCCTTCATCACAATTATGAGATCCGTGCAAATAGGACAGTAGTAAGCCAAGAAAAATGGTGACTGTTCATTATCGAATTATGATGATAAGTAGTTCAAAAAGGAAAAATGCATGCAAGGTGACATAAAATATAGAGAGAAGAAAAAAGAGTCCTGCACGTTAATTTGCTCAAGCAGTCCAATATCATGTACAAAAGGAATGTATTTAATAGGATTTGAGGCAAACGTAGAGGAAATTTGGGTCATCCACGTAACAGAAATAATGGTCAAGATGAGTTCCCAAGTACCATTGATGAAACCATTGATACCAAAGCTGCAAGTTACATCTCAAGCGTTCGACAACGGTTTAGGCTTGACTGATTTGACTGAGCACTATTTGTGTTTCTACAGAATTATATATAAATTCAGGGTACTTTTTTTTTATCAACAATTCAGGGGATATTTACATTGAATTGTGAGTGAATGAAGTCAGGTAGATCTTAATTTAGTGACACAATCTGAAGGTGAAATCTGAAATGCAGCATCAATTTCAAAAAGATATGCTGAGATGAGGTTCTGTATATTTTAGTTGCATATTTTAAATTATTTGGTTTTACTGTATCCTAGAAGCTCTGATTTTGTAGACACTACTCAGCTTGACGTATGCAAGAGATTTGGTGTTATCTATCCTAGAGGCTCTGATTTTGTAGACACTACTCTGCTTGAAGTATCCAAGACTAATTATACCAAGTGGTATATTGTGATCTTGGAATGCGATTACTAATCACCAAAAACATTACTTTACTGCCCATATTATCTAATTTATTAGCTCCTTTGTTTTCCAAAGTTTGATGTGATTACTTAAGCATGTGAATCGCATCTTTTTATGAGTACACCTTCTTGGTGTGCTGTGTGCCTGTGACCTATTATTAGTATTATGTTTACAGGTGCCTTTTGGGTAGGCTATGCATTTAAGAAAATTTGTTTGGAACTGGAATTAAGATTTTTCTCTTTGTTTATGTGTGAATTAGGTTTAATGCGAAGGATTGAGGATTATGGTAAGTGAAAAGAAAAATTAATTGTGCATACACATGCACCATTAAGTTATGAGGATAGCTGTGCATGTGACAGGTGTTTAAGGGCACATTATAATTCATATGTGAGTGAAACTTGGGGTTGGGGGGAGAGAGGGCGAAAGATGGGTGATCAAGTACCTTTTGGGTTTGTATATACTAAGAAGATCTGCATCAACCAATTTGTAATTGTGGGTGTTTCTTGATTCTACTGTTGGCCAGAAGCTTAAATGTTGCGAGTAATTTTTCATTATTATTATACTGTAACTGTCATAACTTTTCAGTTTTCTTCATGCATCTATTTACATAAATTTAGGGTTGAATCCTTTTTCTTAAGGCTTTATTTTATGTGAATAAGCAGGAGCTGTGTGACTGGAAGATCTTTGGTGTTCTTGATCTCTTCACAAAATACTGCTCCATTGTTCTCACTGCACATTCAATACCTGAGACAGGTAATTTCACGTGCCTCATACTATTGTTGTTCGTATGGAAGGCTTATAATCAATGTATAGTTTTTAACTGCTTTTGGTCCATGTGTCCATGTGTATTAGCTTCTGGGATTGGAGCTGTATTGCTGCCGATTAGACCTTTAACTAGCATTGGAAGCACACCTGAGGTGGTGATCTTTGCTAAAGGCAACTTTTTAGCATCTTGGACAGATCCTTGTAGTTGGTCATCCATTTTCTTGAGTTTGCCACTCCCAAGAGGAACAGAACAGACAAGCCTGTTTTTGAAATCGCAAATGATAGGAGTGTTACAGAATCTTGGTCATTGCTTCCTTCTCTTCTCTTATGGATGATCAAGGATAGGCTTGATTTTGTTGATAATGTGCGACTAGCTGCTGTTTGTAAAAATTGGTGGCTTGCATCAACAGGCGATCCCATGAAGCTTCAATGTGCTAGGGACAAACTACCGTGGATTATGCAATACAGCGACTACAACAGCACTTCACGGGAGTTCATTTCTCTATCAAGAGGTGAAAAGTATACCGTAGACCTGCTAGAATTTATAGATCGTTACCAATATTTTCAAAGCAAGGGTGGCTTCTTTTGCGACAAAAGAAAGATGACAGGAGGCCGCCAGATTCAATATTCTTAATTAATGTATTTACAAAGGTTAAAATTAAAATGCCAGATGTAGAAGATACATCCATTCCATATCATGGTTCTTTTTCCATAGTTGTTGGTTACCCTCACCGTGTTGTCCTTTTTAGGTAAACTTTTCTCGTGAACCTTGAAATAGCATGTCCAGGAGATAAAAGCTGGAGTCAGCATTGCTGTGCAGATCAGAGGATGGCAATCGATAACCGCGCTCGACTTACTGTTGGGGATCATGTGTATTGCTTTGATAGATGTGGAGTAAGCATGATTATTTATAGCTTGACAACTCGAGTTTGGAAACAGCTCGAGGTTGGATGCTCCTCGTGGTGTCGCTTGGTGGAGCATGAAGGAAAGAACATGAAAGTTGAGCAGAAAGAGCCTAATGCTCGTAGTGTTAAAATCTATAGGTATAATGACACTGCCCTTCGTTGGGATCGTTTAAATGACAATGACGTGAAGGACATAAGCTGGTTCTTCCTGCGTGTGCATGCTAGCTATTCTGTGAAAGGGGAGGGCTCGAAAGGTTATTTCCTTCAAGCAAAAAGAACTGGGAAATTCAGAATGACTGGGGCACTTTATGGCTATCAAATTGAGGTTTATAATCTAAAAGACGGCAGCAAAGAGATTCTTTCTCAGGATGTCTACCTGCCATTCTGCAGAGTGGGTAGATATGGGATGATTACGAGGATTTGTTATTGCTCTGAAGTCAGGCATGACGTTTGTATTACTTATTTTATTCTTTTTGTATTAAGCGTTTTATTTATTAAAAATAATTTGAGCCGATTTTTATTACGACTATTAAATGTAAACAGGATCTGAATTTAGCACTATACTTTTTTCCTTTCTCTACTTGTTTTTCTTCCTCCACTATTTCAATCCTGAAAGTAGCTAGAATGGTGGTAACGATTTTTTATGAAGCATAGATGATTGTGGTGTTGTTTCTGACCTTGAAAAAGTACGAACCTGGATGATTGTAGTTGAATTTAATTGGTGGCATTAAGATTAAAGGAATCTAAGTGATATTAAGATTACACTAATTAGCTATCAGAATTAGGACCCCAATATTTAAGCTACAAATATATTTATAGTTGATGGGGTGATACACATGTGCTAAGAATGTTTGTAGCATCGTATATTTGCCGGAGCATGTTTGTGTGAATATTCACATGCATATGCATGATAAATGTTGTTGTACAATAAATAAATTAAAATAAAATACCCTCTCTTTTTTATTTCTTAATATTCAAAATTAATATTGCATTGCATGGAATCAATAATAATTTAAGAAGAAAATCTATCTAAAATTATAATGGTAAATTAAAAAAAAATCATTAAGTTAATTAATAATCGAGTTTCAAAAAATTATTAAAAAAATAACATATTAATAAAAATATTTACTCTCAAAATTTCGGCATTCAGTATAAAGTTCTCACAAGATGATTTTAGGCTAAAAACTAAGGCAGCAAATTAAAAAAAATTTTGAAGATTTTATGTTAAAAATATTTATATGTATAAAGAATATTGATTTTTTTATTAATGAATAACAAAAAAAGAAAGACACAATAGATTTTTTTTTTATCAATTAGAGGTATTTTATTGTTTTTAAAAAGTACATTATTTATAGTTTGACAAAACAAATATTTTGATACAGATACAAATAAACAGTGAGTTAATTTTTTTGGAATTGAAAGAATATCATTTTTAATGTACATTGAATCGCGAAGAATTTATGTAAATAGAGGTGGATTTATGCTTTGGTGTATAAGATAGTGAGCGAGAGTCTGAAAAAAACTAATCCGTTTCCAATTTTTTCTGAGATTGTCAGAGGAAAAAAAATGAAATTGGAATTTTTTTTTCTTCCTTGGAGAATGATAAGAGGTTTTTTTATTTAATTTTGTATTTTCATATAGTGAATTTTTTTAATATATTTTCTATTTCATTATTCTTGTTCAATAAAAATAGTTGACTGAGTGGACAAATAGAAATAGTGAATAAGCACTAGCTAGTTGCATTGGGATTGAAGGCATATGCGACACTTTTCTTGAAATCTTTTGATGTGCTGTGGCATTTTATTAATAGCTTTTCACAAAAATAAAACTTGAAGCTGTAAATTGGCAGCGTATACGCTATCAAAGGATGGATCATGTATCGATGGATCGTATATGTCTTGCAGTTATGAGTTGATTGGATTTCTTTTTGTATTAATTGGAATAGGCAGAAGATAACGGTTAAAGTAGTTTTTTTTTTTTTTCTATTTTGATCTTTACTTTATTTTAATTATTTGAATTTTATCGAGTATAATTTTTATTTTTACTTTTTGTCAACTGAATTTTGTAATATTTCACTAAAAGCAAAAAAAGTGTTCATTGCAGAGACAATAATCAAATATAATAAAATTTCAGTGAAAATTAAAAATAAAAGAAATATTACAAAATAGAGACTAAAACAAAAAAAAAATTCACTAAAAAAAAAAGGACTTAGCTATGATAAAAGTTTATTTTGTTTTAATATATTTATTAATATCTATTCAGTAAAATTACGTATCTGTTCCATTCAATGTTATTAGATATCACAATAATATTAACAGAAGAATTTATTTAATTTCCTATGAGATGTATTTGATTTTTTAATATGCCTTACGCCTTATTACAAATAAATAAAACCAAGGTCGAACCTTCTTATTCTATAGTAGTAATTGATAATACGCAGATACACATAAATTTTTATCCTGTCAGCAATGTATCTCTATGCTCCCCATGTAGATGCCGCTGCCACAAAAATAAAAATTATATATATATATTAGAATCATGAATCATAAAAAATATATATATATATATTTAAACAAGTATGTCAGATTCAGGGATAAAAAATCAAGCAATGCCATTCTACTTTCTTAGCTTGTTTGACCGCATTAATTACTTTAATTGCCATTTATTGGCATGTAGTCCATGGCTTTATTGAGTTAGGCTTAAAAGCACCAAAACTAAGCATACATGCACGAACGAGGATTTAGTCTAACATTTGTGTATTCAGTTAGGTTTTTTAACGAAATAATGTTCCAGTTTTAATGACTTCAAGTTTTTTTTTTTTTTTTTTTTTTAAATGGGGAAGGGAGCTCATGAGTCTGTGAAGGGGGGGGGAACTAAGCATGCTAACCTTGTTGAGAAAGAGCCCAATTGTCATCAGCACCAACATGCCAGGCAAAATAACCGAGTAATCCTCTGTTCTTGGCATATGTGACTTTCGTGGAAATACTCTGCCTATCGTCATATCCAATCCATGTTGTCCCAGAGTAGCAATAATTGGAAACAAAAGTCGAATTGTAAAGTACCCTCGCACCATTTTGAGCGATGAAATTGTTGATCTGTGCATAACCTATGTCACCATCATTCGATATAGCCGGTCCAACAGTCGGTGCGAAGAAGCCATTGTTATTAGCATTTGCAAGCGTCCAAGCCCAGCCATAGAAGGGAAAGCCAAGCACTATTTTATTAGCTGCCACACCAGCCTGGATCCAACTTGTGATGCCATAATCCCCACTCAATGTCTTCCCAGGGTTGTATAATGCAGCAGGTGGTCCTGTCACATTTGACCAACCAGGACCGTAGAAGTCATAGGCCATCACATTGATCCAGTCCAGGCTGTTTGATATAGACCTGACTGGATAATCGATGGTGTAATAATCTGATGAGCGGAAAACTGCTGCAGATAGAAGCAATGTAGCGTTGCCTGTCCTCCTCGACTCAATAGCCACAGCAACTCTCCATTCAGCAAGAAGTAAGCCCAAGTTGGTCATCTGACTAGTGGTGGATGGATACTCCCAGTCGAGGTCCAGGCCGTGAAAGTTATTAGACCTTGCTAAATTGATTGAAGAGTCGATGAATGATTTGCGTGAACTGGCTTGGCTTGCCATTCTAGCAAAGGCAGCCTCATCTGCACTCCCTCCACCGATAGATAAGAGGGTCTTGACTGAAGGATTCTTCTGTTGGACAGTTCGTGTGAAGGTAGAGAATTGACCCTGGTTTGCTGATGAGATGACAACTCGGTTAGTTTGGGGATCAAGATCAGCAAATGCACAGAAAAGGTGAGTGAAAAGGGTGGAATTTATGCTGGAAACTGGGAATCCACTGCCAGGAAACCAATATCCAGCTCTAACTGCATTTTGCCCTACCGAGGAGTGGAATTGAAGCAGAAATAGGAGAGTTAACAAGAATGGGAGTGTTTTGGTAGCCATATTTGATGAGAGGTGCTAAGTTGTCTTGCTTGATATGTACGTAGAGCTTCTAATGAACTTATATATATAGCGGGTATAGGAGCAATATCAAACATTCCAGGACAATTTAGTGAAAGCAATTGATGTTTACTGACTTCGAAGTTTCAACTTTGACATTTTCTATAAAACATTCCAGGACTCAGTTGCGTGCATAGTCTTATCCACTAAATTTGAGAAAATTCAATGTCGTGTCCTGCTTGACATTACAAGCTGTTTGGATTAATTTTCAACTGCGTCATATCCTTAAGCTGTTATGTATCCTATAGTCAATTCCGTGATTGAAGAATGAAAAGGTCAATCAATTCATGTGCATTTATGAGATTGTTTTTGAGATAAGCACATTTCAAAACCAAATCTCATAACCTATTTCGGTGGGTTATCTTTAAAGTTTAAACAACGGAAATCTGGAGATTGGAGAAACTTTTCCAGCACATAACGTACGTGGCTGTGTGTTATAACTTGAAATTTTGCACGAAACATTTAATCAGATAAGATATAGCAAGGACTGATGTTTCGGTATTATGAATCAGCTGATGATCAAAGTCTGAAACCCATCTAGAAAGATTTGTCCAACAAGTTTGAAGTAAGCTCTTGGTCAAAATGAACTCAGGTAACTGATTGAATCAGGAACAATTAGATAATTAGCTCTTGGTCAAAATGAACTCAGGTAACTGATTGAATCAGGAACAATTAGATAATTCTGCTAATGACATACTCCAGAAGACTTTTCAAACTTTATCCAAAATTCAAGTGTTAATAATCATGACATATGCTTCTTTGGCTTAGCTGTCCATAACTCTGATTGGAGAACCATCCTGTTTCTTTAATCTTCAGCCCCTCCATGTTTGCAGTGCTGCATGCCAAACCATCGAGAAGACCTTTTAAATATAGATATGATATATTTTTAAAAAGCTAATAATGACACTTGAATTTGAAACGTTCAGACTGTCTCCTCACCATCGAGAAGACCTTTTAAAGTTTACGAGAAAATAACCTAGTCTGTTTTTATAATTAGGTCATCATCTGTCTTTATATATATTTTTAATTCAACCAATTATGTTCCTATAAAATAATTTAACTTACAATCTATTCTTCTAATGTCATTTTCCAGCCAAACAATTAAAATTAGTCATGTAATATGCATATGATTTAATATTATACCAAAAATGATCATGAGATAAAAGAAAAATTATTCGAACATATCCTTATATTTTAAGCATGGTCTCTAATTTGTTCTTAAAATTTTAATTGCTCTCAATTTGTTTATGAATATAGTGTTATTTTTCAATTTTTTTCCTTTTATTAAATATTGTTGTTCAAACTACTGAAAATACCCTAATTTGTTTATGAAAAACTCAAACCTAACCTAATTTATTATATAAAAAATAATTACCATGAAAAAAAAAATTAACACCACATGACAATTTGTTTTCTTTTCAAATTTATTTAGTTTTTTATATATATATAAATTAGGTGGGGTTTGATTTTTTCAACCCATGGTATTTTTGTTAGAGGATGTTTAACTTTTGATTTTTTTTTATTTGAGTGCTTAACATTTTATTCTATCTATTTGAGTGCTCAACTTTTTTTTTCTATTTGAGTTTCCTTAATTGCTTGAGTTTTGAAAATATTAACATGATCAAGATTAACTAACACGTAGTAAAAAATAGATTTCACTATTATTTATAAAAAAAATTAAAAAACTAAAAAAGAAAATAGGTGTCAGCTTTTTTTAAAAAAAATGTAGAAGAAAAAAACCTAAATAGTTAAAAATTCAAAAAAGAAAATGGAGCTATCCCTTCAATTCAAGTTTTCATTTTCCAATATTTTACCCTTTTGTTTTGGTTTTTTTTTTTTTTTCCAATTTCTATCATAATATTTTTTTAATAAATACGGATGGGATCCACTTTTGTCTGTGTGTTAGCTAGTTTGAGACTGCCACGTCAGTATATTCATAGTAAGTTGTAGGAGGAAACTCAATTAGAAAAAAATAAATAAATAAATAAAGATTGAGCATTTAAATTGTCATAATCCAATTTCAAACCTCTATTTTTACAAAGTTTTCAAAAAAAAAAAATCTAAAATGCCGAAAATTAAAGATTTTATTTGATTTATCTTGTTTTCAAAACCTAAGCCTTTTTTATGAATTTTTATGAGTTTTATTTATTTTCGTAATTCTTGAGTGAAAATAATTGAGTATTGAAAAAACCATGTGTAGATAAAATTGAAATTCAAAGAAAAATAAAGAAAGAAAATGACAGTAAAAATATCGAGGAAAGAAAAATGAGTAAAAATAAACAAATCAAGAATAAAAACACATAGACTATCCCACTCTAGTATAATTAAGCATAATCTAATTTTTAAAATTAGCCTAATCTGACTTAGGATAATTAAATATTTAGTCAAATAAGATAACTTCACGTAAACGGAAGGAACTTAGACGAAGAGGCATCAAGATATATACACGCAAATCAAAAGCATAAATAAGAAATGGTCAAAAAATCAAAGGTGGGGTAAAAAAATAAAAAATGGAAAAATAAAAAATTGGTTTCTGTCTCCTCTAACCGGCCATTGCAGCTTGAGCCACCAACTGATCCAATCAACTTCTCCGTCCATGGGGTCGTATTTGGTCGCCAAAAATCAACCAAAACAGCTCCAATCGATGATTTCTCTCCTTCTCGGATGTGATAGCTCCGACGACCTCAACAAGTGCAGCCACTTGAACTGCAAGTTCCTCCATACGAAGTCAAAGCCAACACTACCGATAAAAAAGCAGTGACAAAAAAGGTGCAAATTTTAGTCTAGCCAAAACTTTAAGCCTCCGATATGCATTTGTTGGCTAGCAGTGAGTCTGGCGGCCCTCATCAACAAGCCGACTAGGTCGAGAGTTTCAACATGACGGTCTTCACATGCAGAAAGGAGGTCAGAATCTGGCGGAATGGTGAACGACAGCAGCCAAAGGAAACTGTGTGTAGTGGTAGTTTCGTAAATAGTTCCAGCGCGTGCTTCTGACATGCCAGGGCAAAAAAGTAATTTCTGAAAGCTTTCTGAGGGCAGTTTAGACATTTTAGTAGTTTATTTTTAGAAATTTCAACTTTTTTTATCCATTTTAATGACTTTGAGGTTTCGTGTGATTGTTAATTGATTATGAAACTAATTTAAGGTATAAACGTTACATTGATACGTATTATACATAAAAGCTTTAAAATAATTTAATATATTAATGTAAAATAAGAATAAAAATCCATATTCGAGTTGAGAGGATTGGAATAAAATTTAATTTCAAAGATTATTCAAATGAATATCAATCCTGATGTGACGTTGATTATATGATTATCTTTGCGTGATTGTTAATACGACTTTTCTAAACAATAATATGGTTAATTAATTTTTTTAAGATCATGTGATTCGTGATTTATTTAAAATCATTTATGATGTCATTATTGGTTTGTTCTTTTTTTTTTTTCAATTTGATTCATGATTTGTGTCAGATGACTTGTGCTATTTTTATTAGTTTGATTTTCATCCGATGATGAATGGTTTGTGAAAATTAAAATGATTTGTGATGCATTATTGGCTTGATTTTTTTTTTTTTTTTTTGATAAATGATTGTGTAAAATGATTTTGTACATGATATGACTATAGGTCTTTTTTATTTAATTAGTTCGTTGATGAATGATTTATGTAAAATGATATTTGACACTATTGTCAGTTTGACTTTGAGTTTTTCTTTTAAACTCATGGCTTTTGGTTCTCTATGGTTTCAAAACTATGGCCCTTGATTTCACGTTCTTTTAAAATTGTTTTATTTCAATTTTTCTTTGAAACTCACGGTTTTTTATCGGCATTGTTTTAAAACTATGGTCTTTAATTCCATATTGTTTTAAAATCGTTTTACCTTTTTTTTTTTTTTTTTTTTTTTTTGAACTTGCAGCTTTTGGTTTCTTGTCACTTTAGAACCGTAATCCTTAGTTTCGCATTATTTTAAAATAATTTGACCTTAGTTTTTTCTATGAAATCACTGCTTTTGGTTCCGCATCATTTTAAAAATACAGCCTTTGATTTCATGTCACTTTTAAAATTATTTGCTGAGTTTTTATGTGAAATGGCGAATTTTGGTCCCGCATGGTTTAAAACCGTGGCTTAAAATTGTTTTACCTAAGCCACTTTCAAAGGAAATCTCCTTTTTATTTAGGCATTTTCACTCATCAACCTAGGAAGAAAAGAGGTGGTTATTGTTAAATAACTAATTACTGTGGTTAATAAGGTCGTTCTGGAACTGAAAGTTACACCCTATTGCTTTCATATTCTCATCATGAGCCGGTGGGGGAACGAATATAAGCTACTGTAGACAAGAAATTTACTGTAACTAAAACTTTATGATTCCAGTCCTTCTAATTTTGAACAAGTGTTACGAAAACACCAACATGACATTAACACAGAACTTACTAAATCCAAGTGTTACACAAACATCTTTATTTTCTTCAATCAACTGAGAAAATCTATAAATATTCTCAGCAACCATTTTATTTATTTAGTGTTGAAATATAATAAACATGACATTAAGACATACACATTCTCAGCAACCATTTTATTTATTTAGTGCTGAAGTATAATAAACATGACATTAACACATACGTACGTTTATATAATCGATTGAAGAACCGTCCCGTTTCTTCTATTTTATGTCCCTCGATTTATTTGATCAGGAATAAACTGGTGTCTATGCTCCCCATGTTTGGAATGCTGTCAAATCAGTAGAAATTTCATATTAGAATGATGAAAGACATAAACTAGACAGAGATGATCCAACAGCAAATTAATTAGGGTGATACGGTCTTTAGTTAATCTGATTTTACCATTGTCGTCTTCACCAAGAAATGGTTCAAAACTTGTAATTATGTGGATAAAAGGAAAAGCAAGTCTAATATGGTGAAATCGGATCCCAAATATGTGGATGTAAATGTAACTTATTGGTTGGAGTACGACTTTTTGACCATACACAATTAACCGAAGAGCTTGTAATTTAATGATGATGGCCTTATTGTTATAATAAAAAATTACTGATTCAAATAATGATATACTAACTAGTTTTGCTAAGAAGTTTTGATTTTATCATATTCTGGACACATGAATGGTCTGCAGTCCAAGTAATTTTTCACGTAAATAAACATGATGCCCAACCCGTAAATAAGTCAAATCAACACTAACCTTTAGTAGAAAGGGTCCAATTGTCATCGGCACCAACATGCCAGGCAAAGTAACCTAGCAATCCTTTTCCTTTAGCATATGCAACTTTAGTGGAGATAGACTGAGTATCATCGTATCCAATCCATGTTGTTCCACTATAACAGTAGTCCGTAACAACAGTGGCGTTGAATACTTTAGTAGCTCCATTTTGGGTTATGTACTGCTTGATCTGATTATACCCTATTGATCCATCTCCTGCTAGACCTTGTCCATTAGCCGGTGCAAAAAGACCATGGTTATTCGCATTTGTCAGACGCCATGACCAGCCATAAAAGGGAAGGCCAAGTACTAGTTTCTTTGCAGACAAGCCAGCCTGAATCCAAGACTTGACCCCATTATCTCCACTTTGTTGGCTCCCCGGATTGTATAAAGCAGCCGGAGGTCCGGTGCTTGATGGAGACCATCCTGGGCCATAAAAATCATAGGCCATTAGATTAATCCAATCCAGGTTGTTTGATATAGCCTGGGTAGGGTAAGTCACCGAGGATGAATAATAGTATGATAAGTAGAGAACCGCTGCAGATAACAGCAATGGTGTCTTGCCAGAACTTTTAGCCTCAGCGGCTACAGCAGTTCTCCACTCAGTAAGAAGGGTGCCAAAATTGTTCATTTGCGTAGAATCAGAAGGGTACTCCCAGTCAAGGTCAAGGCCATGAAAATTGTTAGACCTTGCTAACTTTATCGAGGAATCAATAAATGATTTACGAGAACTGGATTGGCTAGCCATCGAAGCGAATGTGGTTACATCGGAACCACCTCCACCAATTGATAAAAGGGTTTTCACTGAAGGGTTTTTTTGTTGGACTGTACTCGTGAAGGTTTGGAATTGAGCTTGATTTGAGGATGAGATTGTAACCTGATATGTTTGGCTATTGACATCGGCAAATGCACAGAAAAGATGAGTGAAAAGGGTAGAATTTATGCCAGAAATTGCGAAGCCGCTACCAGGAAACCAGTAACCACCTTTGACGACAGTTTGTCCGGTGGAGAAGGAGACTTGAAATAAAACTAGGAGGGTGGAAAAGAAAAGAGGAATGATTTTGAGTTCCATATTGAAGATGGGAAGTATCTCGATAGTGATTATAAGTTGCTTGGGAACTAAAAATTTATACTGTACTGCAATATCATGGACGAACCAACTTTTAGTATTCTAGAAAAAATAAAAATTTTAAAAAATAATAATAATTCTGCAATAATTTTGTTGAATGTAGTTACCCTATTGCTACCAATTCAAAGGGGACACTGCTACTTACATAATTCTCCCACAATAGCCAGGTTCAAAGCTGGTATGTGGATGTACAGTTGACACGCGATACTAGTTAGTATATGGCAAGTTGATGCTAGTAGATCCTCTATTCTAGCCCCCTCTTGCATGGTAGATGGGGTGTTTAGCTACGTTAGTGCATTGATTGATTATATACGTAGGTGTAATTTTCAAATGGCAGAAGAAAGTCAAATGAAGCCTTAAATTTCTTTTTATACATGAACTTTTGGAAGTAAGCTTAGTTCTTTTTTCTTTTTTGTCATAGGTAGCACTCTACAGTGGACAATAAGTGATTAGATAATTAAAGGATTAGCATTAATAGTTAGTAGTTAGCAGAGTAGAAAATCACCTTAATGCCATTAACCAAACCTTAATTTCTACTCAATAGGAGTTATGGTGAATGTATAGATGTTCAAATTGGCAATTTGGAAGGGTACTTAACTGAAATTTATGTCTCATTGTTTTTCTTTCTCTAAAATAATTTATGCTTATGATACTTGGTGTGCGAGCGAGCAAAGGCGTATGGTTTCTTTTTGATGCGATGGCAGTTGAGTTCTAGCCTCACAGATGATGTTTCTAACGAGGAAGAAGTTAAGTAATGATTATCCCGGTATCCATTATCGTCGCTCTGTACTTTTACAGGGTCATGGCGATGCCCAGCAATTTCTGATACAACTATATGTATCTGATGTTAGCAACTGTATGTTTCTGTATCTGATGTTAGCAACGCACCAATACAAACTTTTATAGTCTCTAAGAGAATTTCAGAATTAAATTCAATTCTTAACATTTTTTTTTAAACTTACTCTAATTTTTTACAACTTGCCACAAAGTGGCTATATGTTTAGAACCTCAATCAAAAAAAAAAAAAAAAAACATACAATTTTTTTCATTGGGATGAGATTTTCTTAATTGTCATGTTGCTTGAGATAAACTATTGGAAGTCTTCAAATATGAGAGCCAAGCATAATATGATTGTCACCAACATGAAAGCAAAAAAAAAAAAAAAAAAAGGCTGCTAGCAAAAATATTTTTTAAAAAATAAACTAACATAAAGACAACATTTGACATTGTTTGCATAAGCATCCTTTCTTATTATTGTTTGATAAAAGGTCAAACTAAACCCTTTTATTTTTCATTATTATAAAGCAAATTTATCTAAAAGTTTACAATTCTTTTAATATTATTTTTAACCATTTGATTACCACTATTATATAATTGAACACATAACTAGAAACTGGTTTTACAAGTTTAATTTCTCACTCTCCGTAAGCTCTTTCTTTTATTTTGTACATGCGATGTTTTTTTTTAAAATTTGTTTAATTTTGATTAATGTAATGCAGTTTCATGCTTTAACTTTATTCAATAATTAGATAGGTGATGTTTCCCGGTGATGAAAACACCTTTTCGAGTCATGATTTACATCTTCTAGAGATGATGAAGTTTAAGCAAAAAATAAAATATGTGGCAAAATTAGTGAAGAAGTACATTGTGTAAACCCTAATATACTAATATTGTTTGTTTGCTTTATGCTCTTGCATCCTCAGCCACTTCCATCTTAAAACATCAATCGAGTCCCAAATTTTTTTATTTAATCAATTTTGTTCTAAATATATTGGACATCTATTAGTCAATGTCACTTTTCAAATCCACTCAATGTTAGCAATAGTTAAATATTTTGTCCAATTTATATATAGTTGTTAAGTTTTTTTCATGAAAAGGCTAATCTAAACTCCAACATAAGATTTGTCTTTGTACCATAGGAGTGCATTTTAGTATAGGTTTTGTATTCCAACCTATGTGTGTATCGTATAGACTACAAATTGTGTGAACTTTATTTGGTAACTTGATTTCGCGAGTCAATACTAATTAAATTACCATATATATATATATATATATATATATATATAGAGAGAGAGAGAGAGAGAGAGAGAGAGAGAGAGAGAGAGAGAGAGAGAGAGAGAGAGAGGAGGAGGAGGAGGAGGAGGAGGAGGAGAGAAAATTAATTCTTATTAATTTGGTGCATTATAAACAAGAAAGGATATAGGTAGTGCTAAAAAATTAACATTAGCATTAATCTTTGTTTTTTTTTTTCGTTTTCTCTTATAATTGCATTGATCATTTTTTGCAAATTAATAAGCATGGACCTTCTCGAAAAAAAAATATATATAATCATTATTAATCTTTACACATGCTCAAACAAACCTTAGTGATCAATAATACAATTTGATGCAAAAAATTACATTAATTGTAATTTATAGTAATTCTTTCAATGTATGCTAACTTTAGATAATTTCGTAACATGGAAATATTAGATAAGAATAGTATGTGTTTTTTTATATATAAAAAGATAAACATATAAGGAGAAATAACGAGACTAAAATGAGGATGGTACATGGCTTTGAAATAACATATATATGACCCACCTCCTCAATTCTTTCTCCACTATCAAATGCATCAACCATAAACCATAAAGTAACTCTAAGTTAAGTTTCAATTTACAAGACATAGAAAGTGAGGCTAACATTCTAAAAAATATATGTATTATTTCAAATTGGTATGGCACTCTATCATTCTTTTAATCCTTTTAATTAAAGCATATAAGGTTGCTATTTCAAGTTTTTGAGTCTTAAATAATGTCATAGACTATGATTTTGAGGGGAGGGTTATAATAGCTTGAATATCTTCTTGGTTTAGGAATCATATTTGTCGGTTGGTAAAGTGAGTTAGGATTATGACGAAGTTATATAATTGTTTTTTTAAAAAAAATACTAAAACAAAACCTTAAGTTATTGTGTGTTTTGTTATAAGCGCATATTCATTGTCATTGTATATATTTAAAAATAATAATAATCTTCTCATTAACATTAAATAAATAAAAAATTTCGATAAAATCTTACAAAAAAAAATTGATTGCATGGTTTTGAATTTTGGATAAAATTTTTAATTTACATCATTGCGGACTTTTATTTTAAAATCATTACATAAAGAAAAACGAATCATGTTTTTTTGAGTTGAAAAAATTATGAAAAACGCACAAAGATTATGAAAAAAATTAACTATGCACTATATCAAAAGAGTTATAATATTGATAATTTTAGAACTTTTCTTTTGATACACGAAAAGATCTATTGATAAAAAAATATATAGGTTTGTGCAACTCGCATCACACAACATCAATTGCTACCACAAAATAATTTGGTGCCGATGAATTTATCGATTGATCAATTAATTCATTTGTAAATACCATCTTATTTTATAATGTCATTTATCAACATCGTCACCCTCAACCTATCTAATCATATTAGGCTCGCAATGAAGCACGAGTCACAAACTAGATAAAAACTAAAACAAAATGTCATTTCATTGTATGCTTCACTCGTTCACCAAGACTCGTTTTTCCTATACATTATATTGTTCTCTTTAGACATTTTATTACAATGTTCTTTTGTTTTCTTCAAACATTTATTACAATGTTATTTTGCACCGAGTTTTTGTGGGCTTTTTGTTGTGTCATTGGGTGGATTTGTGCAATTACATTGTTGGCCCTCTAGTGCTTCCTTCTTATCCTTGATTTATGTGTCTTGAGAGCTAGAGTGGGTCTGGCTTTTTATTTATTTTTGTGGGGTAGTTTTTTTTTACCCTTTGGTTTTTGTATTTTTGTTCGTGCCTCTTAGTGTTGTTGTCCTACTACATCATTATCTTTTTTTTTCTTTTTAATTTGTTGTTTGGCACTCAAGTGTTTTTTTTTCATTATTTTGTGTCCTTTTTTCTACAATGCATTAATGGTGCTAGATAGGAGGTCTTTTCTGGGTTTCTCTCACTTTATTTATTTATTTTTTATCTTTTTCCTTGGTTTTCTTACTCGGTTTTCTTCTGAATTTATTTTTGTTATAGGTGAATAGTTTTTTTTTTTTTTTAGTTTCATTTTTTTGCTCGGCTATCGTGTCAATTGTGAGATGGGTTTATTGTTATTAATTGTTCTAGGCTAATTTGTGATCATCCTATCGAAATTTTTAAAAAAAAAGTATAAAAAATATTTTATAATATCCTACTTTTTTATAAAATCACTAATAATAGTTAACACTTTTAATTAATTTAATTCTTAATTTACTTTTTACCATTTTTTATCTAACAATCAATATATCAACAAAAATCATGTTTCTTTTAAATATAGATTTTATATATGAAAAAAAAAACCATAATCATATATTGCTCACATAATAAAAATTTGACTTCCAAATTTAGCATTTTTCTTATAACTCATTGACACATTTCAAAACAAAGCGATTATGATTTTAAAAACTATTCGGATGTAGATTTATAACCTTTTCAACATTTTTCAAAATAAACCATTCAAAAACACATTTCCAATTTTTTGTTGTTTTGAAAAAAAAATTGACAATTAAATTTTTTATTCATATTATTATTTTTTATTAAAAAATTCAAAAAGAAAAAAATATATATTTCTTTTCGATATAAAATTTATAAAATACATAAACATCAATTATTTACATAATAAAAATTTAGCTTTCGATTTCAAACATTCTTCCAAATTACTAGCAACACATTACTTTCATGACAATGAATTTATAAACAAATGGACATTAACCTCTATCTTATGATTGTTTCTATAGTTCTTTCTCCTTTTCTATTAAAACTCTTATCCTACAATATTTATAGTATTATATTTTACACATTCTAGTATTTTTTTTATCGCACTAACCTCTGCATTCTTAATATTACAAGATCTAATCTTTTTATTAAACAAAAAAAAAAAAGGAATTAAATTTCCATGAAAAAAAATATCAAAAAAAACAACAATAATAATTGATCTTCAAAAAATAACAGCAGCTCAAACCATTTTATAAACAATATTCATATACATCTACATACCAAAAGCATACGATATAGATAAAAAAATAAATAAAATAATTTCAATAATACAAAAAAAATTATATTTGACTTCAAAAAAAAATTCTTTCAAAGCAACATAAATTTCCAAGTGCTTTCCATTATCAAACAACAATCCACTCGCAGTCTATCATCAAACAACAATCCACCTGCAACGAAGCGCGGATCTCTACCTAATTTCTAGTGTACGATCTTTCCATCTTATCCAAGTTCAGATTGCTGATAGCGTGGTCCCTTAATGAAGCTAATCCTTGATGCATCATTTTTTTTCCTTTCTCGCATTATAGTTTCAAGACAAATTCGGCCAGTCTCAATCAACCATGTAAAAATGTCTAGAATTGCAGCAATTTTACTTCTTCTTCTTTTTCTTCAGTGTTTTCATTTCTATACGAACACAATAATTTTGAATTTGATCATTTTTTTAGAAAGAGATTGATCAATAAGTTCTTTTCTTTCCTTCTCGCTTGATTGATTGGACTTTGCAAAATTGTATGCTTATGACTTATAGTTTTTACGTGAAAAATTGGCCTACTCTCAAGGTGAAAAAAAAAAAAAAAAAGGAAAGATAAAAAATGAATCAAACCTAGAAAATAACTGAGGATAGACAGTGCAATAATTTCATTAAAAAAAAAAAAAAAAACTAATCGTTGTACCCACAAAAAATAAAAAATAAAATAAAAGTCAAACGTATTGATTGTTATATCTAAAGAATAATGTGTGAATTTTAGAGCATTTGAATGAAATTATTGTACAATATAATTATTTTTATTTTGACCAAATAAAAGATTCGTGTTATTAATTAGATTGGCATTAGATTTTTGATCCGCGCTACACTCGTGGGTTGGATAAAATATATAAAATCATTTAGAAAAATTATTTTAGTTTAATAATCTGTTTTATGATAAAAAAATAATTATAATTTTTAAATCAAAAAATTTATATTTAACTATTATTTATTTATATTTTTAAATTTTAGAAATAAATAATAAAGGAAATAAATTATTGGTTTCTTTAAAATTTTAGCACCCAATTAATTTCAGTTTAATAATCTGTTTATGGTAAAAAATGATTATAATTTTTTAATAAAAAAATTTGTATTTAACTATTTTTTATTTGTGTTTTTAAATTTTAGAAATAAATAATAAAGGAAATAAATTATTAGTTTCTTTAAAATTTTAACATCCAATTAATTTTTTGTTCCTTTAAAATTTTAACACCCAATATTATTAAGAAACAAAAATTTTTAAAAAATCAGTTTTTAGGAAAAAAAAAATGGGGGGAGGAGGGCAGTGTTTACTCGTTTATATGAATAGTAAACGAATGGAAATTAAAAAAAATTCAGTGTTTAGAAAAGAAAAAAAGAAGGAGAAAGTCGTTTACAGTAAACAAAAAAATGAGGGAAAGAAGCCTAGCGTTGACCAAAAAAAAAAAAAAAAAAAACCAAAGCATTGTGTCAATGAACAATGATTAAACGTTTTGCTTTAATATATAGGATAATAATGTACTTTGCATTTGTATTATTTAAACAATTTAAGGTACTTTTTTTAAATTTTTAATTGATTTTTTAGAATTATTTATAAACAAACCTTAATGTTTATTAAATAAAAACATTTTTTATTTTCAAATAATTTTATATAAATTTTGATAATTATAATTAAATTCATTAGGGACATAAATAAAAACTTTACCACATAAAATAATTATTTGCTGAACTTAAGTAAAAATTGGGCAGATTCATTGAATTATCTTTCAAAATTTAATAGTTTAGATAAATATATATAACTCTTAAAAATAATAATTATATAGAAAAGTTTCACTCAACATTATTTTCTTATGAATTTTTATTTTTATTTTAAATATTTCTTTTCTATGATATTTGACTTTAATATTTTCTTTAAAAAAATGTGACTTGAATATAAACTAACAATACATACATGGATAAGAAATTTATAAAATAAAATAGTTCTATCTCGTTTCACCGGTATATTAGCGCGCGAAAACAGAGTAAAAGTTATGTTAAGCTTAAGCACGTTAGCACACGCGTCATCTATCTGTTTTCTCTCCTCTGCTCACCGCTCCACTTCGTCCCCCGAGTCAACCACCGTTCGTTCCTCTTCAATGGCAGCCTCCGCCAGAATAGCAGTCGTTGGAGACGTCGTGAGTTTCAGCTCCTTAAAGCTTGCATTTTTTATTTGAATTTTAGAAACCCTAACTTTTCAATTAGTTTCACTTATTTATATGGCAAATTAATGGAGGGTTTAATTTTTTGTTTTCCCGTTTGGTGATTGAAGCATGATGATTGGAATCTTGAAGAAGATTCAAAAGCTCTTCAATTTTTGCAGGTCCTTTTTTTTTTGCTCTCTCTCTCTCTGTGTTGTTTTTAAATCATTGTAACTCTGTTTATCGGTAGCTGATTTAGAGAAGAAAAATCTACTTGCTCCCGGTGCTTAATAAAGTGAAAATGTTGAACAATTTTTTTAATTTTTCCTTATTCTTGGCTTTAAGTTAGTTTATGATGGAACTTAAGAAAGTGGAAAAAAATGGGTTTTTTATGATATGATTGAAGCTTAATCTGCTTCTGATTATCATATTATGCAAGCAGTTTTCAGTTTGGAACTAGGGAAAAAGTAGAACTGGAAAACGGGTTTCTCGAGGATGTGTTATGCTACTAAAATGTCTGAAATTAACCCCATATACGGCAACAAATATCTGGCCACCAATTGTATGATTATTCAAAGGAAAATTTGGAGTTCCTAAAGTGGACTGGGGATTCTAGCGTTCGTGAATATATCATATTTGGCAAAGTACCGACCCTTAATGGTTAAAAGGAGCTTTTGGTTGTGAGAAAGAATAATAAGTCTCCAATTTCTATGTATGAGCACTTTAGTTTTTGTTGTATCCAATTTTTTAAATTTTGTTTTGTTGCAGTTTATTTTTTAAGATTTCTGAACTCATTGCTTTGCTCATAGATCTCCTCAGCAAATCTAACATGTGTTTGCATGCCCAATACAGCCAGATCTGGTGCTCTTCACAGGCAGGTTTTCTTCTTCCTCGTTGTTTCATTATCTGTGTCACTGCTGGCCTGGATAAACTTTATATATGGTGCCTTCATGAACCTTTTTTCCTATTGCAATTGGTGAGCTAAGTATCTGTGACTGATTTAGAAAGGACCTATGTGCATGCTGGTCACCGATATTTTCTTAATTTCTTCACAGCTCGCAAATGTGCAGCACATTCTGGGCATGTCCATTGATTTGACTGAAATAAGATAATCTAAAATCTCAGCCAGCATTCAGTGTGGTCTTGCGATTCTGACTGTGCATGTGCAACGTAACTGGAAACTCTATTCTTAGTAATCATCTCGACGTTATCTTTTTAACATTTTTTGCACGTGTTCCTTTTATTATTTTCAGGTGATTTCGGCAATGAGAATGTTGAGCTCGTCCAAAGCATTGCAGATCTTAATTTACCTAAAGCAGTTATCTTGGGAAACCATGATTCATGGAAGACTCAACAATTTTCTGGAAAGTGAGTCAAGTCTGCTGCTGCCTTATGCTTAAACAATATCCATGTTGGGTAGATTCTATATGTTAGTAATGTTTTGAGAATTTTATATATTTTGCACAATATTTGTCTGTAAAAGATTTATTTGCATTTGTTTGTATCCACATGCTGGTGACTTTACTCTGTGATTTGTTGGGACTAGAATTCTTGTTGTTTCAAGTTTTGGGAAGCAAGCCATTGGATTTGCATCATCAACTCTGTTGCATAATTAATCATACAAGTTCAGCTTCTAATCCATCATAAGTTTATAATCCATTTCCTTGATTTGAATATTAGGAGGAAGGATGGTGTTCAACGTCAGTTGGAATGGTGAGCATATCTTATCTCCAAGCATGCTAAATTGCAGGATGTCACCTTTTGTATTGTATTTTTCCTTCTAATTGCTTACATTTTTTTTTTAATTATTTTAAAATCTTTTAAATCACACTTTTATGATCGTAGAAGCTTTTATTCTTGTCTTCCATTTTTCATTGTTAGCATTAAGAACACATGTGGCTGTATCCCATAAACTCTATTTAAGTTGACAAAGTAAAAGAGAATAAACTGTCTTCTGTAATGGCTGCAATTTTATTTGAATAAGAGATTGCATTAGATACTTGATCGATCCTCTTACAACAAAAGAAAATGAAACTTATACATACATGGTTGTACGAGCCACCATTTCCAAGATACCATTTTTTTTTTTTTTTTTTTTTTTTTTTTTGCATGGTGAAAAGTTCATCAGTCATTAACTATACTAGTGTGGTGGGCGAATGGAGGGACAGGACATCATTAAATATTTAATCAAAATGACATTATGCTTGGATGGCCATGTGATCAATCAAGATCAGGCTAGCTTGTGAATCTACTATGTGATGCAGGATGTACTGCAATACACTTGGAGATCATTTTAAATACCTTGGATCTTTTATTCTCACTTTTGAGTATAAAAATAGAATCTTTTGGCCTGTAGATATGAGAATACACTTTTTACCTGCTGGAAGCTCACTTCTTCATGTCCCATCACTTATATCATTTTACATTATGGTGACTAGCATGTAATGGGTACAGCAAAATATAGGAAATATTTCTCCTTTAGCACATTACACTTCATGCACGAAAAACTGAGATGAAATTCAGTTCTTAAATGATATCTTTCTGCAACAACCAGTCTTGGTGAAGAGCACGTAGCTTACAAGAGACTAGATTACCCTACGCTAAAACTCACTGTCGTTGGTGGACGGCCATTTTCTTGTGGTGGTGAGCAGCTATTTCGGAGAAGCCTTCTCTCTGCAAGGTTTGTATTGTGATCTCTGTGACAGGAATATGCATTCTTATAACCTTTTTATGTTCTTCATTTGTTACATGCATCTCCAATTTTAAAGCTTAAAAACCAAAATATTACATTTAAGGTTTGGGGAAAGTAATGCGTCAAGCTCATTACATTCTCAACTGTTTCTTGTAAGGTCTTGTGTTGATTTTTTCATTCAAATCAAGTCAACTGTGCCTCACTCTTTTTTATGTCCCCTTATTCTCTTCCTTTTTGGTCTCTACTTTGCTTTTGTAATCACAAAACTGTCACAAGCATATAATCAAAAGAGTCCAACTTTCTGTACTGTGCGGATGAGATTGTGATGTGGACCCCCATTCTTTTCCTTTTTTGTCTTTCCTTTCCTTCTTGGATTCAGAAAGATGCGAGTCTCTTGCATGACCTTATTGTGGCCCATATAGCAAAACATTAGAAAGTTCAAAAGATTTTCTTTTCAGATATGGAGTCCAAGACATGGATGGAAGTGCTAATAGAATCTACAATGCTGCTTTGGGCACTCCAGAAGACCATATTGTTATATTTCTTGCACATAATGGACCAACAGGTGTATTGGTGGCAAAGTTACTTCCAGAATAGTTGTTTAGGATAATTTGGTTACTTTTTATGACACATTTTGGTCTTTCTTTTCAGGCCTTGGTTCTAACTTGAATGACATATGTGGGAAAGATTGGGTGTTTGGAGGTGGTGACCATGGTGATCCAGGTAATGATATTAGGTTCAGCTGCTTGTGGTTATGAGTATCTCTGATTGGTTAGATCTACAAAATAGGGCACCATCCCAAGACAAGGACTCGGAATGTTCCTTTTGTTAATATGACTAATTGTGCAAAGTAGCTTGATGCGATTGATGCCTTGAAGGAGTTTGATATGGAAAGGGAACAGAAGCATATCACATAAACATGCAATTTATTTGTCTCTGTTACAAAATACTATTTTTGGCTCTAGGATGTTTACAAGAGCATCTTGCGTAACAGACACATAACATGCAAATTATTTTTCTTATATGATGGAAAACTATTTCTAACCGACCATACTTACAAGAGCATCTTCTGGTACAGATCTAGCACAAGCAATATCCCATGTAAAAGAGACTACCAAAATCAGCATTCCCCTGGTTGTGTTTGGTCACATGCATAAAGAGCTAGCATATGGAAATGGTCTTCGGAAAATGATTGTGGTTGGTGCTGAGAAGACTATATACCTGAATGGGGCCATCGTTCCTCGAGTTCGAAGATTAGTTGTTGGTCAAGAAACTGACTACACAAACTCTATGAATAACGAAACTTCAGTGTTTTCCCCAGTGTCTAGAGGCACAACTCGAGCATTCACTTTAGTGGAGATTTTGGAAGGGAGAGTGGATAAAATTGCAGAAACCTGGGTTTCTGTTATTGGAAATGAGACCGCATTAGAAGAGGAGCAGGTATTATTTCAACGTGACAATTAGCTTTCTGTGTAATTGAATCTGTTACGAAATAGTTAGCACTGGGTGGAACAAAGCCCTTGTGAATTGTTGTATGTTGCTCTCTAGCAAGATAGATAATGCCTTTTATCACCGCCTCTGTGAATAATTGTGAATCCTTCGATGGGTACATGTAATTGGTTGTGAGAGTAAATATATTTCAGCAATGCTGGCTTTGACAGAGACTTGTTCCTCACCTACAGCTTGAAGCAAGTAAACAGGCTTCTAGAGTTGCAGAAAGGGAAACCGTTCTCAGAAACAATTTAAGCACAACAAACTACTAAATCCGCTCTCTACTGTTCCTCATCATAAGTTTTTTCTGCTCCATTTTGGGAGAGTTCCAAATCATCACAAATTTGGTAACTTTACTTCATCTTTTTTTCCAAAAACATTTATGATTCATCTACTTAAAACTGTGTTGTTTTTCCCTCTATTATTTAAGGTAAAATGTCCTAACAAGATCATTCATGTCACAGTATCCTGAATCTTTTATTCTCTTTGGCATCTCAAATTAATGAGCAGAAACCAAGAATTCTAAGAATGGCTCCCTTGAAAACACTAAAATGCCTCCCTTTTAATCATCCCCAAATTTGTCTTTATCTCTTTCATTGGTCATACTAGCAACCAAATGGGCCCATTATTTTCCAGCTATTAACTGTGCTTCCTGTCCAGTACAACTTTTAAAACAATGTCCACATTCTTTTCCAATATTCTGACCCAATCATTCCCACTTTTTCCCACAGCTGTGTTAGATATTAAATGCCCTTGCATGGATCCTGATGGGTCGGATGTTGTTGGGGCCAAAAATGCCGCCTTATATGGTTTCTGGTCCTAAAGGGGTACACATAGCCAGAGTTTCCCTCTCACTGTGGTCCATGAAGTTGACCGATCTTTCTGTCTTTAGAGAGATACTCCATTTATTTTTATCTTTGTTACTGAATATACTTCCTTGGTATATTGAAAGATTGCCCTCTAGATTCGAGAGTGGAAGTATATTTTAATCTCTCAGATTTTACATATGAGCAAAACTTAATTTTCAAGTCATTGTTTTGGAGCATTAAAAAAAAAAAAAACTCATAATTCAAGAAATCTAGGAAGCGGGTCATCTTTTTCATGTTAGTTTTTTTTTTCTTGAATTATGAGTTTTTTTTTTTTTTTTGAATCATGGATTCTTAACGGAAGTCGTAATAGACCACCTGGTCTTGGTATAATTTTGTGGGCAATGTTTATTTTCTCAGCAGTAGTTTCCTGAACAAGTCATTCTA
The DNA here is from genome assembly GCA_963924115.1 of Dovyalis caffra. NCBI lineage: Eukaryota > Viridiplantae > Streptophyta > Magnoliopsida > Malpighiales > Salicaceae > Dovyalis > Dovyalis caffra. Next base: position 2,276,203 of record CAWUPB010001111.1, on the reverse strand, counting down.
TGTGCAAATAGTATATTATTTTTTTAAGATTCATATTCTTTTTTCTTTAGCCATAGTTTATTTTTTCAATGTCAAAGAATATTTTGAATAATTCGTTGATAAATAAATATCGACTTATAGGTCAAGTTTATAATTTGATTTTTATTATCAATATTTTTAAAAATTTATTTTCAAAATATTTAAGGTTATGCATCAGGAAGTACTCTTTAGTTACATTCAGAAAAAATTAGTTTTGAGATACGCAAAATCTAATATGAAGATATCTCTATCGTTGGACTTAAAATAATAATAATAAAAATATTTTTAGATTAATTTTAATATTAATCGAAACTAAATTTCTTTTAGAATACTTTTAAAAATGCATACTCCACGTCAATTTAATACCTTCACATAAATTATTTTTTTTTGGAATATTACCTTTAAAATTTGAATGAAAAAAAAAAAAAAAAAAAACCTTATCCACCAAAATCAATCTCTTAATCAAATCCCATTGGGTTTCTTTAGTCATCCTAAATGCCTTAGCTTCCTTTCTCTTTTTTTAGTGCACCAACTTCCAAGCATTCTGTGGGCTTTTTGACCCGGTCTTCGCCTTTGGACCGAAGTGTTTTAAAAATTGGAAAAACCTTTGAATTAGAGATATTTAATTCAGTTTATGCACTGCTACTAATAAACTAAGGAAGTGTTAGGTTGTAATAATTTGCCTTTGTCCCCTGTCCTGTCTGCTTTAATTACTTCAATAACAGCTTGTGATTGGATCACCTGACCACCATAAAACAGAATATCTCAACCTAAAATATGCCACTAATCCAAAATCACTTTCTGTCGACAAGCAAAATGCATATATATATATTTTTTTTTTGGTGCAGTGAGAAGCCGCAAAAGTAAATTTAGAAGAAGGGGATGGCATGCCAATAGAGGATCATGAAAATCTTAAGTTTTTCGATGAGAGCTGTCTGTCTTTAAACGCCAAATACCATTTTTATGAATTTAGACAGTAATATGCAGAAAAGTAAAACTCTCGTAAAAAAGAAAAAGAAAAATATAGACAAAAGTAAGTTAAAGATCGGTAGAGTGGTAAGTAGATTTGCACATGATATTATCATTTTTTAATCGAATCCAAAGATAAACATTACGATTTACGAGTTAAAAATCATAAATACATCATTCCCAACATGGATAATCTCATCATAAAATAGTTAAACTACATGAAAAATGGTTAAAGAATATTCCACAACTATCAAAGTAACTAATGAATTTGGAGAGCACCTTTCCTGGCTCATAAGCAAAGATCTTGAATGTCTATTTTTGGAATTGGAATTTGCACTTCAGTGGATTCATCAAACATTATCTTTATCTCTTTCATGATTCTTCACCTTCTATCTATAAATATTCATTATTAGGTACCCCATGTCTCACTTTCGATTTATAGGGATGAATTCAGGTCCCCCACTTTTTAATACCTAAGGCCCCAAGTCCCTACTCTCCACCTACCCAATTGTCCTCTCAAAACCATGCGTTTTCACCATTTCCTACCCCCATCTAATCTCCACTTACAAAAGAAGCTTTTCGCTGTTAAAAGTTCAATTCTAGCTTAAAGGAGGCTTTAAGGATGGTTAGAGATTGTTTTATGGATAAACAGCGAAGGCTGTTTCAAGAGGCAATTGTTACAAAATTGACTGTGAGAGAAAGAGAAGAGAAAGGGGCAAAGCAACTGTCATAATGTGGGAAGCACATAGACATACACAAGTTGAGCAAAGCAAACGAGGGAATGTCTGAATCTGACAATTTCTGACCCTCAATCTCTCTCTTTCTTCTAAGATCCCCAGCAGCCTTTGACCAAATCTTAGCCGTCCATCTTCCCTGCTTTAGATTTTCGTTTTTTTATTTTCTTATTCTCTATCTTTGGTCTTTCCTTCCACTTTAATTTTGAGTTATTAATTTTGTAAGGACGCTTGTTTTGAGTGAACTTTTTGGACAAGAGATGGGCTAATACAAGGATCTTCTTTGAAAAGACTAAATTGGCCTTCTAAGAGAAACCAAATTATTAATGCTATTTTCAATGATTAGGATTACACCTTCCGTAAATGACAAGAAGATTACAGTTGATAATGATGTGGATTTAATTATAATTTTTTTTACAGGGGACAAATAGTATTCACCTGAAAAGAACGAAAGGTCAGAAATGTACATCTATACAATCAACTCAAAACAAGGGGTGTCATCCAGTCAAAAATAGAAAGAAAAGAAAAGTCTTACACAGATCATCACTCCATCATCATCATCATCATCAATAACTAAACTACATTAAACAAACAAACATTGCTCTCTCCGTCTCTCTCTCGTGTTATGGTCCCTAACAATCCTTATTATTCATTTTCTGGGTTCCTGTTCCCTCCTCCATCATCTCCTCCATTACCACCATTTCCAGCTCATCCTCTTAGATCGGATCCCTTCACATTAACCTATGAACACCATAGCCAAAAAACAAAAAGTTCAAAACTTTTAACATTTTTTATCACCAAATGACAGTATTGAATCACACCCTTTTTTTGTCATCATAAAATTTGAACTGGGTTTGGTTTGTTTTCTTTTGCCTTGATTTCTTTGTTTTTATATTGCCTTGTCTTAAATATAAGAGTACAAAGAAGATACAAACGTTTGTGTTGACATAAATGGGAAATGTAACGTCAAGTGTGGCAGCAAAATTTGCGTTTTTCCCGCCAGACCCCCCGACGTATGATGTGTTTAGAGAAGGAGATGGGAGGCTGGTGTTACCAGGTGTAACTGCAGACAAGAACATGGATGTTCATTTGTTGGAAACTAAAGTTGGAAACAAGATTGTGGCTACGTTTTGGAAACACCCTTTTGCACGATTCACAGTTTTGTACTCTCATGGAAATGCTGCTGACCTTGGACAAATGCATGAGCTTTTCATTGAACTTAGAGCTCATTTGAGAGTCAATATTATGAGGTATGTTTTGGTGGGTATGGCTTCTTTTTTCTTTCTTCTTCTTCTTCTTCTTTTTTCTTTGGGGGTGGGTGTGGGGGGAGGGGGGGGGTTGTTGTTGCTAGGCTTGTCTTTTTTCTTTTTTCTTTTTCTCGTGGCTGTTTTGGTAATTAATTCAATACCTGATTTTTTCTTGGGTTTCATGATTTTCATGAAATTGGTTTTTATTTGCTAATGGTGGAATTTAATTCGTGCTGTCATTTGTTTATGTTTATTTCTGTACCTATACATGTTCTTGTTTGGTGATTGGTTATATATGAATATATTCTAATTTTCTGTTTTCCCCAATTGGTGATTGATTAAGAAGATCATTTTGTGGATTATTAACTTTTCTGGGTTGAATTAAGCGGTTTGCTTATGTTGTTTTCTTGTTTTGAGAAGATCATTTTGTGGATTATTATTATTATTATTATTATTTGTTGAAAAAGAAGGGAGTCTTTGAATTGTGGATTTGCCGTATGGTCCTTTTCTCTCTTCTTTATCTGAGGTGTTTCTTGTCTTGCGTGTTTGGAGCTACATCATCTGTGAATTTCATTAATGAAGGATAATATCATGTGTCACACTGTGAAAGTTGCTGACTTTGTAATCATTGAATGTATTTTCATTTTCTCTACTGCGACCTTACATCAAGGCTAAATGGACTTGACATAAAGAAACAAGAAAATTATCTCTTGAATTCTGATTTAAATATAACCCCCAAAAGTAAATTTCCTGCTTTTGTCATAATCTCGCTGGAATTAGTAGGGCTTGAGTTGTCACCATCTCATCTATTCACATTAACATGGACTTTTCTTGTATTAACTAATTAAAATTTTAATTGAAACTTTCTTGATTTTGTTTTGTGTATTTGCTTTTGGGCGCATGCCATGAGGGATGTTTTTGTTAGGAGATTAATTTACTTGCTGTCACATTGATATGCTAATATTAAGATTCAGATGAAAAAATTTGTTCAGGATATTAATGTTTTTCAATGAAGCAGCTATGCCAATTATATGCTTACAATAATCATGGTTATGAACATTTTTTTAGTAATTAAGGTTTTTTTTTTTTTTTTCCCTGTTTTGCAGCTATGATTATTCAGGATATGGAGCATCTTCTGGCAAGGTAAAGAAAATCCATAATATCAATCTGCATTTCTTTTTTTTTTTTTTTGGAACTGAATGATGAATTGTCCAGAGAGTTTCCTGAAATGGCTAATGGTAGCTAGAAACCAGCATCTAATCCTAATTGTCTAGCCCTTTTTTGATCTAACTCTCCTAATATCTCACTAATGCTATGCTATACCTGATTAATTGTTATTTCTGTGTCTGTAACAGCCATCTGAGTTCAACACATACCATGACATTGAGGCTGTGTACAATTGTTTGAAGAAGGATTATGGAATAAAGCAGGAAGACTTAATTTTGTATGGTCAGTCTGTTGGAAGTGGTCCGACCCTGCACTTGGCTTCTCGTTTACAGAAGTTGAGAGGTGTTGTTCTTCACAGTGCAATTCTTTCAGGCATAAGGGTGTTGTATCCTGTCAAGATGACATTTTGGTTTGACATTTTCAAGGTAAGTTTAGCACCGGATATCATTTTATCTCTTGTTCCTTGGATAGAAATTAAATTAGGTTTGTACTGAAGATGCTGTATCTAACTTGTACAGAATATAGACAAAATACGCCTTGTCAGCTGCCCTGTTCTGGTTATCCATGTAAGTCTTTCTCTTTTATTATTTTGGCCAGAAACCTTCAGTTGTGAAATCTTTAGATATCATCTGCAGGAATTTTTCATTGCTAGAACACCCAGAGCTATCTGTTTGAAGAATGGCCAATCTTGACAAAACTGGAAGCGAGACAAAAAAGATATTTTAGATTTTAAACTACCAGAAATTGTTATAGTTTCGGGAAGTGCAAATGATTTCAGATGTTTTTGCTTTTAGGTTTGTCAAAGAAACACTATTAGGGATGGCATATTTTTAATGGAGGACTGTATATATTGTTGCCAATGACCCAGGGTTCATGATAAATCTACATTTAATGTCAGCACTTTTGTGTAAGACACTTAAATATGCTTATCCAAGGACTTGAGATGAACCTAACCCAAGATACATGAGGGTTCCTATGACTCTTTTTTCCTTAGATCTCTCTCTTACTTCCAAGGTGCCTCTGCCAGATGTACTGGGCTTGTTGGTTAACTTGGCTTGTAAACGAAGCAAGGCAACCAGGGAGCTTAATCTTAGAAACAACCATTGACTTTCTTTGGAATGATACTGCTTATAAGGAAATAGTGCTGAGTGAAACCCTGCTTGCACAGGGTTCAAATGAATTGAAATTAGAATGAAAAGATTGACTTCTGTCATTTTCTTTCGTTAGTCCATAATAATCTCTGCTAAGTTTACAAGCATTGCTGTGATGCCACGTTATTTATTGTGTTTATCTTTTAGTTCCAGATACCCCTTCTTGCTGAAGATATGGTTGAATCATCTGTGACTTTTTATATACAGTTGATATTTAATATTGATTTCAGCTTGAATTAGTGCATTTTTTTCCTGCTATCATGGATGATATTTGTTGTTGAACCCTTTCAGGGAACAAATGATGATATTGTTGATTTGTCCCATGGAAAGCGCCTGTGGGAACTTGCCAAGGAAAAATATGATCCCTTGTGGGTCAAAGGTGGTGGACATTGCAACCTGGAAACTTACCCTGAGTACATCAAGCACTTACGAAAGTTCATAAATGCAATGGAGAAAATCACCATTGTGAAACCAACAAAGCAACTTACTCAGAACCCAAGTATTGAAGCCAAACACAACAAGTGTTTAAGATTTGGTAAAAAGTAGCCAGTTGAATTTTAGTTCATCAAAACAGGTAGTTTTATTGCAAGATGGACCCGTTCCAAGATTGAATATGCTTGCTTCAAGGACTTGCAATTGGTGCCCAAGCTTGTTATTGCACGGTATGTTTCTAAAGATCAGAAATTATTAGGAGATATACTTTGTTTGTTCCAGATCCTCTTCAGGTAGCCGTTTTCAGGTATCGAGTTTTTGTAACTATTCATTAGTGATGTGTCAAAGTGTTCTGTCAGAAAAATTATGAGAAAAGTGCTCGGTCTGAATTTTCTTGTAAAATATAACACAGTTGGTGTTTGTAAAAACTATCCAGAAAATCAAGTACATGGTTTAGTTTGGTTTAACTTGACCAATGAACTATTTTGTCTTCAATTGCAAGTATTTGCAACTGTGCTGTATCTACATCGGTGGTGATTTTCTAGCATGTTCCAAGACAAATTCTCCTATTTGTGACAAATTTCTAAATGTTTAAGACACCCCGCAGTCGAGCATCCATGCAATCAATGGCAATGAACTGAGCCTTGAAGTTCCTGAGTTTGTAGAGCTGGCACAGATCTGGAACATGGGGGAGTAAAAGCGTTGACAAACCCACTAAGATTGCCTCTGGAAACTGACATTGTTGAAGTCATGAAATCTAACAAAGTTGTGGCTCTAGTTGGTTTCGAGGAACACAAAGTACAAGTTGAAAGGACCTGAAAATGCAAGGCTCTTAACGATGGTCAGGTCCAGGTTGCTTTCAAAAACCGAACAGCAGATACATTGACTATTAGAGGGCCGATACATTGATTATTAGAGGACCGCATGATATCATAATATCAATACAAACAAAACTAAACCTTAATTGCTACAAAATATCTAGTCTAGTAGTTTTTGGTTGCAAATTGAAGCAAGGAAAAGAAGAACTACTACAGAGGAACTGAGAAATTTTATAATACTCAAAGAATAATTAGTGGTATGCATAATAGTTACTTTATGAATTCATTTTCAGGAGAGAGATAGCCACAAAAAAATAAAAAAAAATTTATAAAAAAAAAAATTGAGCGAACGTGGAAATCTTCTTATCATTTTTAATGGGTCCGGATCTTCTTATCACTTTTGATGGGTCAAGATGTAAGTCAATGTGTTTATCTCTCTCTTCAAAGTAGATTCATGGAGTAACTACTATTCATATCATTAATTACTTTTTGAGTGTTATAAAATTTATCCAGAGGAACCAACCTAATAAAAAATCAAGGACAGCTAGCTCTCCTTCTTTATTTGGTCTGGGAACATGCATCCGAGGCCAAAGTTCAATTTCCAGCTGGGCTCAAGCCTCACAATAATAATGTCCTTCATAACTTCTATTCCATCCCCTGAAAATTTGGCCCATCGTCTTCTCAAACAAACTGCTTCGAAGCCCAGATAAGTTTAATTACAACAAGCAAATGATATAGACCAAACACAAACAGAAGAACCATTTGTCAGTCTGAGCTCAATAGAAATTCTTCTATTCTTCTGTTAAGCCTTGGACAAATCATCTTGCTTTCTAGTTTCTAGTTTCATGGCCAAAGAAAGGGTCAAACTTTTCGTATTTTTACGCTTGATGCAACTGTGCACTTTATCTTGAAAGTAGCATGAAAATGCAAATGTGTCACCAACTGCACAAGTGAGTTTCACACCTTTCATTAAAAGCTTGACCCATAAATAATTTAACGCACAATTTGCTGTATCTTCTTTTTCTTTGAGATCTCCCAACAATTTTCTAGTCACCCCATAGGGCCCTCCACTCAGAGGTTTAAAAAAAAAAAACCCTTGTTTCTAGTTGAGGTTGTGACAGCCTAGAAAGAGCCTTGTGTTCAAGTTCCTATGTGCCTAAGGAATAGAGGATACACAAAAGTCATACCGAGAAGAAATCTTACACTACATAAGATATCCTTGTGCTAAAGAATATTGGAACTTGATTGTTCTCTCTCTCTAAATTGGTGTAAAGGATTCTATGATGATGCTGCAATTATTGTCAGAAATTTTTTTAACTACTAACTAAAATCCTTATCCTAAAAAAATAAGTAAAGAAATAAAAAGTTCACTACAATCTTTAATGAGATGTTGGAAAAGTAAACACAATGGGCACATGGTTAATGTAGTCCCACTTGCCTCTCCTCATGATTAAGGTTTCCATTCCTCAAATTTTTACCCTTTTAAATAGCTGTAAGAGAAGCAGATTCATGTGCCAATTCATACAACCAAGGTTTGAGAATTTAGTGCTCTTGAACCTTTCTCTCTAACAATTTTTTGAAGGCATTTTCCCTCCGGTTTTGGCAATCTTAAGAGCTTGGAGTTTTTAGATTTGAGGGACAACAGTTTTTCTAAAGATATAATGGGTCTTTCGTTGGACAATGTCGTTCATTTCAATTTAATCAAAAGGAAAAAAAAATGATATGAATGTTTACATACCAAAAACTACTTTTTTTATATATATAAATAAGATTTAAAGTATTTTGTTTTGAAAGAATATATTAAACGGGGAAATATATTCACTATCTTTATATAATATTCAAAGTATTTTATTTATCTCTAAATTTCTAATTACATTCCATTTGTCCTTGAAATTTTTTAAAATATTTAATTTGTTCTTCCGATTAAATTTTTCGATCATAAATTTTTTGAGTAAATTATAAATTAGTTTATCCCGTTTTGAGAAATGAATTAATTAGTCTCCTTAGTTTCAAAACCCAATCATTTAGTCTTTTTTTGCTATTTTTTAATTTATTTTGATTTTTGTTTTAAATTTTATGAAATAGAAAAGAAAAAAAAGTAAAAATTATGGAAAGATTGACGAGAAGAGGATATATTTTATAAAATAAAAAAATATTAAATTAATTGTGATAAACACTAGTTAAAAGGATTAAATAATTAGATTTTGAAACTAGATAAACTAATTAATTCGTTTCTCGAAAAGAAAGGGACTAATTTATAATTTACTCTATTTTTTTTTTTTACCAAAATGCTCTTTACTAAAATACCAAAAAAATAAAAAAATAAAAATACTTAAAGTCACATGACTTACATATTTTATTTTTGAAGTCTTTAGAATTTTTTTTTCATTTTAATCATGAGCATTTCGGTCAATTTTTTTTATTTGACGGGAAAAATTTATTGGAAAGACAAATAAAACATTTCAAACACTTTAAAGAATAAATAAAATGCAATTAAAAACTCAAAGATATATGAAAATTTTGAATATTATATAATGACAGATAGATATGTTTATTTTGAATTAAAAAATATCTATTTGAAAGAAAAAAAATCCCCTAAAATGTGCAGCAATGTTAGACCAATTATACGATTTTATTGTCATAAGACGTTGAATTAATTAATGCAAGACGTGTATAAGAATACACAATATCAAAAGTATTTTTTATTGAACAATTAGGGCGCACATGTAATTTTTTATTGAAAGTGGACAAAAAAAATAGAGAATGAATTATGCAAATTAAAGAAAACTAATTAATGTCAACATCGTCAATGTGGAAGAGTGAGTACATATATTGAGACGAAAAATGAACAGAAACCAAGCAAGATAGAGCTATAAGAAGGCACATCAAGTTAATTAATTATGGAGTTTTTTCTTTCTTTCTCCTAAAAAACATGTGTAAAATACTGCAAAGTTGATGGGTTCTTGTAGACTGAAAATATTAGACTAGTCAGACGTCGAGAGAATAATTAGTTTATCCATGACATGCCTAAACATATGTTTAACATGCAGTTAATGTTGTCTTCAAAGATTTTGATCGAGAATCATTAAACTGTTTACATCTGTAATTTATTAGTATCAAAATTTGATAAACAAAGTATAGCTATACATCTGATTGCAAATTCATTATTTGCTTGCATTCACAGTGGTTTGCATTTCAACTCAAAAAAAAATTAAATTGTTAGATATGATTATAAAAATGGTTTTATAAGTATTAGTTTTTAACACAAACTCTAAAGTGAAAATTTTTTAGGTTTGAAAATTGTAAAAGCTCACTACTGTTTATATTTAATGACAATTAGAAGAGAAAATAAAAATAATAATATTTGAACTTATCGCCTTTGATCATCAAGGTTTTAATATCCTTAAAAATAGAAATTGATTTGATATCACGTCGAAAAGTTATTTTAATCTAAAAACTTAAAATATTGAGTGAGATTTCAAAAATAATTTCATATTACTCTCTCATAATTTTTTTTTTTTAACGATAATGAATAGTTTTTAACCAATTTGTACATCAAGTGCTACTTAATCCTCTTTTTGAACGATTTTTTTAATAATTTTAATTAAGAACGCATCCTCCAGGTCGATTTAGAATTTAAACAAAATATATTAAATTAATGGTGGAAACTTTTTTTTACCGTCAAAGCAACCTCTTGAAATTGCATATTATATAAATCTTTTCCGGATCAAGAGGAGACTATTATTTTCTCAGAAAGAGATTAGAACATTTTATTAAGAAAGTGATGAGAGCACATAAATCCATTATGATAAAGGTTTGAACTTCTTTTGATATAGCAGAGAAAGTTTTATTAAAGCTTCATTATGAACCCTAAGTAGTGGGGTTTGAAAGTTTGCCAAGAACTTTTTCAGGATACCAAACTCTCAACTTTATGAAACCTTTTTAATGATTGAGTCTCTAAAAGCACATGGCTAAGGTTCATTTTACTAAATGGAGTTTCAATGCAAGAAAATTAATGGGCATTCAAACACACGATGATTTTCTGGCTCCTTCTCCATCAATTTGATTTTGGTGATTGGTTTCAACCTAACCCCTTTAAGGGCAGATTTCTTCCCACCGCTCAAGCAAATGGGTCCCTTTGATCCTAAACCGTTTCCGTGCGTTTTAAGGTTTATGTTGTTTAGTTCCTATCGGCCGATAAATGCAAGAAAGGTTAAAGATTCCAAGTGTTCCCTTTTCTCCATTATTGTGGCTGCTTAAGATAGCTGAAATCTTTCACTGAAAAATGTATATACTACAGTTGAAGGGACACAGAACCTAACTTGAAAGAATAAAAACCTAATACTATACAATTCTATTCTAAATGAAGAAGTTTGTGTTGATTTATATATAATAGTATCTGACTGTTTGGTATCTTTCTCCTCTCCTTTCAAACTTTATGTCAAGGCAATAGGGTCCAAACATCTATCTTTTTCTGTGGATGGGGTGATAGTGGCCTTTGAATTATTAAAGAACAATCAATCTTAATCAACCAAGTTAATTCCTTGTGAATATTTGGATTAGGACAGCTTAATTATTAGGGAAATCGACAAAAAAATGGGCATTAATAATTAGGAAAATCGACAAAAAAAAAAAGGGGGCATTAATTGTCATTGCTGATGCATCTAGTATAATATAAGCAAATATATCTCCAGTGTGCCTTGTCTTGTACTACCTGTGAAGCTAGATTAAGCAATCGAAAATACTTAAAATAATTGGAATAGTTATTGGCATTTTGAAGCAATTGCAGGTTTGTCTCAATTTCTCGAGCTCTAAAATATGGTACCTCAAAATTTACTTCCCTACAACTCCATTATTTTTATTTTCTTTTCATAATTCAATGATTAACCATCCTTCAACAATTTTTATGAATTAATTTTAAAATCAAAAATTTCAAATCCTTCACGTTCTTAAAATCGAAAAAACAGACATAAATTTTATAGTATTTATAAATAAACATGAGCTCTTAAAATCGAGAAAACCAATATAAATTTTATAATATTTATAAATAAATATGAAAAATGAGGTTTGAACCTTCGACTTTTTGTTAAAAGTCCAAATCTTCTATTATTAAGTCACTCCTTGTGGTCAAGGACAGCCTACAACCCCGATCTAAAACCGATGTCGCAGCGGGTTCTAATCTAGGGATGTCGTTCGATTTCCTAAATATCCAATGTACTTTAATTTTGGTCCTCTCTAGATTCTGATTGGTCATTTTCAACTACGAACTTACCTAACCTTTCATGTACCCTGCTTGACCATGTTACCTTCAACTAATTACTATTGCCTTACATCATCCCTATATATTCACCTTTTTCCTTAATTGGTAACCTTGATCCAACCACTTGATTTGCTATTACCACTCATTCCCTCTTGTTGTTCCCGATCATGATGTGGACGATGAAGACCATTGATGAATGACCATGTGATTTTCAAAGCAAGAAACTTGTTCTCCACATCACATCGGCTCAAAATTTCAACAACTTAGCTAATGTAGGTATTTGGTTGGCAATTAGTTGTCAAAGAAGTGCCAATGCATTAAACTTAAGCAATGATTACGCATTAATTAGCTGCTTAATCAAACACATCATACATGTCTTCTATTTGTTTAGAAGTTATGATCCAACCCTTAGACGTGGCTCTCACGCAAGTTAATTCTGATTTTTAGTGTAGCTGTTGCAAACTTGCAACTCTAATTTGATTGCCTATGAAGGAAATAATTTTACGAATTTTAAAGTTACTTAATTGACCCATGTAGCTGTATTTCAATTTTTTTTTAACACAATATATATATATATATATATATGTATGTATGTATGTATTGTGGTTGAAGAAGAACATTTGATGGTGACGATCTTTAATTTTCACCACTCACGTCTGCCACACAAACATATGCTTGGGTATATACACATGGAATTTTATTATGATGTCTCGTATGGACAATTTAGATTGAATAAATTCCCCAAAATAATAAAAAATTAATATCTCATATTGGATTTTTTTTTCATCACCAAACAGCAATGCCATTGAATAACATCAAATAAATAAATTTATTTTGACCTTTAAATCTCAATGGTTTGTTTTTACTTAGATGCCATTTATAAAAAGTATTTAATCGATCGTACGGATTATGCCTACAACACATTATATTTAGTTAAAAAGACGGATATTTCTTACTCGTTATCAAATAATCATTTATTCACAAATCTCATGCATGTTCTTAAAATGAGATATGTATCACAGCAAATAAAACAAAACAATTACATCAAAATAATTTGTTATTTTGACTAAATGGCTACGATCAGCAAAAGCCTAGCTAGCTATGAGCCTTTTGTTTTTTAGAACTTACGTATGATGCCTTAGTAATAGATTATTAAAAACGAGATATGATTATCCAATAATTTAAGTGAATTCGATTCTTTTATAGATATAGATAAAGGGCAGCAATTCGTAGTCATCACTCATCAGTAATATTGTGTATGCATGGCAGTAATTTTGGTCATTCTGCCGTACGTAAAGTAGAGGAAAGGCACTGATAATAAGTTATTGCAGAATAACTTAAAATTATTACAATATTTTGTTGTGAGAACTTAGATGGCTATGAAACATTCCCCTTGTCTAATCCCATGTAGTTATAAGAATGAGTCGGTGACCAATAGTGAAGCTTTTTTGCTTATCAAAACGATTTAATTAAGGTACAATATAGGAAAAAAATCTTATTAATTTTGAAAAAAAAAAACATTGTAATATTTTTTAGAATAAAAAACAATTTTTTTAACCACTAACATAGACATTTTTTACTTGTTCGTATGCATTCAGTTCGTTGGATTGTATTTACAACTCAACGTTGCAAAATTGTAAACTGAGACTATGATAAACATCTTTTAAAATTAGAATACTTGCATTCCTAAAATGTCAATGGCCGTTAAAGCGCTAAATTGAAATAAAATAATAAAAAACCATAAATTAACTTTCAAATACTGTAATCCGATAGCATTTTTCGAGATGGGTATTGTATCAAATCCACAAAAAAAGAAAAAAAAGGCAGAGATTTAATCATCAATAAGCTCAAGTCAGATAATGAGACATTTGTACTATGTATTTACGTCATTGATTGCATCTCATGTCATGTCAATTAATTCATTATGCACTCACTGAGCAATGAACTTGCTTTCTACGGACTCACGCAAGCTTATGTTAAATCTTGAAGATTCATGTGGATAAAAACTTGTAATATAAAATATTATATAGATTTAGGATGTCGGTTTTATTAGTTGGTTAATGAACGAAAATAAAAAAGACAATGTCCCTTAAGAGAGCTAAAAAACGAAATTTTCAAAAAATCTATAAAATATTAGATCAGATATATACATTTATTAGATTTTTTTTCTTATAACCTTAATTGTTTATACTATAAATAGAGATAATATCATCATTTGATAAAATTTAATAAAAATTTATAATACAGTTATAAAATAAATATTATTATCTAATCATGTAAAATATTTATGTTATATGAAAAGAGTCTTTATTTTTATGAAGAACATTAAAGACAAACAAAAGAAAAATATATTTAACCATTTTTTCGTGGGGGAAAAGAAGAAGAAAAAGTGGTCTGATAAAAAGGAATTTCTTTCTTGCAAACTAATGATTCAAAAACAAACACTGTGGGTTGACATCCAGCAGCACCCAGCGGCGGCAGCAGAAGAGCATCAGCCTCGAAGTGGAGCGCTGGATTGCTCACATTTCACAGGGTCCCCACAGCAAGTTACTTCAATTCCCGAAATGTCCTTGTCTCTGCCTAAATCCTGACACCGATGCGTCGTTTTCACAAAACAAAAAAAAAGAAGGAAGCATTGCTTTGTTTTTTCTTTTTTTTCCCCTACAGAAATTATTGAATACATCATAAAATGTATATCGTTATTTTATAAAAAAAAACATGAGATTTAACAATTATTTTTACTATAAAATCACTTCATAGATCTTATATTTTGACAAAATAGTAGAATATAAATTTTAATACTCCTTCTATTTGAGAGAGGTTGTTCTTCGTTTCAAAATATTTGTCAAAAAATATTTATCTAATCAAAACTTTAAATTATATATATATTTTTTAAAATATTTTTAATTGATAAAAATTTTATTTTTTTATTTTTTTCACTAACAAAATATCAATATTCTTTATATTTTTTCTTTATACATGTAAATATCTTTAACATTAAAATTTTAAAGAAAAAAATTTAATTACATGAAAAATATTCATTTGTAAGCACTTTACTGTATGTCAAAATTTTAAAAATAAAATATTTTTATTAATATATTATGTTTTCAAAAATTATTTTAAACTTGATCTTTAATTAAGTTAAAGATTTTTTTTATCATCTTAATTTTAGATATATTTTTTAAAAAAACATAATATATTAATTTCATGTAAGAATTAATTTTGATAACTAATAATTTTTAATAAAAATAATATTTATATAAACAAGAAAAATATTAATATAATATTAATTTTTTAGAACGATGTGAAGAATTCTTCTTCTTTTCTAGGGGTTTTGGAATCCCCGGTGGGACCCTGCGAGTTAAAAGACTAGCCAGTTAGAATTTGAAACGTGATTGAGATCGTGAGTATCTGGGGGGCATGTGCCAGGGTGCTGTGCCTGTCCTCTCCTCTATAACATCGACACGTGAGAGAAAGAAAGAAAGATGTACTTTTTGGTACTTTTTCTAGGCATGGGACACGCTGACCTAACTCTAGCTTCCAGTATTTTTTGTACCCATTTCTCTTTTTTACAGCGAGTGATAGCACGCCACCACCAAAAAGTCAAAAAAAAATTTTCCTGAATATATAGTCTTTTTAAGATAACTTTTCTGCTTTTCTTATTATTGTATTTATTTGATGATGTATTAATATATTCGGATAAGCTTTCGAAAATTCAGTGGGTTCCAGACGAGTCATTCCTATGCATGTTCAAAAAATGTTCTTTCTTGCGTCGGGTAATATTAGATGAATGTTATGCTAAAAAGAAAAGAGTGTTTTTCCACGTAATTAACTTTATTTTGGTTTTTAGTGAATAATTTATTTTCAATTTCTAGTTTTTTTTTGTACAATGCATATGTGCTTGTATTGATTACTCAAAAGCATTATAATTATAGTGTCTTCAATTTATAAATTATTAAATATTTTTATTTATCGTATCGTTATAGCTTATTTTATTATGCAATAATTTAATTAATTATTCCATAATTATGCTAATTAATAATTATTTTTTTAAAAAAAATGTTATTCATTTCATAATAGATAAGTGATAATGAATTTTTAAACAGCTTCAATAAATAAAACATAAAAAAATATTTTATCATCTCATAATTTAACTAATTGTAATATGTGTGTGTTGTATGAGCCGAGAAATTTTATATTATTCTATAAATAACTATCAATATTCACTTTAGATGAGAGACAGGAAAGCAAAAAAAAAAACAGTTTAGACAAAAATATTTTTGTTATTTTTTGTGGATACAAATATGATTTTTTATTTTTTATCTTGGCAAAATCATTAAAAAAAAATGCAATGTATACCAAATTATACTTTAATGTTTTACCCATTAGGGGCAATTGCTCTCATTTGTACAAACTAATAAAAAAATAAAAGTAGCAATAAGTACAAAAAAACAAAGCTTAAATTAAGTGCTTATAGCATATTGGTATAGTGGTAAATGAATTTTTTATAAAATGTTTATCTATAAAATTGAAAGTTCGAATTCACTTATATTCACTTGAATTTAATATCAATAGTTTCTTTCTCTTTCAAATAAAAATAAAACTAAAAAACAGCATGATGTAGGTGCAATATTCTTGTGGGATAACCTATCTATTTTTTCATTTTCATAATTGAAAAACGTTTGAATTAAATTAGACAAAATAATGCACCTTGCGAGGGTGAAAGGATCTAAGGTATATACTATATTTGCTGCAAAAACAAGCAAACGCAAAAAAAAAAAAAAAAAAAAAAAAAAAAGAACAAGAAGAAGAACAAGAAGAAGAAAAAGGTAGAGTACAAGGGTGAGCATTTTTCGCATGGAAAAAAAAATGTGAAAGAAGCAACAATCTGCCTTTTCAGTTTAAAAGTTTTTATTCGATTTCGTATTTTATGCGCACAATTACTTTCTTTAAAAAAAAAAAAAAAAAACTGATAATTGGAAACGTATTATCAAATTGAAAGCATCAGTCATCACCCACACTTGAAAAAAAAAAACAAGAAGAAGAAGAAAGCTTAGTCTAATTTATAAATTAGCATGTTTCTTATATTATTATTTACAATTTAATTATGAATAATATAATGAAATATTTTCAAATCAGATTTCACATCAATTAAAATTAAGTCTATTGCTTTCTAAACTAACACATCAAAACACGTTTGATCTTTAGTCGTTTACTTGGATTCGTTTTAATCTACTACTTTCTGAACTAATACATCAAAATGCACGTAATCTTTGGTTGTCTACTGGATTTGCTCTTAAATTAAATAAGCTCAAGTCTATCGTTATTAAAGAATAACTATAACTAATTATTTGTTGATAGTGAAAATTGAACTTTAATTTTGATCAAATAAAGACAACTTCTTTATCGTTAGATCACATTTTTTTATATATGAATAATCACTTAAAAAGATAATTTATTGCATTAATACAGGTGTGGATGGTCTGTATAGATTATTAACCAATAGTAATTTAATCTTATTGCATCAAAACTGATGTAAGGATGTTTTTTACTCTAAACAGAGGGGCAAAAAAAGCCCCGAAGAGACGTGACCTTCCAAAACACCCAAAAGACATATTTGCACCTATTTCAATTTCCCTTTTTGGATTTAAATTAAGGGCTAAATCGTCTTTAGACAGACCATTACCCAAAACGGGTATTATTACCCTGTATAAAACTTCAATCACGATGCCTCTGAAAATCAAACAAAGGAATTTTGCTGATGGAGGATGTAATTATATATTTTTCCAATTCTGGAAGAGTAGAAAAGGCAGTAGAATCATTCAGCAATTAAAGGCCAACTAATCACCAGAGATTCTGTCTGGATTCTGGCCCTTAATTTTATCCTAAAGTTTTTACAGAGTGAGTAGATTAGGATTACACATTGTATGTCTCCATTAATTATCACACATTCAGTTACCTACATTAATTTTTACTTTCTTACCAAATATATTTTTCAAAATATTTATAATCTTACTCATGTTTTTCATAACTTTACTAAAACTGTACTATAATGTTGTTATTTACCATTCTTTTATTTTCTTAATTCGTTGAATTTTTTTTATGTTCTTATATGCTAATTATTCACGATTCACATCCCAATAAGACTGTTGAAAATTTTATTTTATTTTATTTATTTTTACGAATCATTAATCCATGAATTTTTATTTTTATTTTTATACATTGCTCTTATTTTTCTAAAACACATAAAATAAATAAATTTAATACGATTGTCAATATATACACATCGTTTAATTTAACTAGATGAAGTACGAAGTGATGGATATTATTCGACAAGTAAAGATTTTTCTTCAATTAGGCTGAAAAATTAAATTTAGATTTTTTTTTATCGAGAAAAACTTTTATTAATTGATTATCTTCATAGAAAAAAGAAGTCATTATTGTCGTTAGGGCAAACAAAAACCTAAACACTCTTTTTATCACCAACAACTTTTACAACCTAAACACCCTTTTTATGATCATCACCCTACAACTTTTATTACCAAAAGAGTAAAGAATCAATCCATCCGGCGTTATTGTTTGATTCCCATTTATGTACCATCATGCTAGTTTCACTAAATTAAACATTCAAATTTTAAATAATTTAGGAAGAAGATCTAGTCATTGATTGATTGTCATTAGTGCCCATCAAAACTTAACGAACCAAAGACACCCTCCCTTTGTCACCGTACAATTTTAATTACCAAAAGAGTCACCATCTTAAATGATAGGAATAATCATTAATCCATTCATCCTTCCCACAAAATTTCGTAGGACCCCACTTCGCTTCACCTTCACAAATGCCACCAAATTCCCTTCCTTTGATCCTCCAATGGCCCTTACAATCATAATAGATGGACGGCCTTGATTCGTCAACTTTTAAGTAATAAACACTGTTCCCATTTACATGTTTTTTGCACATTACGTTCTGATTATCAAAACCTCAAAAGTCTACATCTTCCATATATGGAGACAAGAGAAAAAGAAGTATACCATAAAAAAATCAAGAAAATAAAAATGCTTGAGAGATTGAGAGAGAGAAAGAGAGAGAGAGAGGAGGTCATATAAAAACAAAACCCCATTATCATATACATTGACAAATTATTAAAGAATGCAAGAAAAAGCAAAAGGCTTTTGTGTTCTGTTGAGAAGTGAAGAAAAAAGCTAAAGACAAATACAGAGTGTAGAGAGAGAGAGAGAGTTTGTGTTTTGTGTACTAAAAGAAAAGAAAAAAGAAAAAAGAAGGAGAAACTAGTTATAGATTTCTGTTTTATTTTTGGGTTGAAACACCCATCACTTTCTTTCTTTTGGGCTATCACCATCATTGTCCCATTTGTACAGCTTTTTAGTATTACTAACTTCCATTCTTTCTCTGTTTCTCTGATTCTTTTTTTGATCCAACCCCATTGTATCTCTCTCTTTCCCTTGTTTTGCCATATGGGTTTTGTCTGAAAGGGTTAAAGAACACATCTTTCAATTGAAGTACTCATAAAAATCAGAACTTTTTTGTGATCTCTGTATTGAGTGCCATTTATTTGGTACATAATGACTGTAGAGGACCAAAGGGGTGGTAATTCAGTTAATGAAAAAATGTTTCCTGTTGGTATGCGTGTTCTAGCTGTTGATGATGACCCAATTTGCCTCAAAGTTTTGGAGAATTTGCTTCGTAAATGCCAGTATGAGGGTAAGTTTCAACCTTTTTTTCTTTTTTCTTTTTTCTTTTTTCCTGTGAATTTTTGAACATGGTTTATCAATTTTTTGGTTGTCTCTTTAGTTTGGTTTTGATTTTTGACAAATTCTATATGTGTGTCTTTGGCAAAGTATTGTATTAACCATTAGCTATAATGTTTTATTATTACGTTTTGCTGTTTTTTTCTTTGTGGGACAATTGTTGTTTTGTTTTGTTAATTTGCTTTTGATTGGAGGTTAGGGAAATTATGTTTTAATTGTCTTTGTATTCAAAGTTTGAATTTGTAATTCGTTACTTTTGTCCATTCAAGTTTTAGTTCTTTGCATTTTAGAAGGCTTGGACTAATTCTCACTGTTTGTTCATTTCCTCCTTTCTTAGAACTAATATATTTTTGTTTTCTGTTTATTGTTATGGTTGTATAGATTTATAGCGCTGTTGCTAGTAATCGGATTCTCTTACTCTATTACACTTCTGAATTTGGGGTGCATGTAATTTGAATCTACATTATAGTGTTCTGGGCTTTGAATTTTTATTGTCGAAATTGGTTCAAATTCAGATTCTTTTTTTACATGTTATTTATGGTGTTTGCAGTTACAACTACCAATCAAGCAGTCACTGCTCTGGAAATGTTGAGAGAAAACAGAAACAAGTATGACTTGGTTATCAGTGACGTTAACATGCCAGACATTGATGGCTTTAAGCTCCTTGAACTAGTGGGGCTCGAAATGGACCTTCCTGTCATCAGTAAGCAAATACTATTTTTGTAAAGTGGTTACGGACCTTCACTTTCTTTTTTGCAATATAATGTTGCCTCGTGAACAATGATAAAACATTTGAACTTAGATTGGGTAACCTCTTTGTTGTTTGTGCTTCTTGCAATAGCTATGCAGCTGGTTTTAAGAAAGTTGTATCTTGTAATTACCGTGTGTAGTCTTCACTTAAGGAATAAATGAGAAATGATTTGAATCTATGGATAATTTGGATTTAAATATAACTTTCTGCCTCCATGAACTTTGTTGCAGTGTTATCATCTCATGGTGATAAAGAGTTTGTATATAAGGGGATTACACATGGTGCTGTTGACTATTTGCTAAAACCTGTTAGAATGGAGGAGCTCAAAAACATATGGCAACATGTAATCAGGAGAAAGAAATGGTATCCCCAGGACCAAAACAGGTCCCCAAATCAAGACAAGGGTGGTGATGGAGCTGGAGAAGGGGAGCAAGGAGTGACATCAACTGATAGTGCGGATCAAAATGGAAAAGTAAATCGGAAACGCAAGGACCAAGACGAAGAGGAGGAAGAAGAGGGTGAAGATGGAAATGGTAATGAGGATTCTGGGAATCAGAAGAAGCCTCGAGTTGTCTGGTCTGTGGATTTGCATCAGAAGTTTGTCTCCGCTGTCAATCAACTGGGTCTTGAAAGTGAGTTTCCTCAACTCAGAAGCAATATTTTTTGTTTTTCTGTTACCATACTTACTAATTTTAGTACCATTTGATTTACCCTTTTCTTGAATCATTTGCAGAGGCTGTTCCGAAGAAAATACTTGACCTGATGAATGTTGATGGGCTTACAAGGGAAAATGTGGCAAGCCA
Organism: Dovyalis caffra; assembly: GCA_963924115.1. NCBI lineage: Eukaryota > Viridiplantae > Streptophyta > Magnoliopsida > Malpighiales > Salicaceae > Dovyalis > Dovyalis caffra. The sequence goes on along the minus strand of CAWUPB010001111.1, from coordinate 2,255,083 downwards.
TTTGCAGGTACTGATATTTCCTTTTTGCTTCCATACTTTCCATGAGAAATAATGCCTATGATTGTGAATTCTTCACCTGTGCTTGGGGTGACATCATAATGGGATTGTATATCAGGCTAACCGCGTGTTCAACACTGTTGTGGAAAATTTGGCAAAATGATGCCCATTTTTGTAAATTAGAAATGTCAATTGTACTGTTGTTTCACATGATAGTTAGAATGGGGCCTTGTTTGGTTTTTTATCAACAAGTATGTAGATGTGTCTAATAAAATTCTGACCTTGTGTTAGTGTTGCTGTGGTCATTTTGAAGATTGCCGTTTATATTTTCTTGCAGAAATTTAGGCTTTACCTGAAAAGACTAAGTAGTGGAGCAAACCAGCAAGGCAACCTGGTTTCTGCATTTGGTGCTAAAGATCCATCTTACTTGCGAATGGGTTCACTTGATGGATTTGGAGATTTTCGCTCTGTGCATGGACCAGGAAGGCTTTCAGCCACTTCTCTTTCATCATATCCACCCGGGAGTTTGCTTGGTAGATTGAACTCTCCTGGTGGTTTAACCTTGCGGGGAATAGCTTCTTCTGGGCTGCTCCAGCCAGGTCATTCCCAAACCTTAAACAACTCTCTCAATACTCTTGGAATGCTCCAGTCCAGTCTCTTACCAACAAACCAAGGCACAAATATATTTCAAGGGATTCCTTCAGCACTGGATCCCAAGCAACTACAAATGAAGTCTATTAATCATATTGGGGAGTTTAACCGCAAAGGTGATGCAGCAGGTTTTACACTTGCAAGTTGCTTCCCGGATGCCAAAGTGACTATTGGTAGCTTGAGCAACACCATATCTAGTGGCACAAGCAACCCTTCGATACTACAAGCGAACCAACAACAAAATCAGGGTAGGGGATCATTGGCGACTCAATCTTCTCTAAGCACGCCTTCATTAAATCAGGAGTCTTTTGATGTTGGTGTCCGTGGCTCTTCAAATTTTCTGGATCATAGTAGATGTGATGATAACTGGCATGGTGCAGTTCAATTGTCCACATTTCCTTCAAACTCTTTGCCATTGGGTGAACGTTTCAGACATGATCTATTGCCTTCCAGTACTTTGAGAGACCATATATCTTCCACAACCTCTCACATTGTTAATAGCCCCATTGATTTTTCTTCTACGAGTTCTCTCACAGCACCTTTAGAAGATTCCAGAATAGACATGCAAGGACAAGCAGACTTGATTGGCAATATTTTTCAGAATACAACAAATTACACATCAAAGAACAGATGGGAAGAAAATAACCAAAACTATAATCCTGCTCTAAATGGTTCATTCGGTGCCATGAACTCCCTGGTTTCTGGCAATGGTTCCATTGGCGCATTGAACCAGAGTATGGAACAAAGGAAAAGGTTTGATGCATCTATAAATGGTCAATCAAACAGTGGGAATCTATCCATGTTTCAGCATCCTGATGTCGAGAATTCTGCTTTGGTTCCAAAAATGACGTCTAATGAGGACTTTATCTTGGAGCAAACAAAGTCCCCGAATGGTTTCGTTCAAAATAATTACGAGTCTTTGGATGATATAATGACTGCAATGATCAAACGGGTATGAGAATGTTTTTTGCTTTATCCATCTCAGTTGCACACTTCAGATGCGTTCTTTTCAGCTTTTCCAATCATCATTTCAAGTTCTTGCTCTAAAGAAGTTAGGGACAATCTTTGAAGTACTCTTTTGCTTCTTTTTGATAAAATTTATAAAAGCTCAAGATGATATAACCTTTATTGTCTAGTTGATATGTTGAGAGTTGGTCGTGGTTGCACATATTTGCATTAATGTTTTAGATCCTTTTGTTTTGATAGACAGATTACATGTTATTCATATCAATTTGCCACTTCCATTTAATTAGTAATAAGTCTATGATTGGTAGGGTTTTTTTTAGTCTCCATTTATCAAAATGTTTTTCTCAAGCTACCTTGCAAACATTTGTAGTGACTGAAAGGCGAACGAAAGAGAGGAGAGGATGCAAATGTGTACAATTGATAATTCATTAAATCCCAATAGATAGGTAGAACTCAACGGAGTTGTGAGTCATGTCTACCAACCTCATTATATCTGCTCCTGTGAAATTTTTTTAATTTGTAGTTGCTTCTTCATTTTCTTTTTGCATGTTTATTTGGAAAAATACTGACCTTTTCTTTAGAGTTAAAATTGTTAAGTTGCATTCTTTGACACTTCATAATGTATTTGAAGCAGGATCAGAATGATGGTGTCTTAATGGATGGAGAATTTGGGTTTGAATCTTACTCACCCGGATCATGCATGTGAGTCTTCATCCTCCAAATTTAAGGAGAAGAAGAGCATCCGAGTTCACTCTCTCATGGACAAATTTGTATCTTGTAATTGATTACTCCTATCTTTTTAGGCCTTTCCCTTCTCTTTTTTCCCAATGTACTTTCATCTTCTTCTTTCTATTCTTATTCTCTGTTAATTACTGGTTAACATTTATAGCAGGACCCTTGTTTTTTATTCCTTTCCTCCACTTCTCAATTCTTGTTGATGAACTAATCGTAAATATTAAATTCATCATTTTTAATTTTTATTATATGCTGATTGTAAATCTACTTTGAAAGTTAATAAAAGTTTTCCAGATTGCTTTTGGAGCCTTCGAGCTTGAACCTGCCAACAGAAGTAGACCTTTTGCCGAAAATGCATGACTAGGGAAGGTATTACAGATCTGGGGCAAAAAGAAAAGAAAAGATGCATGGTTGCTTTAAACAGCCTCCATTAGACAGGACTTATTGTCCCTTATGTTTATTTTGTTCCGACAACCATTTTGAGATCCACTGTCTTTGGATTTACTAAGAATTGTCTGTCTCGTGTATAGACAAACACGGGCACCTCATTTCTTATTCTGTGGAATTGGGGTAAGCAAGAGTGTGTTTGATACTCTGCAATCTGTATTTGGGCAATCCATAGGAGGTAGTGTGATTCATATTTTCATGCAATACAAGGAATAGAAAGATAAAGAGTCACAGGGTAGCATTCTGACGTTCCTATGTTCCTCTGATAAGAGGAGAAGGATTGAATTCTGCAGTCCGATTCCGATGATCATTACTGTACAGCATTGGTGATAATGATTTAGTAAGTTTATCTTTGATGGCTACATCATCTCATTTACATGATTGCTCAAATTAGTGAAGTAAAACAACTCAAATTTGAATTCACAGATTTGTCATCAAGGACGTGCCATCGCATATCATGCCTGAAACTCTACAAATACAACATTTATACTCGTATATAAAAGATCTGGAAAAGTGATGAGTATATAAAAATTACAGTAAAAATATGACATTTAAACGTGATAATTAATACCTTGCTTTTACAGGGGGAACAAGGAAAAGAACCTTGAACTTTAAACAAGGATAATAGGGGTAAGAAACGGCCCTAGCTCTCCATCTCTCTTTTTACTGATATGATAGGCAAAGGATGCAGAACCTGGAATAATTGAGCGTGCCTTCCAATCCCAATCTGTTAAACTTAAACTATTCACTGATGTCTCACAACAATCAATATAAAGCATTAAAAGATTCACAGGCATCCAAAACGATATCATATCAGTAAACCTCAGGTTAAATTAGATTTAAAAATTCAACTTAATCAAGCTCAACAAGCTGAGCTCTTCTCTCTGCAGCTTTCTTCCTTACGAATATCCCCCAACGTAGAGCTGCTTTCAGCTTAAGCCATCCAACAACGGCCTTCCCTGAGCCCTTTCCACGTTCTTGTTTATATCCTTGATCCATCTGAGGCTCATAAGCTTGAATGCTGTAAGAGTAACAAGCCTCGTCAGAATGGCCAAAACCAGGTCCCATCCCAACCCCACCCATACCATATGTTTTTAGCAGTCTCTGCATGTCATCACTCTCCAACATCTCTGAACTCCTTAGCCGTATTTCTTCTGCAAAAAAGTCTTCCAATCCATTCCCATTCCTTGGCCGAGACCAATCTCCTGGAAAGTACGTACCCCCACCTGAAGGAGTTCCAACTGACATATAATCCATGCTGCCAGGTAATGCTTCTTGTGGATTATTCAGGGTCATTACTGCATTCTGATCAGAACTAACAAATGGAAATTCAATCAACTGAGGGACTGATGGGTGGTTAGTTAAAACTTGGTATTGTGGACTTGGTTCAGAAAGGATAAACTGCTGCTTGTTTTGAGCAGATGTTATGTAGTGATTTCTCTCGTAGCTGTTGTCAACTATGGGTGCAGGAGAGGCTCCTTTGCCACTCTTATTGCTAGCTAGGGAGTTCAGGACTTTGCCATCACATTCCACAACTTGATGCCAATTCTCATATGCTCGCTTTACCAGGGAATCCGCTGAAATCTGTGAGCAAACATTAACATGAATGAGCAAAATTTACTTCTTATGACAGCCTTCAAGTAATGCAGATGGATCCTCCAATCCCTAAGAGAGGTTTTAGATTCATGCCATCCAAGATTCTGAACACACTGTTAGGGCAGCTAAAGCTGCCACATTTAATGCGTCTGAATAAGGCCATTTCTTATTCCTAAAGTAGCGAATAAACAGTCCGTTGTAAAAGATCCTGATGGTTGACCAATCAAACACATTGGCAGGACAAATTGTATTGACTCTACACAACATAACATGCAAATTCTCACATCTTTTCTGTTCTTTAATCTTTAGTTTCAAGATTATTTGCAACACGTTTTAATGATATTCCTTTAGATTGTCAAGTAATATGAGCAGATTAATAGTCACTACTTTCCCTAAAGCTAACTGTACTATTTTTGTTCAGCACTTTGAATAGATGGATTCTGTGCTATATAAGCAGATGTATATCTGGAGCAAAACTAAAGGGTTAAATAATGTGCAATGTTGTAGTAGATTCTGAATAGTTGAGAATATCTAACCTTTTGATTGTGGTTGAGTGATTCCAAAGACAGGAATTGCCCATCAGAAATAAGGCCCGTGAGCTCATAAATATTATTGAAAACAACACCAGTGCTACGATTACCATCAGCATAGTAAACGTAAAGCTTTCTTCCTAAGACACAAGTCTTTGCATGCTCAACTGTATTCTCCCACATCCTATTTGACATTCCACTTCCAAGGATCTATGTGAACGCCAAAGTGGAAAACAGGAAATTGAACAATCAATATGGAAACAAGGGATATGAACTGAAAAAGGATAATAAGTTTGTCAGGACATATGAAAGGAAAAGGAAAGGATTCTTACATTTCTTAATTTCTTTGGATCCCTAACGAGAACACGGAGAAAATCTTCAACTGTTGTAATATCAGCCTTCACCAATTTTTTGTGCAGTGCTCCGTCCTTTGCTATTCTGTCCAATCTCCAAACTTCATCGTGTAAAGCTGGCGGATAATGTTTCTTGTATACTGAAAATTATATAAACAATCTTGGTTACAAAAACTTATGGCAATAATTCATCTGATATTTAATAAATTTAAGAGGCTGCATTTTAACCGAGTACAGTTAACCAAACTATAAGAGAGCCCATAAACTGGAGGTTTGTTTCTAAGAAGCTGCAGAACTGGCTGTTGCACTGGTTGAATTCTAAGGTTTTTGCATTGCATGTTTACACCCAAGAAAATAACTGACGTCCCTAGTCAAAACATTCTGTACTACTCATGTATTTACTTGATGGCGAGTTATCTTTCACCCAAGCTAAGAATTACAGGTTGGTAGAATGAAGAGTGAACTACTAATCTCCTGCTACTCTTGCAACCTGTCACCATCCAATATGCACCAGATTATGCGAGGAAGGTTACTAGCTTTACCAATAAATGTACTATATTTGCATGATATCATAGTTTCTCAATTAAATGACAGAGAAACCCAGGAATATGTTGTCATTTGAGAGGCTTAGTGGCCAGCCATCTATTTTGCCAAGTAAGAGTATCTAGAATCTACTATTTTTGAGCACCAATTTTAATGTTTATACTCTACAGTTCTACTCTCCAATAAGGATGTGCACTGCATGGTGTTTAAACTAGCAACCATAAATTACAAGCATTTGAAAACTCACATTCTCCTCGGTGATCTTTAACAGCAAATGCCTCCGTCTTAGCCTCACGAACACGAATCCCGTCACAATATCCGGGAGCAACCTTGACACCAAGCCTGAACTTTCTGCTCCTTATCCAGCTAGAATTGTCGGTAAAAGTAAGATCGCCAAGAGTTCCTACCCCATCCTTGAGAGTGACCTGCAGGTCCCCAGTCAGTAGTGGCCTTTTACCTTCACGCTCCTTTACTTCGTGGCTTTCAAAATGCTCTATTGTCCAATCTTCATCAGCTTCCTCATTGAAGTCACCTTCAAGAACCACAACATTCAGTTTAGCTGCTGATTCTGGTCCAGTTTGCATGGCAGTTCCAGTGCTTGCATCTAACAGGACAACATGGATAGCTGCCCCTTGCTCCCCCTCAACTTTCCCTCCTGTGAACAGGTGGGGAGGCATTATTGTTCTGAAATGAAGTTGTAGACTGTTTTCTTCTGGGCCTGGAAGTTTTGGTGGTGACGACCTGCCACAGGTAGAAATGTAATTCATCGTATGAATACCAATACATTGCAGTTTTTCTTTTAATACTTCTAGGTTCCCAACTTCCATCAGGAGAACATGGGGTATAAATGAAATTTCTCATAGTTGTTTCTACATTGTTTATCCGCATCATGAAGATCCAAGGCAGACAGGAGAGGAATTTTTACTATTTAGAATTCAAAAATATCCAGGAACCTACCTTCCAGCCAATTTAGCAGGGCCTAACCTTGTCAAAGCACGTTCCACTTCTTCACTGACCTGATTATTCATTCAAAATCAGCGAAAGGAATTGGAGATAACTAGAATTAGATAATATGTGATGATCATGATGCCTTCGAAAAAATTGAAACAATTGCAGACGAATTGGAGATAACTAGACAAGGAAATGCTTGAATGTTGCCAACGTCTTTTTATCAACATATTGAACTGCAGTTTATGCATAGAAGTCTCTTCAACTATTTCAGTTTGACAATAAGTGAGCACAAAATTGGTGACCTCCGTCATAATTCCCATGAAATACAATCAACTAGAAATATACAGTAGCAACAGTGTAAAGGTATCTTCTAAAGGTTTAGCATAATCTCACTCTTCCTAGAATAATAAGCTTATCAGTCATCGATATACCTCAACTCAACCTAAACTTTATTATAATAAACGAATTAAAGAACGAATTTATGACTTACAATCTTTCGAAACAAAGGCTCCAAAGATGAGCAAAGTCTTTGCAAACTATCCACCTTCAAGGCTTCTACAATTACACTGCAGATCAATGAAGTCATGTTATATCATTGGGAGTGGACTCAAAAAATTTGATGCAGAACATTTGAACAAAGAAGACATTAGACAAACTGACTCAATTATGCACCAAAACATTGGCTTGAATATTCAACAAATCCACACATTAGTTTAAGCTGTTTGGAACTTGAATCCAAAAGCTTAGGTACATATTTGATATTTCAATAGTTACAAATCTTGATCTCAATCATCGGCCCGATTTAGTAGAACTAACTCAGTGGACGCTTTGATTCTGAAATCAGCCCAAATCAGCAGAGCAATCCCATTATGATAATGCTACAATACCCAAGTTTTTTCCACAATCACAGGATCATTCCTTCATGTACCTCCTTCAATGTCAATCAAGTTGAAGCTCACTCTCCAAGCAGTTCCAATGATTCCTGAAGTCTATCAAGTCACCAACCTTGATCATGATAATATTTCACTTTGCATAGCTAAGTTTGGCATGGGATCCACAAATCATAAAGGCATCAGAATCATTGTAAATAGGAATCGCCCCTATATGGTCTAGGCATCAGATTAAAATGAGAAGACTCAATTGAGCTGTAGAACGAATGAAACTGATAGAAATGCTGAATTTTAAAAATCAAACCAATGGATCCAAGGAAATCAATCCAATCTGCCAATCCTCCTATAATTAACCACCTGTTTTGGATCCTAATTAGCAAAATTCATTCTTTCAATTCTCTTATAGTTGTCCTTATTAATCTTTCAAGCCAAGAAACAAAATCAAACCACAAATTGCTTTGACCATGAATCACTGTTGTAATTAAAATTGAAAACAAGAAATCTTATGAAATAGTACAAAGACTAACCTTGCTAAAGCAGGCAATTTTGCCTTTTTTGATTCAGGCATGTTGTCAGCTTCATCATCAACACTCTGCTCATAACCTCTTTTCTCAACTCTCCTGCCCCTTGAACTTTCCATTTATAGAAACTTTAACAGAATCCAATTTTTTTTTTCAGTTTCCTTTCCAAACTTAGAGAGGTCTGCAAGATAGTTCCAAAGATCCAAGTACAACCCGAGAAACTTCAGAGAAAAAACAAACAAAACCACTATATGTACAGCATATTACACATCACTACATTAATCTGAAGAGAAAAAGACTGGAACTTTCAGACTCAAATAGAAGCAGAAACCGCTTTTTAACACAGCTTCCGGATCTGGATATTGCAAAGATGATGCGTTTGTTCAGTTTTAAGACAGATCCAAGTTGATTTCTTTTTTTCTTTTTTATTTATGATGTAAGATAATAAAATATTTCTTTCTCACGTATAAAAAAAGTAAGGTTTAAGACCAGGCATGACAGTGAGTGCATGAACTTTGAAAGTCTTTGAAACCGCGTTTGTGGGTGTCTAATTGCTGTCTTCTTTCGGAGCATGTGTTATTGGACTGTTTGTGATTTTTTTTGGAGGTGGAAAGTCAAATCGGTGATGATGGCTAGGTATGTCACTTGGGCCCAAACCAGATATATCATTTTTTTTGCTAGATGTCCACAAGTTCACCCCTTCGGTTCTGTTTGGATACAAACAGCTTCAATTGCTTTCTTGTTTTATATGCTCGGTATCTCCCCTGTCCCTTGATGGATTTATTGTCAATAAATGCTACAAAAATGAAAACTACAGATTTTATAAATAGAACCCTGTACTTATTTTGTCTAGTTTTTCTTCTTTCTGTTTTTGGGCCACGACAAGAAGGTGAATCCCAACTGGATCTGTCCAGCTAGAAGTCAGTATAATCATCCTGGCCACGAGGTGAAATCTTGAAACCCCCGAAACCTCGTACCTACTCTGTCGTTAAACAGTCATCTACAGCAGTGAAAGTTACCACTACTGTAAACACTATCGAAGGTTGTGGAAAAAGTTGCAGTTAGGTATCAATTTCTAATATCAAGTTACATTTATACAAATCTGGATCGCAATTTACAATCCCTTGAGTTTGGGAATGCCCGCAAGTTTGATTATTAGAGATCTGAAAAGTCTATGCATTTGTTGGTTTTATCTATTCATACTTGTCTAGATGTGATAAAAGTCATTCTTTAGGTATGAAAACTTGGAAATTATCATAATAAGGATGAGGTTACGATATTAGCAAGGTTTTTCAATGTCGTAAAAAGTAAGAAAGAAGAGGGGGGCTTCTCCGTTGTATAAAAAGATGTTGGCTAAGCCAAGCCATGGTAAGGATACATGTAGCTGGGACAAGGTTATGATAAGATGTGACCAGGTGCATTCTTATTTCCAAAGTGACCTGTTGCAGGAGGATTGCAAGCACAGAGAACACAGAGGAAATGACATGGCTGAGGTTAATGAGGTATGGTGAAGTGAACAGCTGATACTTTTTACGGCCAAGATACAGCAAGAAAAAAATCCACAAAACTAAGGATGGAAATTAAGTGGTCAAGGAGGTTGATATATAGATAACAAACAAGCCTTGTAAAATCATGTCCATTACAGTATTGCATTGCAGTACAGCACTGTATCAAGTAATTCATTAAGAGAACACTAGAAATAATGGATGAGCTGGTCGATCCAGAACAGGTAAGTTACCAGTGAAATTGATAGATACATACCATTTGCTTGCCTTTGCAAGAAAACTGAAGCAATTTGCGAGTGACAGAGTAAGCAAGGATCTCAAGCAATTTGCTCGCGCCTGCTAGTATAAAAGCTAACGATAGAACAATTCAAAAGTTCAACTGTAAAAATTCTAATATCATTTGTATAACAATTACTCTCCTTCATAGCCCAGTTGGCGGGCCCGTCGCTCCCATAAGGAAGTAACTTTCCTCTCTTTAGTCAGCAATGCTTCAGACTGCTCTCTTGCCCCCTCACATGTTTCTGTGGCAGCATTGCATTTTTCTGCCTCCCTCTGGTATTGGGATGCCACCCTTTTTGCTTCAGCAAGAGTGATGTTCATGTGATGAGCATGCTCTTGAGCAACAGCGTCTTGCAATTTCAACTCCTCTGTTAGAAGGTCCACAAACTGCTTCTCCATTTCCGTTTTGAGATCTGGGTCATTACTTCCACAATCTATGATAATCCCAAAGTCATGTCAAGGCAGTGTGACCACGATTCCACAAACCATAATTAAAGGAAAGAAATAAATGAGAAAGAGAAGGTGCCACAAGCTTTTATCTACTCGTAATAAAAGAAGATTTTGAGAGCATGAATGAAAGGCTGGAATAAGTTCAAACACCATGAGTGTTAAAGCAGTTCTTTTGAATTTTTATTTTGTTCCATGGACTAAATTTTCTTTGAGATAAAATAAAATAGTAAGAAATACCTAAAGCGAAAAAGGAGCAACAGAATTAAAGCTCAAACTATAAAGGACATTTGACTAACAATTAATTGCATTTTTTTCACTCATCAAATTGCCGGTGGTCAGATAGTCATTAACTCTTGGAAGCCAGTAGCAACATTGTAGTTGTTAATTAAAATTACATATTTGAAATGTGAATGAATGTGGTTATTCAACTAAAAGCAATTAATAACAATTAAATAACATTATATGAACTGAAATCATAAATGGAAGAAATCCAAATAACTTGAGAAAATCAAATTCCCATTCTGCAGACTGAAGAAAGCAACACAATTTATGGGGCATGTTCACATTTTTATCAAACAAATGCAAGGTTCCTAGCAGTTGTATGTTGGAATAACATACATACAAGGTTCAAATATATAAGTTCAAGGGAATCATAAAAGTCTGATAAAGTAGCTACACCCTAACCTCGCTTTATAAGAGGCTTTCAGAAAGTGCAGGACAAAAAAAAAGTTGTGTTCTCCGAATAACAAATAAAAGCAATCCAACAAATTGGGTTTTAGAATGAGCTCTAACCTGTGACTGAAAGGTTGGCCAACCCTGTAACCATAAGACAAAACAAAAGTCACAATACTTTACATAAGAGTATGATTTCCTCAAAATTAAACTTTTGACTTCTAAACATGGTCTATTTAACAAATAATAAGCTCATAAGCACGAAGAAACTAAGTGCACTGCAACGAATTATGCAAGGAATTGGATCAAGAAATGTAAGGAACCATGTAAAGGAAAATTTTTCTTCTAATAATTCTAATAGAGGGTATGATGAATGCTGCGGGCAGTAGCATTGGCTAGAGAAAACTTTTCAAAATATTTTGCTACCAAACGAGCTTTTCAATTCAAGAATTTTCATAGCAAATTTTCTTGCTTATTTGAGTATCTTTTCAGCACACAAGGACTCAAATTTAATCAAGCATCCAGTTGCAAACAGATTGGAACTTTGAACAAGAAGTGATACAACTTCTCATCGCTACAGAAACTGAGTGCATACTGCACAGTCAAAAAAAAAAAAAAAAAAAAACAAAAACAAATGCAATAGGTTTCAGATCACCTGAAAATAATGTGAGGAGAAAGCATGCAAGATGTATGCATTTAAAATGATGCATCAGTTAAATAAAAGCAATACTGTCATACATATACAGAGCAAATCAAGCAAGTTCAAAGACAGATCTTGCAAAGTCCCTCGGTCACAAAAAGAGCTCATCATAGCTTAGTTAATTCAATATATATGCAACACTAATAGCTTTTACATCATTTTCTCTTCTCAAATAAAGGTTGCAACCATATGAGAGTAGAAATAGGTATCCAAAACCTGAAATTATAGATCAAAACCAGAGAAATTGATCAACTTGGTATCACCCAAATTTCACTCCACTAAACACAGATAATTCACCAATCAAGCAATTAAGAGAATTCAAGATCCAAAATTAGGAACAGCAATAGATCAAGACCACAAATTGGTGAAATGGGCAACCCTTAATTCCACTCAAATTTACAAAAATTCAATCAAGATTAAAAACTAACGACACCCAGATGCAGAAACGCAATAAAACGCCAACAAAACAACAAAAACATGAAGAGAAAGAGAATTCGATTGATACCAGGAGCAATCTTGAGAAGAGACAAAGGAGGAGGGCAATCACAGATGCAAGGAGGGCAAGAAGAGGCTTTGGAATCAGAGAATCCAATTGTCTTCTTGAATCTCCAATATAAAGCAGGACCACACACACCTAAAGCTGAAATGACTGCAAATATCACCAAACAACACCTCAAGCAAGCCCCTGATCTCCTTGACATTTCTCTTTCTCTCTCTTTCTCCAATCAAGTATCGTGCAAGTGTGTCTCAGCTTCTTCTCTGTATTGAGAGAAAGTGAGTGAGATCTAACGGTGATCTATCTATATCTAATTTGGATGCATTGATTGATAGCTAAGGTTGAATCAAGGAAGACGAATCTGCTAATCTTTACTGTTTCGTCTGTGGGTGTTTTCTTTTCATTTTTCATCATCTGAGGAAATTTGTGTCATTACATTTTCTTTATAAGCTGTACTGTAATAAAATAAAATTGAAACGTAATAATTGATTTTAATTTATTTTGCATGAGACCAGAGCTCCTTACCTTTTGCTTTTGACTCAGAGTAGTTATTCTAATTGCAAAATATTTATATCAATATCTACATAAATTCATTAAATTACTTTAAACATATCCAGCAAATATAAAAAAATACCTTTATATATATATATTGATGTATTGGGCTCGTGGTGGGCTTTTGTAAATGGGTGAACCTTTTGTTGAATGTCCCTCCAACTTTACCACTTTTCGTTTTGGTAAGTTTAAAAGCATTTGTATGTTCATGGTATTTAGTACGATGAAAATCCAATTTGTTTGGTCAATTCATTTAAAGATATGACCAGATGGAGCAAAAGGCAACGCTTACGTTGTGTTCGTGTAAGAAAAAATAAATATTAATTACACATTTTACTTTGAAAAAAGAAGAGGTCTAAACTTTACATTAGCTGCTCTTTTGTCAAAGACAGGTTTAACGTCGGCGAAGATGAAATCTACCTTAAGACTTTACGTCGCTTTCTTCTCAAGAGAAAGGGCAAAAAAAAAAAAAAACTGATCATTGGCTTTAGGACATACGTGTTGTCGGTGCCAAAACTCCAGCTGGTAACGACAATAAGATGGTCCAAAGTCCAAACACGCTTGACATTGGTGTCATTTTAAAACCATATGGGGTAGTTAAAGATGGCCCTTTGAGTTTTCTATGTTGAATATCGTGAAATGCAACTGTTATGTTAGAAGATGGTAAAGTTTATGAGAATTTAAAGAGTAAAGTTCTGAGCAAAAACTTAATTGATGATAATATCCAATCTATCCTCTTCCAAAAGATCAAATCTTGTCTTCATAACCAAAAAGAAGTAAAATTCCAAGAGGCAGCTGGGATAAACAAGTTGAATGCCACTGCAGCTTGTAATATCATGGGCGTGGATAATGCTACGTGAAAAGCTAAAACAAATTCATAAATCTTACACGAATAAATACAATGGCAGAAATTATAATATTATATACCTTTTTTAAAAGTTATTTATTTATGTGATTAGTGTAAAATTTATCAAAATTCGTTATTTCTTTTATCCCAATGGGCATAGCCTACCTGTTAAGGCTATTGAGAGTAAGAGATGGTTACTTGCTGGTTGGATCCCAGACTGAACCTAGCTGATCATATAATGGGCTTTCATTAATGAAATTTCAATGCATAGATTTGCCAGAGCCTCAAGAAATTGTATGATTTCCTTTTTTTCTTGATTATAGGCAGATCAACTATCAAGGGAGCACAGCATGTTGCGATATAAAGTTGAAGCACTTGCATTTTGTAATGCTACTGGCAATTCCCTAGTTGACTGGCTGCACACTGCACATGCCTCCTTTTCATTCGTTATTTCTCCACTTTAAATCTGCGTAATACTGATCTATCCACCTCTGAATGATCTCAACTTCCTGTCTCCTCAGCTCTTTAAGCCATTCTGGGTCGTCTTTCGTTGCGGATCGAAAATCAACATGGTGAGCTCCTTGAAAAACAATGACAGAAGTTTCAAGTTGCAGCACATCAAAATAATGCTGAAAGGTGTGGTAAAGAAGAGAGATTCGCATACCCTTTTTGGTGACTAGGGCAATGATGGTAGAAGATATGTTTTTCAGCACCCTAGGATTCAAGGATATTCAGTTAGTTCATTGCAGCAGCAGCATCAACCATGATAATGCACGAGGTATAAATAAGCAAAATTTAGTCAAGAAAATAAGCTTTGGCATGATGCCTAATGTTCTGGGTCAACAAGTTAGGATGAACCAAAGGAGAAGGAAGAATCAATTAATAGTGCTGAATTCCATGCCTTGTGGAATCCTGGATGTTAGGTTCATGGTGACATGCATCACCAGAACTAAGAAATGAAGAGAAGCTTGTCAATTAATTTTAGTAGAAGGGATGCTTATTGATGATCAGCTAAACCCCATTAAGCTTCAGAACTTCTAAAGAGAAGTAATAAAAGAAATACCATGCTACCAACTGATGGAACTCCTATGCATTTGTCTCCGAAAACTAAATAGGACAGAGAAAGGGCAAAAGTAGATAAACTCACCCTCCTCTGCTCCAAGGGTCTTGCATTCCATTTGAAAATATGATGTTGCCTCCGGACCTCTTCAGCACTTGATCAATTCTCTGCACACAAGACAGACATTAGCTAAAGTGATAGACATGTCTATTCCCTTCATCTCTTGGTGGCTGAATAGATTATTACAGGAGTTTCATAAGACAAGGAAAGATGAAGAAAACTCACTTTGCCACCAAATTCAGTAGTGATCCAATGTGATCTAGGCTTAACCCCAAACATTTTCACGCAATCTTCTGCAAACTCTTTGTAACTAAAGCCTGATGGGGGAAACATGCTCTCTTTGGAGCATGTCATTGGCATGACCATCTCTGTACATGCCTGCATCATTGTTAGAGAAAAGGTTTAGTCTTGTAATTATGCAACCTAAAAATGTAGGTTCTTGGCTACTTATTGGAAGAAGAATACATGCAGAAAAGTGTTTGTGCGCTTCAAATTGGAGGCCAAGTGGTAAAGAACTGGATCAGTTTCATAATAATGCTACATTACTTTTTCTGAAGCAATGTTTTATGCAGGCCTAAAACCATAGCAAATATGCACATTCAGATTAGCCATGCAAGGCATTAAAGAATTTACTAGATATTTTTTCCCACTTAAATTAAATCTACAAATATAAGTAATTGGACGAATTATAGTCATAAAGTTCTTCTACCTGCCAATTCCAACCATGAAGGCCATGAGCATCATGTTTATTTTCCAACTGAAAGCATTTTTCTGCCTGAGAATAGTTGTAATATAAGCTTGCAGCTGCGAAAACCCTGCTAACCTTGGAAGCCTCTGATGGAAATCCATCGATAATCTTGCACATCTTCATTAGAGAGCAATTTTCCAGAGTATACAATTAGTCAGAGATATTCAAAATATAAGATCTTAGATTTCGCATTTATACTAATTATTATGCATTTCTACTTGAATTAGAGTGCAAATATTACCTCTTGCACAGGATAGGCAGGCAGTGGCATCATAAAATTAGCTTCAGTGGGGTAATTCACCATGGCCGTGTAGACATACGCTGACCATAACCAATCCCAGACTGAATCTAGTGAATGAAGGTCTCTGAACAAGAGAACCAATAAATTAATCTTGGGACTTGGTGTGAGAAAATGCACTCAGAAACGTGCATGAAACAATTTCTTTGTGCAAACTGGCTTCTTATCTTCAACTATTAGCTGATCTTTTATTAGCTATGTAAGGAAGACACAGAGTGAAAATTGTTTTAAGTCTTGTAAGCAAGTGTGTGTGGGGAAGTTGCTAAGAGCATTACTCATTTATATTTTGAACCTAAAGTAGCTTTTATCATCAACCCAAAGTATGATGCCAAAGGATTAACAGTATTCTCAATAACTCCTGGCGTCCCAATAACACAGAATCTCCTAACCATGCCAAAATGTCAAGACAAATTCTTGTGAATGGAGAAGACTATCTATCCCCACATCCTGTCATGGATTTTGCAAGATCCTATATTAGAAATTTGGGCATTTTCTTTTACCACTTCTGCATCATTGGCCATATCCTCTTTCAAAAGTCAGAACATTATTTTCTGCCGAGTCTTCTCATGCCTTTAGCCTTTATCATGTCTATTCTCTCTCTCTCTCTTTTCCCAGCCTTATAACTAGTTGCTATATTGATAAATTAAATTGAAGGGGAAGCAAGTAGGATCGTCTTTCCTCCCTAATGAAAGGTCAAGGTTGTCTCCCCATTCATGTATCAAATGCAGATTCTATACATGAAACACAATTTCAAAAAAAGCATAATACTTTCTTTTTTTCATTCTCTGTAAATTCTATTAATAAAAGGTGAGACTTACTGGCAAGCTCTGAAAGTTCTGCTTAGTTCAGTCAACCCTTCCTTCTGAGCTGATAGTGCTTCCAGCTCTGCCCAGCTCCCTTTTATCACTTCATAGCATCTCAAGCTCGCTTCCTGCCCATATTATCTATAATTATCGCTCAATGACCAAATGCAAGGAAAAAGGAGACGGAGAGTAATTCAAGCCAAAATTGACTTCCTCTCCAACACATACAAGAAGAGGAAGAGAGCAAATGAGACCTTGAAATCCTGGGAAACAGCATCATAAAAGCTTGACCATGGAGTAATGTCATCAAACTGCAAAATAGGGGCTGAAGATGCCAATGCACCAAGGGCTATGTGTGGGTATTTCAGTCTGAACCAGGCTGCCAGCACTGAGAGAGAGAGAGAGAGAGGAGGAGGAGGAGGAAACTAATTTCAATAAAAACAAGAAATAGAGACACTAATTTCGCGGGTGACAAGAAAATTAAAGCAGCAGTCCCCCAACCAGACCATTTTTTGGCAAGTGCAGTACCACACTCCAAAGAGCATTAGAAGCTACTAGCTTACTGCTCCATTGATGACTATTCTTTCAGTTACGACACCTACATTTGGCTACTATCGCCATTGATCTTAATTTCCTTGGCAAAGCCATCTACTTTGAATTTATCTAAGCCATTTACTACAGACATAAAGCATCAAAAGCTGAGAGGAAATCTTCAGCTTACTTCCTCCATAGGAGCCACCAAAAACCACCACAGGAGATGCTTCAGAGGAAAGATTATGCTTCAAACTCCTTATCAAAACAGCAAAATCAGCCAGTGCTTGTTGTGAATTCAAGTACCCCAATGTCTCTGCTGACTTGTATGATTCCTTTCCAAATGGCATCGACTCCCCATAGAATCTATGCTGAAAAATCACACAAAAACAAACCCATTATAAATGTTAATGCTCAATGTCAGCCAAGTTCACAGCTACATAAAGATTGGTTTTTTATCAATAGCTAAAAAGTGATGTTGTGGAGTTTTAAGTGTCTTTCGAAACATTAATTACTTCAATGAACACCAAGAGAGCTCTGAACTTGGGAGCAATGTCAAGCAAGAAGCCGGTGTTGGCAGCAAACCACTCAATGTCACCTTCATTGCCAGTGTAGACAAAGATAGGAGCTCCTCTATGCCAGTTATGGCTATTGATAAGGTACTTTTGGTAGAAAATTTTTGAGCTTTTGGGCTGAAATGTGAAGTGGTCTAGGACTTGAGGAAAGTACTGAATCTTGTATGGGATCTTTGGCTTTGAGGCCTTCGTTTGTTTGGTTAAAGATTGATCATAACTTGCTCTTGGAAAAAAAGCGGGTGCTGATTTGGTTGCTGGCAGTGTTGCAAGAATGGCAAAGACCAGAAGCAGAAGGGATATACAAGGAGCCATTCTCTCTTAGGAAGAGATGGGCTAGTCCTCGATGATTCTGGATGCTAGGAGCTAGCCCTTATTATTTGTGGACAGCATCTTTGCTTGTGACTAACCTTTGATGTTTCGGAGTCTTGCCGAAGGCAAAGGCTAAGAGATTTCAATTTACTGTTCATTATTGAGCGTGAATCTTTTTGGCTTGAGCTGTAGAATTGTACAATACTTGTTGTCAGCTAGCTGCAAAGCATGCCAACTGAGAATAACAGCAGGTGGCAAGAGAAATTGTCAAAATTATCATCAATTCAGCAAAAGTGAAATGCTAATCCATAATATACTTTTTTTATCACTATTATTTCTTGCCATAATTACCATTATTACGTTTTCCTTTGAGGAGAGTGGAGGTTCGCCACGTTCCTTGGTACCAGAGGGTCCTCTTCAAGTTTAGGCCATTAAGCCTTGCCCATTTGACAGCAGTTATTATACGGTTGGTATTTCACAATTCAGACTATGTTGCTTCACAAAGTTAGGATCCAAATAAAATAAATAAATAAAACAAAACCTAAAAATACTGTTTAGACTACTGACACAGGTTACTGTAGATTGACTGTAGCTCAATCCAGAGTACTCCAGCTCTTTTTTCTTTTTCTTTTTTCCTGCCCTTCCATTTCCTTCTCTTTGCCTCTCATCTCAACCTTTCATTTTTAAATTAAAATATTAGCTCTCAATTCATCAAAAGATGCAATTATATGGCTAGAGATGTAATTTTCACAGCCAATCATTCACTGCTACATGTCCTACCCTATCTCTTTCATTTAAATAAAACTCTCATTTTACTTCTCACGTACGATATCTCTATCTCCCTTCTCCTCTCCTCTTCTCTTTTTTGTTTTTCTCGTCAAGAAAACCACTTTCTTATCAAGATTGTCAGTGACAATCACTACTCAGTGTTCCCCCACCACAAGGTAAGTATGGGTGTTTTTCTTGGTTGATTAAAGGAGTTTTAGAGATGAGTTTTTGGAATAGTATTTGTCTTTTTTTTTTTCTCTATTTTTATTTTGATTTTTTTTTCTTAGTTTATTAAGCATATGATTTTTTATAGTGATTTTTATTTTTGTCAAAGAATCACTTTTTATGTTTCGCATTTAATACATCTCAGTTTATCGTAATATTCTTTGTATGAAAATTATGCCGGACCTGAATCTAATAAGATTCCATAAATAATTCAATAAATTTTTTTTTGCTCTTTCTCATGTATTTGTCAATCCATGGAAGTTAGGATTTTCATAATTAGTTTTATTTTTTCTTTATAAAAAAAAATTTGTGAAAAAAGTCTTTTGTTGGGTTAGATGACACTATAACCCTAAAAACCCAATTTCAAGACTTGGCAGAAAAACAAAAGCAGGCATGTAGGCCTATTTTACAAATCTTGTCAGTTTCAGGTTCTAATAGATTGAATAAATCAATTTTTAAGGTTAATACTCCAAATTAATTTTAAATTCACAAGTAATTTGACTTGAAAATAAATTTATAAATGGACTTAGAAAATAATTTGACAAATAATTATTGATAAAAACTGAATTTAAAAATAGAAACAAGTAAAATAATTTTGTTAGAAAAACGATTTTTTTTATATGATTGTTATTTTCTCGAACAAAATTAATTTTTTATTCATTTCTCTAAAACTAAGGTCATTTTTTAGTTTTTTAGTCTTCAGTATTAAGTGAAAACTCTCTAATATTTCTTTAAAAAAAAAAAAATCGAAAAGTTTCACATAACAGATAAGGACAACCTTGTTTCTTTTGTTGGGTTGGGCAAGCATAACAGGAATACATACTTGATCAATAAGATCATTACCTGTGTTTATTAATCTCGATTTCCCATTTTCATTCAAGATGTTTATAAACAAAGGTAACTTGTAATGTGGCTCAGGTACAGGTGCCCACATCTTGAGTTCATTGTGTTTTCTTGTTTCATGGAGAAGTCTCTGTCATGTAAAGAAGGCCGCATCTCCGAGACCGACAATAAGGAATTAGTGAAAGAAGAAAATGAGCAAGGCAAAGAAAAAACCAAACAGAAGCACCAAGCCTTAATCTCAAGTCTTCCGAAACGGGAACGAGGTGACATGATGCAACTTGCTCTCTTGCAATACCAAGGCTTTTGGCTCGGATCTGAGCCAGCTCTAAAAGGAATCCTTTTCATGCAAGACCACTTTAAGGCTCGACCAACTGATATTGTACTGGCTTCCCTTCCAAAGTGCGGCACCACATGGCTTAAAGCTCTCATTTTCACCATCATAAATAGAGCTGACTATGACTTTCCCACCCACCCTTTGCTCACAGCTAATCCACATGACCTTGTTACCTTTTTGGAAGGATACTTGGCCAAACACGAATCCATTTCTGGTCTTGGAGCTCTTCCCTCGCCCCGCCTCTTAGCTACTCACTGCCCTTACACTTTGTTGCCTAACTCCATGATCAATAACTCTGGCTGCCGTTTTGTCTATGTTTGTCGCGATCCAAAAGATGTTGTTATTTCAACGTGGCACTTTGTAAACAAATTATTGACAAAACCACGACCTCTAGAAGATGCATTTGAGCAATTTTGTGAAGGAGTTTCACCCTTTGGACCTTTTTGGGACCATGTGATAGGCTATTGGAGAGCAAGCTTAGAATTACCAGAGAAAATGCTGTTTCTTAAATATGAGGATTTGAAGAGGGACCCCTTTGTTCACGTTAAGAGGTTAGCTGAATTTTTAGGCCAACCCTTCACACAGGATGAAGAAAATGATGGAATGGTGCAAGAAATAATCAAGCTATGCAGTTTCGAGAATTTAAGCAATTTGGAGATCAACAAAAGTAGTAGTACTGCTACCCGATCTCGTTTCAAGAACTCTGACTTCTTCAGGAAGGGTGAGGCAGGTGATTGGGAGAAGTATCTTACAACAGAGATGGCTGCAGCTTTAGATCATAAAATCAAGGAAAAGCTACATGATTCTGGATTGACCTTTACAATGCCACTGTAAGCACTAGAACTTGTCCCGTTGAAGTTGAAGGATATGTGCAAGGCGTGGACAATCTTTCTTTCTATCGTTGTGCTAATAATAGTAATAATAATTAAGTAATGCTTTTTGAAATGAACAATCTTTCTTACGGTCATTATTGGGAAATAAATGTACTAATAATAGCAAATAATAATTAAGTAATGCTTTTTGAAATGTCTCGTACCAAACTATGAGCCAAAGAGCAATTAAAGACTGTTTCATGCCAGTTAAAAGCAGATGGGGTCACTGCAAAAACAGGGCTGACAGGGTCGGAGTCTTGGCGTGAGAGATTGCTTTCCTTTTGCCACAAGCATGACATGAGCATGGGACAACCAGAGCCATTTGCTCTACCATCAGTAAGCGATGTACCATCATAGTTTTAACCTTATGCCACCCTTCTACATCCGTGAACCCTTTGTTTCTTCGAAAATTTCAGGTTTTACGAATGTCATTATTCTTAAACATTATACTAATTAATCAATTTTTGGTGAATTCTGCATTAAAGAAACTAAAAGATTATGCTTCAAACTCCTTATCAAAACAGCAAAATCGGCCAGTGCTTGTTGTGAATTCAAGTACCCCAATGTCTCTGCGGACTTGTATGATTCCTTTCCAAATGGCATCGACTCCCCATAGAATCTATGCTGAAAAATCACACAAAAACAAACCCATTATAATTGTTAATGCTCCATGTCAGCCAAGTTCACAGCTATATAAAGATTGGTTTTTTATCAATAGCTAAAAAGTGATGTTGTGGAGTTTTAAGTGCCTTTCGAAACATTAATTACTTCAATGAACACCAAGAGAGCTCTGAACTTGGGAGCAATGTCAAGCAAGAAGCCAGTGTTGGCAGCAAACCACTCGATGTCACCTTCGTTGCCAGTGTAGACAAAGATAGGAGCTCCTATATGCCAGTAATGGCTATTGATAAGGCACTTTTGGTAGAAAATTTTTGAGCTTTTGGGCTGAAATGTGAAATGGTCTAGGACTTGAGGAAAGTACTGAATCTTGGATGGGATCTTTGGCTTTGAGGCCTTCGTTTGTTTGGTTAAAGATTGATCATAACTTGCTCTTGGAAAAAAAGCGGGTGCTGATTTGATTGCTGGCAGTGTTGCAAGAATGGCAAAGACCAGAAGCAGAAGGGATACGCAAGGAGCCATTCTCTCTAAGGAAGAGATGGGCTAGTCCTGGATGATTCTGGATACTAGGAGCTAGCCCTTATTATTTGTGGACAGCATCTTTGCTTGTGACTAACCTTTGATGTTTTGGAGTCTTGCCGAAGGCAAAGGCTAACCTCTTGTTCGGATAATTTCTCTTGGGAGAAAGAAAAGAGAGGAAAGAAAACGAGAGAAACGAAAAAAAGAGAAAAAAAATTATTCACCTGTTGTTTGGATAAGAATGAAAAAAAAAGAAAAAAATATATTTTTCTTTGTTTTATAATTATAAAAAAATATATTTATATATATTATATATTTATTATAATATTCTTATGATTATATTTTTATATTTAAATAACAATTGAAAAACAAAAAAGGTGCGAAGAAAACCAATTTATATAGCACAGATTCCAATAAAGAGACAAGAAAGATAAAAAATGAAAATGACATTTTGAAATATATTATAAGGAACAGATGGAGAATCGTGTTACATTACGAGCCACACACATCACGAAGATGAAGTAGCATGAATCGCTACACATTTCTCTCCACCACTTTCGTTCTCGCCATTGCTGTTTACTCTCTGAATATACCACCGTAAGGTACTCTCCTGTCTCTATATCTTTTTTTTTTTACACAAATAAACGAATAAGAAAGAGTCATTTACTGACTTAACTGTTCTATTGAAAAGATTGTTCGAATTTGGGATTGAAAAGATTATCAACGAAGAAACTAGTGGTGGATTTAATAGTCAAGAATGGTGTTATTTTCACTGGCAATTCTTCTTTACACCTCGCCGATTCTATGGCTATTCAAAACGATAGGATTCTTCGCATTGGCAATTACTCGTCTCTTCAGGTCACCATAACCCTCTCTCTCTCTTGAGTTTTTGAATTGCTGCACAGATCGTTGTGAAAATTTTTAGCTTAAGAAATATAAAATACTATTTTGTTTTATTATTATTTGTGTGTGTGTGTATGCAGGACTTGGTAGGGATTGGAACTAAAGAGGTGAATGTTGAAGCAAAAGTTGTGGTTCCTGAATTTATTGATTCTCATGTCCACTTTATTTCTGGGGGCTTCGGGTACTATATTAAATATCCTCGATCGTCTACGGCTCGTGTTTGCAGAGAAGGGAACGGCTAAGGCAAGGGCAAAACTGTGAAAAAAAAAATCATCCCTCTTTTTTTCTCTCCGTTTCCTTCCAATTTTAGAAGGAAAATAGGTCTCACTATTTTTATATTTTTTATTATTTTTTTTTCTTTCCTCTGATTTCCTCTGCAATCCAAACGGAAAAAATTTTTTATTTCCATCCCATTTTCTTTCTTCTCCCCTGTTTTCATCCCTATCCAAACAGGGGTAAGAGATTTCAATTTACTGTTCATTATTGAGCGTGAATCTTTTTGGCTTGAGCTGTAGAATTGTACAATACTTGTTGTCAGCTAGCTGCAAAGCATGCCAACTGAGAATAACAGCAGGTGGCAAGAGAAATTGTCAAAATTATCATCAATTCAGCAAAAAGGGCAGTGCTAATATATAATATACTTTTTTATTACTAACTATTTCTTGCCATAATTACCATTATTACGTTTTCCTTTGAGGAGAGTGGAGGTTCGCCACGTTCCATGGTACCACAGGATCCTCTTCAAGTTTAGGCCATTAAGCCTTGCCCATTTGACAGCAGTTCTTATACAGTTGGTATTTCACAATTCAGACTATGTTGCTTCACTTTCATGGCTACATTATTAACTTTACCGAATGGAACTCTCTCTACTGTCTTATCTTGCAAATTGGTCTTACAATTCTACACATTATTGGAGGAATCAGACCTAAAAACTTATATTGCCGGCAAAACAAAAAATTTGTCTCTCGCTTAATCTTAATTTGAATCGTTTGACTCCATGCATGCAGTGTTTATGTACGTAAGTATTGCTGGAAATGTGTACATGGCATGCACAAAGTTAGGATCCAAATAGACAAATAAAACAAAACCTAAAAATACTGTTTAGACTACTGACACAGATTACTGTAGATTGACTGTAGCTCAGTTCAGAGTACTCCGGCTCTTTTTTTTTTTTTCCCCTTGTCTTTCTATTTTATCCTCTTTGTCGCTCATCTTAACCTTTCGTTTTTAACAGTAAAATACTAGCTCTCAATTCGTCAAAAGATGTATTTATATTGATAGAAATGTAATTTTCACAACCAATCATTACCTGCTACATCTCCCACCTGATCTCTTTCGTTTAAATAAAACTCTCATTTTACTCTCTCACGTACGATATCTCTCTCTTCCGTCTTCTCTCATCTTCTCTTTTTTTTTTTTGTTTTCTTGTCAAGAACAAAACATTTTTTTTTATCAAGATTGTCAGTGACAATCACTACTCAGTGATCCTCCACCACAAGGTATGTATGGTGTTTTTCTTGGTTGATTAAAGGAGTTTTAGAGATGGGTTTTTGGAATAGTATTTGTCTTTGTTTTTTTTTTTCTCTATTTTTATTTTGATGTTTTTTTCTTAGTTTATTAAGCATATGATTTTTTATAGTGATTTTTATTTTTGTCAAAGAATCACTTTTTTATGTTTCGCATTTAATAAATCTCAGTTTATCATAATATTCTTTGTATGAAATTTATGCCGGACCTGAATCTAATAAGATTCCATAAATAATTCAATAATTTTTTTTCTCTTTCTCATGTATTTGTCCATCCATGGAAGTTAGGATTTTCATAATTAGTTTTATTTTTTCTTTATAAAAAAAAAATTGTCAAAAAAAGTCTTTTATTGGGTTAGATGGCACTATAACCCTAAAAACCCAATTTCAAGACAAACAAAAGCAGGCCTGTAGGCCTATTTTACAAATCTTGTCAGTTTCAGGGTCTAATAGCTTGAATAAATCAATTTTTAAGATTAATACTCCAAATTAATTTTAAATTCACAAATGATTTGACTTGAACATAAATTTGTAAATCCATTTAGAAAATAACTTGACAAATAATTATTTATGGAAACTGAATTTAAAAATAGAAACAAGTAAAATAATTTTATTAGAAAGTGATTTTTTTTTATGATTGTTATATTTTCTAAAAAATAATTAATTTTTTGTTCATTTCTCTAAAACTAGTGTCATTTTTTAAGTTTTTTAGTCTTGAAAACTCTTTATCTTTCTACTTTTTTTTAAATCGAAAAGTTTCACATGACAGTAATACCTACTTGATCAATAAGATCATTACCTGTGTTTATTAATCTCTATTTCCCATTTTCATTCGAGATGTTTATAAACAAAGGTAACTTGTAATGTGGCTCAGGTACAGGTGCCCACATCTTGAGTTCATTGTGTTTTCTTGTTTCATGGAGAAGTCTCTGTCATGTCAAGAAGGCCGCATCTGCGAGACCGACAATAAGGAATTAGTGAAAGAAGAAAATGAGCAAGGCAAAGAAAAAACCAAACAGAAGCACCAAGCCTTAATCTCAAGTCTTCCGAAACGGGAACGAGGTGACATGATGCAACTTGCTCTCTTGCAATACCAAGGCTTTTGGCTCGGATCTGAGCCAGCTCTAAAAGGAATCCTTTTCATGCAAGACCACTTTAAGGCTCGACCAACTGATATTGTACTGGCTTCCCTTCCAAAGTGCGGCACCACATGGCTTAAAGCTCTCATTTTCACCATCATAAATAGAGCTGACTATGACTTTCCCACCCACCCTTTGCTCACAGCTAATCCACATGACCTTGTTACCTTTTTGGAAGGATACTTGGCCAAACACGAATCCATTTCTGGTCTTGGAGCTCTTCCCTCGCCCCGCCTCTTAGCTACTCACTGCCCTTACACTTTGTTGCCTAACTCCATGATCAATAACTCTGGCTGCCGTTTTGTCTATGTTTGTCGCGATCCAAAAGATGTTGTTATTTCAACGTGGCACTTTGTAAACAAATTATTGACAAAACCACGACCTCTAGAAGATGCATTTGAGCAATTTTGTGAAGGAGTTTCACCCTTTGGACCTTTTTGGGACCATGTGATAGGCTATTGGAGAGCAAGCTTAGAATTACCAGAGAAAATGCTGTTTCTTAAATATGAGGATTTGAAGAGGGACCCCTTTGTTCACTTTAAGAGGTTAGCTGAATTTTTAGGCCAACCCTTCACACAGGATGAAGAAAATGATGGAATGGTGCAAGAAATAATCAAGCTATGCAGTTTCGAGAATTTAAGCAATTTGGAGATCAACAAAAGTAGTAGTACTGCTACCCGATCTCGTTTCAAGAACTCTGACTTCTTCAGGAAGGGTGAGGCAGGTGATTGGGAGAAGTATCTTACAACAGAGATGGCTGCAGCTTTAGATCATAAAATCAAGGAAAAGCTACATGATTCTGGATTGACCTTTACAATGCCACTGTAAGCACTAGAACTTGTCCTGTTGAAGTTGCAGGATATGTGCAAGGCGTGGACAATCTTTCTTTCTATCATTGTGCTAATAATAGTAATAATAATTAAGTAATGCTTTTTGAAATGTCTCGTACCAAACTATGAGCCAAAGAGCAATTAAAGACTGTTTCATGCCAGTTAAAAGCAGATGGGGTCACTGCAGAAACAGGGCTGACAGGGTCGGAGTCTTGGCGTGAGAGATTGCTTTCCTTTTGCCACAAGCATGACATGAGCATGGGACAACCAGAGCCATTTGCTCTACCATCAGTAAGCGATGTACCATCATAGTTTTAACCTTATGCCACCCTTCTACATCCGTGAACCCTTTGTTTCTTCGAAAATTTCAGGTTTTACGAATGTCATTATTCTTAAACATTATACTAATTAATCAATTTTTGGTGAATTCTGCATTAAAGAAACTAAAAGATTATGCTTCAAACTCCTTATCAAAACAGCAAAATCGGCCAGTGCTTGTTGTGAATTCAAGTACCCCAATGTCTCTGCGGACTTGTATGATTCCTTTCCAAATGGCATCGACTCCCCATAGAATCTATGCTGAAAAATCACACAAAAACAAACCCATTATAAATGTTAATGCTCCATGTCAGCCAAGTTCACAACTACATAAAGATTGGTTTTTTATCAATGGCCAAAAAGTGATGTTGTGGAGTTTTAAGTGCCTTTCGAAACATTAATTACTTCAATGAACACCAAGAGAGCTCTGAACTTGGGAGCAATGTCAAGCAAGAAGCCAGTGTTGGCAGCAAACCACTCAATGTCACCTTCATTGCCAGTGTAGACAAAGATAGGAGCTCCTCTATGCCAGTTATGGCTTTTGATAAGGTACTTTTGGTAGAAAATTTTTGAGCTTTTGGGCTGAAATGTGAAGTGGTCTAGGACTTGAGGAAAGTACTGAATCTTGTGTGGGATCTTTGGTTTTGAGGCCTTCGTTTGTTTGGTTAAAGATTGATCATAACTTGCTCCTGGAAAAAAAGCGGGTGCTGATTTGGTTGCTGGCAGTGTTGCAAGAATGGCAAAGACCAGAAGCAGAAGGGATACACAAGGAGCCATTCTCTCTAAGGAAGAGATGGGCTAGTCCTGGATGATTCTGGATGCTAGGAGCTAGCCCTTATTATTTGTGGACAGCATCTTTGCTTGTGACTAACCTTTGATGTTTTGGAGTCTTGCCGAAGGCAAAGGCTAAGAGATTTCAATTTATTGTTCATTATTGAGCGTGAATCTTTTTGGCTTGAGCTGTAGAATTGTACAATACTTGTTGTCAGCTAGCTGCAAAGCATGCCATTATTACGCAAAAAGTGTAAGTGCTAATATATAATATACTTTTTTATTACTATTATTTCTTGCCATAATTACCATTATTACGTTTTCCTTTGAGGAGAGTGGAGGTTCGCCACGTTCCATGGTACCAGAGGATCCTCTTCAAGTTCAGGCCATTAAGCCTCGCCCATTTGACAGCAGTTCTTACACGGTTGGCATTTCATAATTCAGACTATCTTGCTTGACTTTCATGGCTGCATTATTAACTTGACCAAATAGAACTCTCTACTGTCATATCTTGCAAATTAGTCTTACAATTCTACACATTATTGGAGGAATCAGACCTAAAAACTTATATTGCCGGCAAAACAAAAAATTTGTCTCTCGCTTAATCTTAATTTGAATTGTTTGACTCCATGCATGAAGTGTTTATGTATGTAAGTATTGCTGGAAATGTGTAAACATGACAGGCATAAAGTTAGGATCCAAATAAAATAAATAAATAAATAAAGCAAAACCTAAAAATACTGTTTAGACTACTGACACAGATTACTGTGGATTGACTGTAGCTCAGTTTAGCCTACCTTTCGTTTTTAACAGTAAAATACTAGCTCTCAATTCGTCAAAAGATGTATTTATATTGATAGAAATGTAATTTTCACAACCAATCATTACCTGCCACATCTTCCCACCTGATCTCTTTCGTTTAAATAAAATTCTCATTTTACTCTCTCACGGACGATGTCTCTCTCTCCCCCTCTTCTCTCATCTTCTCTTTTTTTGTTTTCTTGTCAAGAACAAAAACATTTTTTTTATCAAGATTGTCAGTGGCAATCACTACTCAGTGTTCCTGCATCACAAGGTAAGTATGGGTGTTTTTCTTGGTTGATTAAAGGAGTTTTAGAGATGGGTTTTTGGAATAGTATTTGCTTTGTTTTTTTTTTCTCTCTATTTTTATTTTGATTTTTTTTTCTTAGTTTATTAAGCATATGATTTTTTATAGTGATTTTTATTTTTGTCAAAGAATCACTTTTTTATGTTTTGCATTTAATAAATCTCAGTTTATCATAATATTCTTTGTATGAAAATTATGCATGAGAAAAATGCATGAGAAAGAGAGAAAAAAATTTATTGGGATTTTCATAATTAGTTTTATTTTTTCTTTATAAAAAAAAAATTGTCAAAAAAAGTCTTTTATTGGGTTAGATGACACTATAACCCTAAAAACCCAATTTCAAGACTTGGCAGAAAAACAAAAGCAGGCCTGTAGGCCTATTTTGCAAATCTTGTCAGTTTCAGGGTCTAATAGCTTGAATAAATCAATTTTTAAGATTAATACTCCAAATTAATTTTAAATTCACAAATGATTTGACTTGAACATAAATTTGTAAATCCATTTAGAAAATAACTTGACAAATAATTATTTATGGAAACTGAATTTAAAAATAGAAACAAGTAAAATAATTTTATTAGAAAGTGATTTTTTTTTTTATGATTGTTATATTTTCTCAAACATAATTAATTTTTTATTCATTTCTCTAAAAGTAGTGTCATTTTTTAAGTTTTTTAGTCTTGAAAACTCTTATCTTTCTACTTTTTTAAAATCGAAAAGTTTCACATGACAGATAACGACAATCTTGTTGCTTCTATTTGGCTTGGCAAGTATAACAGTAATACCTACTTGATCAATATGATCATTACCTATGTTTATTAATCTCTATTTCCCATTTTCATTCGAGATGTTTATGAATGAAGGTAACTTGTAATGTGGCTCAGGTACAGGTGCCCACATCTTGAGTTCATTGTGTTTTCTTGTTTCATGGAGAAGGCTGCCCACATCTTAAGCAATTTGGAGATCAACAAAGGTAGTGCTGCCCAGTCTCTTTTCAAGAACTCTGACTTCTTCAGGAAGGGAGAGGTTGGTGATTGGAAGAATTATCTTACAACGGAGATGGCTGCAGCTTTAGATCATAAAATCAAGGAAAAGCTACACGATTCTGGATTGACCTTCACAATGCCACTGTAAGCACTAGAACTTGTCCCATTGAAGTTGAAGGATATATATGTGCAAGGCGCGAACAATCGTTCTTTCCATCATTGTGCTAATAATAGTAATAATAACTAAGTAATGCTTCTTGAAATGTACAACCTTTCTTACGGTCATCATTGGGAAATAAATGTACTGATAATAGTAATAATAATTAAGTCATGCTTTTTGAAATGTCTCCTACCAAACTACGAGCAGGCCGGCTTTAGAATACATGTCGCACCAGATAAAATGATATTTTAAATATTCTTTCATAAAATAAATAAATATTAAATATTATTTAAAAAAAAATTTATTTGTTTTTTGAAATGTATATAAAATCTCTAATTGAATTTTTATATTCAAGTTTACATAGTAAATTTTTTTCAATTGATAATATAGTAAAATTATTTAATATTTCTTATGACATGGCTGAACGTAAATAAGATTTTATTAATTTTAATTTTGAAAAAAAAATTTCAATCGAAGCTACGAGTAATAGAGATAGTTAATAGTATTCTATATGCTATCCATGCATTTGGAAAAGAATTTACCTTTTTTATAAAATTTAGTATGGCAAGTGATGTTTTCATTTTCATAGTTATAATTTCTTTTAAAACTTTTAATTCTGAAAATAAATTTAGACCATCAATATCGGAAAGTATATCGTGCTTTAGAAAGTTTTCAAGATTTAAACAATTTTTTTTCAAAATATCATCATCAAGTGATTTTAATTTTTCCACTATAAAAAAAAAAAAACCAAAATTATCTTCATATATTTTAAATTGTTCAAACCTATTTTGAAGAGAGGAAATCGCATGATCAACTAAATAGGTAAAATAATTAATTCTAAAAGATTCTTCAATAGATAATTTCATATCTTCATTTTCAATCTCATCAAATTGTTTCTTTCTTCTTATTGTATGCTTTTCACGAAATTTAAGTTCTATATTCATTTGCTCTATAATTTCCTTAGCCAAGATCGTAGAAGATGTAAACTCATTTTCTCTATAGCTTTTTTAAAAAAAATAAGACCTTTCAAGTAGTCTATTGCAAGAGCAATATCCATATCTTTAAATTATAAATATTTACTAACCGTATTAACGACAAACAACATATCATACCAAATAATCATGCCTAATAGAAATTCAAAATTTTCAATCTCATATGTTGCTAAAGAAATAGCTTCACTTTTTGTTTTAGGATCCTCACTAGTTTCTATTAATTGATATAAAGCATCTTTTATTTATTGAGCTTGAAATCTAATTGCTTTGACACTTTCAATACGACTTTCCTAATGTGTTTGTGATAATGGCTTTAGTGTCAAATTAGAAACATGATCTTGCGAAATTTTTCATCTTTTTGTAGAAGAAGAAAATAAAGAGTATATGCATTGTTGTCACTCCAAAAAATATCATAGCACTAGCACATGAATTAGCCATATCACAAATAACTAAATTAAGATTGTGATAGCCACATGATGTATAAAATGCTCTAGAATTTATATCTAATAATGTTTTTTGTACACCTTGATGTTTACCTTTCATATTAGATCCATTATCATATTTTTGCCCTCTCATATCATTTACGTCAAGTTCAAGAGTTTTTATTTTACTTGTAAGTTCATTAAAAAGACATTCACCGGAGGTATCATCCACTTTTAAAAAATCTATAAAATACTCTTCTATTTTGATTGGAATTGTCGAAATATCTACATATCTTGATATAAAAGACATATGTTCTTGATGACTTGCATCCGAAGTACAATCAAGTATAACTGAAAAATATTTTGATTCTTTGATTTTTCCGATAATAGTATTTCTTATTTCTAATGCTAAAATATTTATCAACTCATTTTGTATATTATGACCAAGATAATGCATATGGATATCTCCATTTTGAATATGTCTAAGGTGTTCTTGCATTATTGGATCAAACTCGACAATCATTTCAATTAAACTCAAAAAAATTCCATTGTTGTCCCGATAAATCTTCTCATTTGTACCATGAAATGCCAAATTATTTTTTGAAAGATCTTTTACAACAAAAATAATTCTTAATAATACATTCCTCCAATGCTCTTTCTCTTTATTTATTTCATGTTCTAAATGCTTATCAATTATTTTGTTTTTAAGCAATCTCATTTGAGCATCAACCCAAATGTTCATATTAATAGCATGTTCATTACTTGTCTCATGACTATTAAGTTTGACATTAAGATTTTTTCAATCTCCAAACCCTTCATTTGCTAATTGAATATTTGATTTCAAACTAAATAATTTACAATAATAACAAAACACTTTATCTAACTCTTTCGAAAATAATAGTCATTTTCTATCATGTTTTTCTCCGTTTGGTAATTTTCGAATGTAATGAACTATAGAAAAATATCTAGAATTTTTATCTCTTGGAAAATCTAAAATTTCTCTAATTGGACCTTTCTCAACTAACAAATCAATCAATTTTGAGTCTAAATTTTTCTATTGTGTCGGACCATAAATATTTTAATTGTTGTTGCATCTTCATCATTAATATTTTCACTTTTATTGATTGAAACATCATCTTCTAAATTTTCATCATATTCTTCATTACTTTTTGGTGAATTTAAATTGTTATCTTCAAATTTTTCTTCACAATTTTCAACTATATTTTTATTTAAATCTTTATCTTGTTCTTCTAGTATTTGGGGTTTAATATTAGTAACAAATCTATCAAGTGCACCTTTTTTTGATTGAATTAGTTTTTCTACCTTTCTTTTTTTCTTACGTTTTTCATATCCAGGTTCATACATTCTAGTCGACATTTTATTCAAATAATAAAATTAAAATATAATTATAAAAAGAGTAAGAAACTTTGGCACTCGATTATATTTGCTTGCCACACCTAATCAAGTAAGTCTGGAGAGAATCACCTGAAAAAATAAAAAGAAATTTGAGAAAAAAAATATTATATGATTTATGTTCATAATTTTATTTGCATAAATTAAAAAATTACTTTCAAATTCTTCTCGTCAAGCTAATTAAAAAATATTTTATAAGAGATCTCCGATTGTTTGGAGAAAGAAAGGAATATAATAACAAAATTTAGAGATCTAAAAATTGTTTCACTCATAAATATTTTTCTAAAACTTTTTAATAAGTAAAAGTGTATTACTAAAATAAAAATTGAAAGTTTTTATAAGTAGAAGTTTTTCTGAAAGACTTCTAGAAAAAATAGAATTTTTAACGTTAAAATAATAATATCTCTTAATAATGGGAGTTTTTCAATATAAGAATTCTAGTACCTATGACCTGTTAATTGAGATAAAAATAACGTCTCATATTTGAGTGAACACTATACCTTTAATTTATTTCATTCTTTATCGGTATATGCTTAAAGTAAAATTTTAATTAGACTCCCTTTCTATGGGCCCTAGGTATAGGCCTTAAGCCGGTACTGACTATGTGCCGAAGAGCAAATACTGTTTCATGCCAGTTCAAAGCAGATGGGGTCACTGCAAAAACAGGGCTGTCAGGGTCGGAGTCTTGGCGTGAGAAATTGCTTTTCTATTGCCACAAGCATGACATGAGCATAGGACAAGGCTGACCAGAGCCATTTGCTCTACCATAGGTAAGGGAAATACTGTCATAGTTTTAACCTTATACCCCGCTTCTAAATCCCAGAACCCTTTGCTTCTTCGAAAATTTCAGGTTTTACGAATGTCATTATTCTTAAACATTATACTAATTAACCATTTTTTGGTGAATTCTGCATTAAAGCAACTAAAAGATCCAAAGAAGGAAAGAAACAGCTCCTAAACTAATTACTTGCTCAAGTGAAAGTTCAGATTCTGGTCCAGATGGTTCCATTTGGTTCCTTCAATAATGAAATTGTTTTATTTTATTTTGAATAAGTTTTACATCAATCGCCAAACCACTTGTTGTGTGGATAAGATGAGACAGACTACTCAATAATTGATTTTCCTTTTTTATTAAAAAGAGGGCAGTGTCCCTAAGAAATTATATATCATTGTGACAAATGACATTCAAAAGAAAACTAATGCAACCCAGAAGTAATTTGCCTTGTCAAAATAAGTATATTTCATTTCAGTGTGTGGATTAGTTAGCAATAACAATTGATTATTGAATATATGTTTTTCAATTATGATGCCATGATTGCATGCAAAGTCTACGTTAGTTCATTTTTATATAATAAAATAATTTTTAAATTTATTTATATATTTTTAATTGAGTCAATTTTATGTATTGTTATTTTTTTTATTTTTAAACCAAAATATTAGAATTAATTACGTAGCTTGCACATAAATATATGCTATCTGTCTAATTTATAAGAAAAGTTTTTAAGAATAAAACATAGTAATGCATAAATCAAATAATTAATTCTAATGATTTGCATAATGCCCACTGGAACATCTAGGTATTTTATCAGGAACTTTGGTGAATTAATTTCAAGATATAATACTTTCTTATTATAACATGTTACTCTAAAAGATCTCTCGTTCTTACATCAGCAATTCTATTTTATCTCGAACATTTGAGTTCAAATACCTACGAATTTGCTATTTGCTTACCGACTTCATATAATTCAGAAAATACTAGTTTTCTCGAAGCTTCTTGTTCCTATCCCTCATCAAAATGCGCTATTCGATGATATCTATCTAGCAGACTTCATGCTAACCCGAGAGTTTGAAAATCTTGCTGAAATGACAAATTAAAAACTTAATAAATATTTAAAAATAAAATCAATTCAATAAAAATATAAAATAAACTTAAATTATCTTATTATATAAAAATATGTTGAAACATCAATGACGTGTTGGACCTAACCGGATTTGAATTAAATATACTTTTTTCTTATCGTATGAGTGTAGTTGTATTTAAATATATTGATGGTTTGGGCTGAATCGGGTTTGAATTAAGATCATCTAAAATTAACCTTCACATCCTATGGTCCCGCTATTGGGCCACACACGGAGGCCCCATGACAAGGCAATTTAGACTCGTACGTGCTATGGTAATGTCGATAATTCATGCCAGCTTTTTAAGGAGTTGAAATTGCTCCTCTGCAATATCATTGTCACAATCCAATCAAACGTTGCGTCTAATAATTGCATTTTGCCTTTGGGAAAAATGTGAAACACACATTTCCTTCAATTATTGGTAAGAAATGGTCCCTTCTTTTTTCTGAGAAGAAAAAATAATCCATTTTAAGGGACTTTTAATTGTGATAGTAAGAAATGGCCATTTTGCACTCCTGTCCAACGAAAAGAAGAAAAAATACATCGCATTTAAACCTAATTGTTCTTTGCAAAATTCCGTCTGAAAATGATCTGTTGTTAATTAGCAACAAAAATCAAGGAAAACACATCAATTAAGCTAGTTAAGTAGCCTCAAATACATTAGTCATCCAAACTAATTACTTTGATATCAAAAAAATTCATTTCCTTAGGTTTGAGAAAAATGGAATTACATACTGAAATCGTATCACATTCAAACCTAAATTTCACCTAATTAGATTATTATCTCGTCTTAATCTAAATTTTACAATGAATTTTTCCCATTATGTTGTCCTTATATTTTTTAAATTGTCTTTTTACTGTGAGTTTTTCTAATTATATTGTCCTTATATATATATAAAAAAAAGTAATATACTACCTCAACTCATTAACAAACCGTATTATAACGAAAAACTATAACGAAACAAAATGATAAGTAAAAAAAGTCAGTCAATATAAAAAAAAATTGAATGATTTCGATTAAAACAACAATAAAAAGGATATATGAATTTATAAATGGACAAAACCATGAGATTGACACAAATATTAGTCGAAGAATTATTTCTTCCTCACCAAGTTCCTTTCCTTCATTACCAAGTTTGCCATTCTTCCAAGTCACATTCTCAATATGTTCCCAAATCAAAATGGTCCTAGAAACTCCCATGATCATCCAGCACATTCTACCACTCCCCGCGACCAGATGTAAGGCCATTAACCCTCCACGTCTTCACCCCAAATATCTCAATCAACAGGACCCTTCCTATTTACCTTATCAAGAAAAAACTGCCTATAAAGAATCATTCAAGATTCGAGCAAATAGAACCCATAAAGCTAAAAACAGCGAGCCAATAAAACCCTCTCCGTCAAAACTAAAGATACCAACAGTGAAACAATGGCTAGCAAGAAAGCAATGGAAGTGGTGAAAGGAATAGACTTGAAGAGGTATATGGGAAGATGGTATGAAATAGCTTCATTTCCATCAATGTTCCAACCCAAGAATGGAGTGAACACGAGGGCTACGTACGCTTTGAAAGAGGATGGTACTGTCCATGTGCTTAACGAGACATGGAGTGATGGCAAGAGAGTATTTATAGAGGGCACTGCATATAAGGCTGATCCTAACAGTGATGAGGCTAAACTCAAGGTCAAATTTTATGTCCCACCATTCTTGCCTATCATTCCTATTGTTGGAGATTACTGGGTTTTGTATCTTGATGAGGATTATCAGTATGCTTTGGTTGGCCAGCCTAGCAGGAAATATCTCTGGGTATGTGTGAATGCCTTCCAATCTTTTTTGTGTATTCTTTATTTGTCTTGCTTATGCACTTGCTTTTTGGGTCTGATTTCTTGAATTAGGTTATTGATTTGTGACCTGTGCCAACTCTATGCTTGTGATTTGTATGTGTGTAATTGATAATTGAAGTGAAAACTGTAAAATGATGAGAAAATTGTAATTTTTTATAGGCGAAAAATGGGTTGATAGCTAAAATTTTGAGGAAGCAACAAAATTATTGTTTACTGTTTAGTTTCCCCTCTAAAGTTTGAAACTTTTAGGGTTTTGTGTTCTTTCAATCCACAGACAGGATAGCGTATGCAGTGTACTTAGCTTTTTTTTTTTTTTTTTTCAGATATTGTGCAGGAATACTCATATGGACGATGAAATCTACAATCGACTGGTGGAGAAGGCCAGAGAAGAGGGATACGATGTGACCAAGCTTCACAAGACTCCACAGAGTGACCCTCCACCAGAAGAAGACGGGCCGCAGGATACCAAAGGCATTTGGTGGATCAAATCCATTTTTGGAAAGTAGAAAATAGGGAGAAGAATTTCAAATGGAGGTTGAAGCACTTGCATTCCAACGAACAGTACTATTATGTGTACAGTCCCCGTTTGTTCTTTCATTTCTGTAAAAAAAGGTTTTATGGCCGTAAACTGTGGGTGCCTAAAGTATATATGAGGTGTAAAACTTCTACTTTTAAAGTTTCGTCTTGTTCTGTGTGCAGTTAAAAGGTTTTTGAATTAGATTAGTAAAGTTGGGTACTTTATTTCAGTTGATGTTTATGTCATTTAATTTTTTATTTTTTAAATTTATCTCTAAAAATTTTTTATTTTAAAAAATGATGTGACCATAGTGTAATCAAGTATTTTCGCTTTTTATATAGAATCCTAGGGAAGATTTTTGTATAGAATCCAAGGAAGAGCATCTGTGGGCCATCTTTGGCCTTATCTTTTGGTAATGGGTAAGTGTCATTTGGATGTACATGTTGGAACATACTCAAATGGATGATTTGCTTATCTTGCAAATTGCAAGTTGCAATCCTGCCCATTCACCCCACCCTCCCCCGAGAGCATGAGCATGCTATGTTTTCAGGGCACCTGTACGTTTTTCTCAGACGAGCATGTTATAATGTCAGGGCCCGCAAGCAATTGATACCGAAGTCATATTCATATCTCAGGATGTCCGTGGCGGATACTTTTAGTGCTTTGGATAACAATTGTGGCCTCTTTTCACTTTAATTTGCTTGATATTGACGTTGAATTATTTGCACTGAACTGCTGTTTTATTGTGCAATAAGTAAACAGTACTGTAAACGTTCCTGGTTTTCTCCAGCAATTCATTAACCAAGATTGACCTGGATTTGAACAAATCAACGTAAGCTCCCAAAGTCTCTAAAATGTTGTTGAAACTCAATTGAGAATTTCCTGTCTCACAACTTTGATTATTACGCAATATTAGGCATTAATTCCTAGATTTATACTAGCTGTAGAACATAAGTAGAGCCTCCGAAAGGCAAAATCTATAAAGCATGCAAAAAGCAATGAACAACGTTTAACGTTATTGATTGCTAACTTGTATCCCGCAAGTTGCATGCAGCATCTCTAAAGTCGTAAAATTCACTAAGGCTGCGTTTGTTTCAAGAAAAACAAGTTTCTGTTTTCTCTGTGTTCTCGTATTTGTTTGGCCATCATGGAAAAAAGTCAAAGAAGTTTGTTTTCCAATCAAAGAAAATTAAAAGTCAAGTTTAGGAAAAATGACTTCCCAAATTGAAAACAGAAAAACATTTTCTCTTTGGAGCTCGCTGCTGTCCATCCCCTTCACACCCAAACTCATCGCAAAGGTTGTCTGCTCGAAGCCGACCCAAGGACATCTCTGCCACCCAATGCCACCGCAACAAAGCAAAAACCACCTTCGAGAATCCAAAGCCTCGCAAAAGAACGATTAGATCTCGTTGTGATTTCTCTTCCTTTTTGAGAGTCTCGTCGCTTTCTTGTGTTTTCCTTCTTGTAAACTCGTCGCTACGTTTTCCTTCTCCGCCACCCAAGGAATCGGATTTGTTGTCTGCTATTTTATTTTATACGAAAACATTGAAATTATTATATCCTAGAGGGCTTAAGCATTTGGGTCCGTTTTGTATTCATGGGATCTAGAAAATTTAAATATTCACTTTTAAGTTTTTAATGATGCGAGTGATGTAGCCAAAGGTGTAATTGTAGAATAAACTTTGCCTTCTACCTTCTTTTTTTGTTTGCTATTTTCACTCTAGTAAATCACCGTATTTGAACTCGGTTCATCAGCGAGTCACCCATGACACTATCACTCCTTTCCGCAGTTGATCTCCTTGTGTTATATGAACATCACAAAGTATCAATTGTCAAGACAACATTGGGAAGTAATGATGGTTCTTTGATGCTTCAATCTCTTTTTAGCAATGAATGTTTGTCTTCTAATAACCATATGATTAAGGAATCGCCGAATGGGCTAAGTTGGCCATCGATCATGCCATTTTTGTTTGAGGTTATTGCTATTTGGCATGTTCTTTCCTTTTAGAAGTCCCCGCATGCATTTGGGTGTATTGAGTAGGGGTCCGGGTTGCATTTGTGTCGGGTCATCGGTCGTCTGCTATTTTCGGACAATGGAAGTCATCGGTCTTCAATATGTCACTAACTCTTGCGTCAACACGGTGATTTTGGGTTCTCGATTCTATAATAGAGGAGAAGTGGGCGGGATTGCTTTGAAGATGTGGGTCAAGTACTCGTCAAAAAAGCCGAATAAATTATGAGTATAGAGTATAGAATTGGTAAAAATAGGGGAGAGGAAACTTTTGATTTACCGAGTAAATACGAGTCAACCAACATATAGTCATTGGTCGTTTGTTCTTCCTTGAAATGGTTGACCTCTTCTTGTCGGACTTACCCTACTTGCCTTGGTCATCGTCTGCGGAGTACCATAGGCAATTTTTTCTATTTGGCTTTAGAAATTTCATCGAAGTTTCCTTTTCTTGTTTTTTTCTTTTGGCGTGAATGTTGTGTATGATTATTATTATTGTTATCTTTTTCTTTTTGTGGGGGTTCAATCTTCATTACGAATTCCGTTGGGTCTTAAAATTCCAAGGGAAAGCTCTGTTCTCCCTAAAATGATGCCACCCCTAACAATTTAGTTTTTAAATTATAATTTCTAAATATTTTGAGTTATCATCCTGTCGTATACATGTTGTAATTTTAGCAATTTCTTTTTTTTTTTTTTTTATCATTTGGTGTTTATTGAATGAGTGATGATGTTATTTGACAATTTCACTTGTTTTTATTTTTTGAAATTTCGTTTATTGGCAATGCTTGTAGAAATGAGTAACACAAAGCAAGAAAAAGTTAAAGCCAAACAATTTAGGTGGACAAAACCTATGTCTCATATGTTGCTTGAGATTTTAGTCGAGGAGGCTACGAAAGGGAATAAACCTTCTTCCACTTTCAAACAAGACAGCTTTTCACGTGTAGCAAGAGAAATCAATTTGAAATTTGGATTAGATTGTTCTCTTGATCATGTTAGAAATCATTTGAGGACAATAAAAAAAGAATGGAAGATTAATAGCCAATTGCAACGAGAAAAGTGGTTTTGGATGGAATGATGAGTTGAAAATGATAATTGTCTCAAAACAAGTTTATGATGAAGAGATAACGGTAATTTTTTTTTTCAATGTCTCAAATTATTTTTCTATATTTATAAGATGTTTTCTAATTTCTTTGAACATACGAGCACATCTTAACCATGAGAAATACTTGAACAAGAAAATTGAGATGTACAATGAGATAACACTTGTTCGTTGGACAAGATATGGCTACAGGAAGTTTTGCTAAGTCTTTTATTGATATTAACTTGGCCGAGAGTTTTGAAATGGAATCTACGAGCACCGGATGAAGTTGACATAGGCAAAGGAAAAGAAGCATCATCAACTAGTATGCTTTCCGGAAAGAGAAGTCACCGAAAAAGAGGTCATGAAACCGAAGAATCAATTACATCTGTTTTATCTATAGAAGTGAGAGAAGTGGCCAAAACAATTCACGCTTTAACAAAAAATGAAGTTGATGTAGATGAGATTTATGATGTGGTGATGAAGATTACCGATTTTGACGATGACATATTGAATAATGTGTTTGATTACTTGGTACAAAATGAAAGGTTGGCAAAGGCTTTTATGACAAGAAATGAAAAACATAAAAAGCTTTGGATTGAAAAGTTTATCAATGAACATGGTGGATCATCTACATGATGTTATGTGTGACTTTCCTATTATGTAATTGAATTTGTAAGAGTATGGATTTTATAGACGGTTTTTTTATGTTTTTTGGATGTTGGATCTTTACGACTACCTTTGTAGCTATTATTATTGATATGAAATATTTTAATTATGAATGTTTTCCGGTGTACAAGTTGTTGTGATGCATGGATGGGATTCGACTTTTGGATTGTGAGTAATAATGGGTCAAATTGATAGAATGGAAAGAATTATTTATTTTATTTATACAATCAAGTTTTTCATTATAATTTTATTGTATGATTTTTTTTTATAAATAATTAGATTATATTTTTTATGTTTCGGTTGTCAAATTAAAAAATTTCAAATCAAATTTTTATCCTTTATAGTTATATTAAAATTCGTCTTATCAAAAAAAAAAAATTAAAAATTATAAGTAGTGTTATTTCACTTACAAAATATTACATTATTATTTATTAGTTTAAATTTATGAATTTTAATATAAAAAATTCAACAAGATTAACTTTATTTCTCTTCTCATGTTAAAACTAAAACTTGAAAATATACATGATGGGTTTGTAATCATAAAATTGTGTATATATATGGATACGAGATTTTTTAATAATTTTTATATTGTAAGATTATCAATACACCTTGTTAAAATTTCTTCAAAACTCATTGATATAACAATCACAATCTATTTTTATATTTTAGTTTTCTGTACCAACCAAACACTGAAAAATGTTTTCCAACAGTATTTTCATATAAATTTCAAACGTCAAAAAATATTTTTATAGAAAATAATTTCCTGAAAAATAGCTTCCTCAGGAATTGATTTTCTTATGAAAGTTGTTTTCCACCAAACAAACAGAGCCTAAAATAAATAGGTTTGCATGCAAAAATGGACTGTCACAGGGCGGAAAAAGATAGAACTAATTATATGTTACTTTTTAGGAGAATTGAATACAACACCCATGCATAAGAACTATGATATTGCTTGTTAACACGAAGTGTATAAAGCTATAATAAGAAATTTGTCCGTCGATATCTGGTTTCCTTTCTTTTCGATCCGGGAGAGAATCATCCAGAAAGGGGAAATTCCACAACTCTGCCACACAAACAATTGATAAATGATATGGACATATTACAATCACAATCTCAACACGTCCACCCGCTTCAACACTAAGACAAACGAAATGAGTGGCCATTGCGTTAGGCTGCTTTCCTTGAAAGCCTACAGTATGCTACAACATTGATTGGTTTTCTTCGCCTGCTTGTAGAACATCTGTTTCAACAATCAACCAAGGCTTATGCATTAATAACCTCCAAAGGGAGCAATCAGAAAAGGCATAGCTGAATTTAAGACTTGGAAATTAACAGAAGCTAAAGTTCTGTTTTGAAATGGTAGCTCGGAATTTGATTTCGTTGTGGTCTCCAAGATTATACAAACTAGATCAGACGCTAAGAAATTATAGATGGAGAGCATTCGTTTAGCAAGTTGATGCATAAGGTCATAAGAAAAAAGTTTCGCATTTTATTTTTAAGAAAAAGGTAAAACGCAGATCAAAGGGTTCTAATGCAAGTACAATATTACCCTTGGATGCCTGATGCCTTCATGGTTAAACCCTTTCAACTGTGTGAGTCTAGAGATGCTGGATTCAGATGGCAAACGTTTTCCCGCTTTTAATTATCAAAGCTCTGTTTGCCGAAGGAAGAGGAGGGAAAGGGGGAAATTATAAAGGATCTTAATCCCAGGATCATTTTTCCAACAACAACGAATACAGGAAACCCAAATAATTTTTTTTTCCAACAACAACAACGATAAGAAAATTGTGAGAAGTATGACAAAATGCAAGTTTAAACAGGATGAGGTTAATGGAAGCGCTAGCACTTCTCTAGGCTGAAAATTTTCTGCATCTAATTTTTCCCTAGAGGATCCTATGCCCTCTTTAGCATACAGAATGATCAAATATCTTTAAGATTTTAGTTAACACACTCATTAGTAGATAGTGAAAGCCCAACATAAATAATCATGAGGTAAAGTTGTACGCCCTTTTGTCAATAAACTTTTTTTCACTCTGAAATTACCTTCTCAGCAGTAAAACACACACATACCCAATGATGGTGTAATGAAGCAACAAAAACAGAAATTTGTCAACTCTTAAACTTGTACGGCATGATTAGGGAGGAAAAACAAATAAACACACACACAAGAGTTGCATATGTAAATTTTTCAGATACCTATACACTAGAAAAAAGCATAATGGTAATCAAAAAATTTGTGCATATGTACCTGTGATGCAGCACTCAGATCAGAACTCTTCTCAACTAAACTGTCAAGTTTCTCACCTCGTGCAAGCACACTGTCAATGGTCTTATGCTGTACCCGAAAAAAAAAAAAAAACACAAACATGTCACAGAGAGGGTAAATTAGGAAACTGAGAGTTACAAGCATAACGTTCAGTAGATCAGTTATGAATCACCAAAAGTAACGCCTAAACTTTCAGCTTTTAAGTCATTTGGCATGAGGTTTGTCTCAACAGCTAGTGAAAGAATCCAAAAGAAAATTCATGTACCACGCAAAAGTCAGGAAACAATAGCAAATTAGAAGGCCAGCTAACTGAGACTGAAAATTAGACATCACAAGCCTATAAGGTCAAAATCATTTAATATGTGCTGTATTCAGCATGAAAATCTCAAGTCAAGTGCTGTACTGAGATGAACATTCCGGCTTTTAAACAAAACAGGTGCTTTGCATATTGCACCAACCCATTCTGCAAAAGGGACTGGGGATATGTAAGTCCACATGAGATTAAAAGCTGCCATTTGGTTCAGTGCTATGGTAATACTGATTTAAGATATACCTCAAATTCAGGCTACTGAATTTAGGCAAGATAACCATCCACAGATTCGAGAGGGAAACATTTCCAAGGATGGAGTTCAGGCTACTGCTAGTTTTACTGCAACTTAATCACCTCCTTTTCTGTTTGTTAGCTGTTAAACTTGGATTTGAATGAGTTGGGTTCCCACACTACGGTCTATCCAAAGAGCATATGATTACAATTTAATCAGGCAAAGAAAGAATAAAAGCATAGATCACAGACAATGTTGTGGGAGTTGATTGTAGCAGTATTTCATTTTCTAATTGATAAGGTTCCAAAACATCTATCCCAACATGCAAGAACCGTGTAACTAAAATAACTCCAACCAAATGCTAAGAATAGAAACAGGAAAAAGGACAATCAACAGATTTGACCAGGCATCTTTAACTGGATGAGGGTAGGAAAGAATACAGAATTAAAGAACTAAATGTATGTAATCTGCAGCTACTCACAAGGATAATTTTTGTCTCGTCCAACTCCCTCTGGATTTTTAACAATTTGTCCGCCTCTGCAGGATCCTGAAAATTTAAAAATTAGAAGGTAAGAGAGAACGAAAAACAAAGAGGCCTTAAGATTCATGAGTTTTGATAAAAATAAAATAAAATAAAATAACCTTTCTATTAATCAAACCAAAAACGTTAACAAATTACGGCCAAGGTTGAGACTAAGGGGAAAAAAAGTCAACTTACTTGGAACTTGGTCAAAGCTTCATTCAAATACGGCCAAGGTTGATTACTATCTGCTTGTGCAGTCCTCCAAGATTCACCAAAATTCTTTTGATACTCATCAATCACCTGCAACGTTACAATATATCAACTTAAAATAAAACCAATAAGATAGAAAATACAATTGAGTTTTTTCCACAAACTACTTTAGCACTTAAAAAACAACCTATGTAATAACTTTTGGGCAGAAACAATAACCTATATGATTTCAGCTTCCAAGCCCAACAAAATAAGCCCTATCAAGTTACAGAGTCAAGCGGGGAGGTCACTAGAGCAAATGTATTGTTGCGTTATAGGAACATAAAGAAACTTCAAGCAAACCTAACAATAACATTAATCTATTTACATGAAATCATATTGCAACGTTCTTCGTCTTGATGAGCCACAAAGTAAAAAACTTTATCCCAAAATGTGAAAAAATATCTGGCACCGTTACCTAAAGGTATCAAGCATCATAAAAAATC
Source organism: Dovyalis caffra (assembly GCA_963924115.1). Lineage (NCBI taxonomy): Eukaryota > Viridiplantae > Streptophyta > Magnoliopsida > Malpighiales > Salicaceae > Dovyalis > Dovyalis caffra. The sequence continues at coordinate 2,210,235 of CAWUPB010001111.1, read as the reverse complement.
TTAATTACAGCTGCATTTCAAAGCTTTTAATTGTCTGTTTTTAGTTTTTACAATATTTATACATCAATCCATAGGTTGTTCATTCAATCAACAAACTAACAACATAAAGAACAAATAAAACCCAAGCTAAACCGTAACCACCACCACGAATGCAAGTATTACCTGATTGAGAAGGGAAAATGAGCTCCGAACCGGATAATGATCATCCATAAATCCCAACGCACAAAGTCCATTCCGATTATAAGCATGCACCATGTACTCTATATAGTTCAATTCCATTCCAAAAACACACAATTCAGTTATCTAAATCACAAGATCCCAAAAATCACCACAAAAACTAACGAACTTACAAAATTAGGCATCAAATTAAGTATCCACAATTCCCTAACTTGATCAATTCATCAATATAAAGTTAAAAATCCAATTCGAAGACAAGCTAAACGAGAAAACGAGGCTTCGAACAGGGAGATCTTAACAAATTGAGAATTTATAGAAACGTACCTTCGTGCTGGACAGATTGGCGTTGGCCGGATGGGGTCCGTTTAGCGACGGTTCGACCGACAAAAACAATGAATTCCTTAACACTAGACCGCTGGAAATACCCGAAATGACTCACATCATATGCGTTTGCTAAAATAACCGGATCCGATCCCTCTGGAACGCACTTCAATACCAATAGCGCCGTGATCTTCATCTCTCTCTCTCTCTTTCTATTTTTGAATTTCTCTCTCTCCTCTCTCCTCTCTCTCTCTCTCTAAAACTCTGTTCGGTTTCGTGTTCAGAGGCTGTTGTGTTCTTTTTCTTTCTATTTTCTTTTTTTATCAATTTTAAGTTTCTCTCTATTGGGATCGTCAAAGAGAGCAATGAGATCTTTATCAGGTGCAGGTGAGTTTACTACGAGATGTTGGAGTTGCCTAACTGGCAATAAAAAGTGTATCATGCCGACTCAGAGGAATGAATCTGGATCGTTTCTGTATTTTAGATAAAACGAATGGTTGTGATGCAGCCGTTGTGGCGGGGTCCACAGAACTTGTTCTGTTCGTTCTTCACCAAAGAAAGTGGAGGAATTGGAATTTTTTTTTATTCTAATTATAATTTATTCTTTTCTGATGTTTTCTTTTTGGTGTGATTTTTTCTGTGACAGAATAATAGGTTACTTTTATTGGTCAAATTTTACTTCCAATGTTGATGGAAGAAATTTTATGGTATTTTCAAAAATAATTGAAAACACTTGTATTATATGAGAGATATAAACACAAATAGAATTAAAAAAATTAAAAAAAAATCTAAATGAAAATATTATAAATAAAACAAAAACAAAAACAAAAACAAAAATTATTAATAATCTAAAACAGAACACATTTTTACTGTGCCTTCTACTATTTATTTCACTGTTTATTAAACAATGTTTTTTGCTTTTTTTTTTTTTTTCAGGGTTGAATCCAGCAGCCAGGCTTGCCTGGCTTTATTTTTTCCCCTCATATAAGCCTAGGCCATTTTTTTTCCTTCTAATATATATATATATATACTTCAAAATACTCTAAAGCATTAGCTATTTTCACTGTGCAATCATTGTTTCTTTCACTCTTTAATAAACAATATTTTTCCCGATTGTTCTTTTTTTTTTTTTTTTATCAAGGTTGCTTAACCGAGCTTTTAGAGAATTGTTTTTCTTTCCATTTTTATAATATTTTTTTATTTTAGTTATTAAAAATTTATTCTATTTAATTTTTATCCTTATAATAAATTTTTTTCTTAACTTTTAGTAAAAATTTATATTTTTTTGTTATATTTTGTGATATATTTTTATTTTAGTCATTAAATTTTTATTATGTTTGATTTTTATCCTTACTATAATAAAACTAAATAAAATTTACTATCCTAAACTTTTTTTGTACTATTCACTCCTTTTTTTCCCTTTTTTTTAACCCTCACAATATACTATTCACTCTTAGTTGTTTTTTTCTTTTTAAATTTTCACTCTTAGATTTTTTTTCTTTTTTTCTTAGGTTTTTTTTTTTTTTTTTTGTAATTTTCAAACTCTTACTTTTTTTTCCTTAGTTTTTTTTTTGTAATTTTTGAATTATTTCATTTTAATCCCTGAAATTTTAAAATAAAAATTTTAATCCCTAGCTGATATATTACATGCCTTTTTTCTTTGATTTTTTCATCAATTTATGTTCTTTTTTTAATTTAATTGGGTGTTAAAATTTTTAAAAATCAATTGTTATTTTTTTTCATACAAAATGGTGATTATAGAATATATATAAATCAAATATATGTACTTTAAAAAATTAATCTTCTCATCAACATTAAATAATGGTTAATTTTTATGCAAGTCTATACATTAATTGTAACTTTATTTTTTGGATATATTCTTATAAAAAAATATTTTTTAAAAACATTTTTTTTAATATTCTTAATTAATATTTCAGGTTTAAATTATATAATACAAGTTTTTATTTAGGAATCCCTAAATAAAGAAAAATAAATCATGTTTTTTTAAGCAAAAATTTTATGAAAAACACAAATAATTAAATAATTAATTAAAAAATTAATTATAAAAATTATAAAATTTTAAAATGATTTTGTTCTATCTACTGTAGCGTTATATTGATAATTTCAAAAATTAATCTTCTCATCAGCATTAAATAAGAATTTTTTTTTCGTTTGTTAGTTTTTATAAAAGTCTATCTATTAATTATAACTTTATTTTTTAGAATACAATATTATGAAAAATATATTTTTAAAGTCTTTTTAATTCGATGAGAATATTTTTTTTCATCCATAAAGAAGAATGATTTGTGTTTTTTAAGCAAAAGAATTTATAAAAAAAAAAAAAAACATTAGAAAAAAATAATTAAACAATAAATTATAATTAATTTTTAAAAAAATTTTAAAATGAGTTTGTTCTATCGGATCCACAGCAGTAACGTGGACAACTCGGCTCGTGGGATTCTATAACGATATAGGAAAATGCCCTTTCTTTTTGGTGAGTCTCTCCTTAAGAAACCTAGTTAATAGTTTTTTTTTTTTTTTTTAAGAATTGCAGCAGTTGACAGTTAATATTTATTTTAAAAAACCTGATTGAATTATTTTTTTTTCTTTTTGAGAATGAGAATAAATATTTTTTAATTAAAATTGTGTTGCCATATTAAAAAAATAAATACTTTCATATGTTTCACAGAAAAATATATATAAATACAGTTTAACGATTGTACATTCAGTTTTTTTTATAATAAAATAATTTTGATTTTCATACTTTTAGTGACTCTATTATAAATAAAAAAAACTTCCATTTTATAATATAACATTAGAAGTATTAATTGAAACATTACCTTCATCTTTTTTTCTTTTTTTTTTAATAAGAATTTGTGAGTTGTGACATAACATTTTAGTGTACTTAGCAGCTATAGACACAGAGTTTGTGATTAAACCATAACATTAATTAGCGTGAATATCTCGTAATAGAACATCAATTTAACATGCTTGATAATTTACGTGTGAAATTATTCTATTTAACAAAATTAATTGAAATATAATTTATTACTACTCTACCTAATGGCATTATAAACAAAAATCCTACGTTTCCTTCGATAATGCAAAAGTTAATTTTACTCACCACTAATAAATTACTTATTTTAAGTTTATATGTTAATAAAACTTGAAATATTGACGAAAACTAAAAATTAAGTAAACTTTATATATAGTAATTTAGAATAATATAAAATGTTGTATAATTAAGAAGTAAAAAGTACTTCATGTTAGTATATTGTCCTAGAAATTATGATTTTTACACCTTTTATGTTTTAGCTACATATACATATTATTTTCTTTAATATAAAAGAGATAGATATTAGTCATGTTATTATAATTTTTTATGATAGTTTATTTAAGTGAAAAAAAAATTGAATAGAGAACCATAATTCTAAAATATAAATTAACGATGAAAAAAAAGTCAATACAGGATGATACATCTAATTTAGTTTGTGATCGATTTCATCATTATCCCAATCCGTGCATTGTTAATACAATTTTCTAATATATTCTCATTTTATTCCTAGTTTTTTCGTTATTCATATAAATAGAAGTCATAAATATATATATATATATATATATATATATATATATATATATATATTTTTTTTTTTTTTTTTTATGGCAACTAACATTTGTTTTAGTCATAAACAATTGTCTTTGTTAGGTTTCAATTTAATATCAAAATTGGTTATTAATTCAATTTTGGAATTTACAAGTTCAATAATGTCAAGCCATGTATATATGTAACACCACAAATTGTGCATTAATCCAATATTTGTATGAGTGTTTATGGTTATAATATTGACGGATGCGTAGGCTGCTTGATAGTAATGCTAATGGTGAATTACGAGGTTGATGGTGAATTAACCAAAAAAACCATTAAATTGACTAATTATAGATGGATGGAAAGATAATTGAGTCTAGATTCTTAACTCAAAAAGAAGAACAAGGTTTTGAGTTTTCTAGATAGAGTTATGGTCAGTTTACTAGACAATAAGTAGTTGGCAGAGTATTCTAGTTAATTGTTGAATGGTTCTTGATAGAGTTTTATGCTTATTAATAAGTTCTTGAATTGAGATTTGGATTCAAATTGTTTGAAGCGAGCGAGATAGGTGGATTCTTACACACTCTATTGTTTTGAAAATAAATAAAAAGATTTAATCAACATTTATTTTTCTATATGTTATGTGTCATGCTCCTAAAAAAGGTCAACCATGTGCTATATTGAATTAATTTTTTACATATATAAAAGTTTTTTGTAAATAAATGTTTTGTGAGTGTGGTTATGATGGTTTTGTGGTTAGTGAGTGTAAACTTTGTCTTTATAGAAAAGATATATGTTTATGAATGGATTTGCAAAGTGTTCTTCATAATGATTAATTAATGACCTTCATTGAGTGGGGTTGTTAGCACTAGAACTAGTTCTAATGGCCCGCCAATGTGTTATAATAATCAACAATGGACCTTCTCAAAGGGATATAATTGTTGGTTATAAATAGTCGATTGATCATGGGTATAATATGGCTACAACAATTTGATCTTAGAGTAAGGTCATGATTTAAGAATTTAAGATAAACAAAGTGCGTATCTCTATGACTTTTTTTATTGTTCGTTTTATAAATAGTAATTTATCAATGTGTCATTTTGTTTATATTTAAAGATATCATTTTATGATTGTTAAGATATAACTACGTCGTGGCTAGCTTACGTTTATTTATCCTTTTCCGTACAAGTAAAAGTAAAATTTAAGTGTGTTGGTGTTTCAATTTTGCAGTTTAACTTGGCAATTGAAGTTAGTTACTGAGTTGGAGAATTTATTTTGTGATTTAGGAATTATTGTTTATATGTTTTTGTCGAGGTTAGGTAATGAAATTCTAGTGCTTTATTTATTGTAGGATTTTTTTTTTTTGGTATTTAGTTTTGAATGTTGATACAGTAGATTATTTATAGAATGGAAATTTTAAGATATTTTGCATTGATGTTTGAGTAATTAATGGATTTTATAGAGTTAGCCTTCATATTATCTAGTGTTGATTGTTAGATAATACGACCATGTCAACGTTCAATTTTGAAGCATGACAAAATTGGTATCGTAACAATAGTTAATGCAGCTTTAGACTGATCATCAAAGTGATGGTTTATTGGATTTTAGATTTTTAATCAAAGTTAAGGTAGAGATTTAAGGTAAAGTGTTTAAAGTATGATAGATTTTCAAAGCTATGGTATGGATAAGATGAATCAATATTAGAATGTGAAATTTAAAGAGTTTATTTTGAAATTTTGAAATATATGAGTAACGATAATTTTATGTAAATATTTTGTATGGAGTCTATTGTGGTTAATTATTTATTAGGTGAAAATGAGTGTTCAAGGAGAAAATAATGGAAAGAGGATTGGAAAGAAAAAAACTAGGAATAACAAATAGTCTTACCTCTAATGTGTCTACAACCCATGTAAACATTAGAGGAATATGTGAATAGATTGATAATATGTTGAAACATTAGCAAGAAGCATAAGAAAATCGTTAAACTATCAAAATTCTCAAATTGCCTTATAAGTGATTTAAGAAGCTCCATCCCCCATAGTTTAAGGGTGAGCCTAATCCATTAGTTGCTAAATGCTAGGTTAAAGAGATGGATAAACTGTGTAAAGCAATGTAATTTTCTACAATAGTGGAGTTAGATTTGGCCATTATGTAGTTGAAAGGTCAAAATGAGTATTGGTGGGATGCTACTAGGATGATGTATGAGGACAAAAACAAGCCTTTGGATCGGGATAAATTTAAAGAGATGCTCCTTAAGCAATATTTTCCTAAGCTTGTAAGGATTAAAAAGGAGAATGAGTTTTTAAGTCGTCAATAAAAGCTTGATATGTCCGTATTGGAGTATGCCAATAAGTTTAACAAGTTACGATGTTTTTGTCCTTATGTCATTGACTCAATTAGAAGTAAGAATACCGGGTTTGAGTATGGATTGAAGCCAATTATTTGTTCTTGTTTTTCATTTTATCTTATTCAATTTTACGTAAAAGTGTTGGAAAGAGCTTTAAGGGTTAAATTTGATTTGAGTAAGAGAGGGGTTAAAATGGCCAAAAATGGATAGTACAAAGGCATGAATCGATTTTGACCCAATTAGTTATATACAAACGAAAAGATAATTGCATCTAGATTCTAACCCAAAAACAAGAATAAGGTTTTGAATTTTTTTATAGAGTTGTGATTAGTTTACTAGACAATATGTGCTCGTTGAAAAATTATCCTAGGTGAGTGTTGAATAGTTCTTGATAAAATTGTATGCTTTTGAATAGGTTCTTGAATTGAGAATTGGATTCTAATTGTTTAATGCCGGAGAGATAAATAGATTTCCACACACTCTATTGTTTTGAAAATAAAAAAAGAATGATTTAACGAATACTTATTTCTCTATATGTTATGTATTATGTTTCTAACAAGAAGGTCAATCACATGCTATATTAAATTCTTGTTTTACATATATGAAAGTTTTTTCCAAATGAATGTGTTAGTGCGTTTATGATACTTTTATGGTTTATGGAAATTTGTAAATTACCTCGTCTTTATGAAAAGGATGGATGTTTATGAATAGATTTGCAAAATGTATTGCATAATGGCTCTTAGATGGCTATAGATGAATTAATGACCTCTAGTGAGTGAGGTTTTCAAAACTAGAACTAGTTTTAATTTTTTGTAATGGGTTATAATAATTGACGATGGCCTTTACCGATGGATTATAATTGTTGGTTATGCATAGCCGATGAATGGCCGTACCCCAAATGTAAGATGGTCGTAACAATTTGATCTTAGAGTTAAGATTATGATTTTAAGAATTTAAAGTCATGAAATATATATTTTTATGACTTGTTTTGTGGCATGTTATATGATCAATAATTTAACAATGTGTTCTTTTTTACATATTTAAATATGTCATTTTATGGTTTTTAATGTATTATTATATGAAACTTGTGCTTAGTTTAGTAGTGTGTGTGAGGGTTTACTTATTAGTTAGACATGATTAGCTTATCCACTTTTCTTTTCTCCAAACGGTTAAAAGTTAAAGTTAAACGTGTTGGTAAGTTTTAAATTTAAAGTTTGGCTTGCTACTTGAAGTTGGTAGTTGAATTGAATATTTTATTATGTGATTAAAGATTCATTGTTTATATGTTTTTATTGACAATTTGTAATGAAATTCTAATGCTTTATCTCGTTATTGTATTTCCTTTTATTTTGGTGGTTTATGTTGAATGTTGGTAAGGAGATTGTTTATGGGATGAGAACTATAAGATATTTTGCTTTGATGTTTGAGTAATTAATGGTTTTTATGGAGATAGCCTTCACATTATCTATGGTCGATTGCTAGATAATGCGAACACGTCAACATGCGATTTTGGGCATGACAATATATATAATGATTGATAATCCGTGTGTTATGGTGGCTTAGCAAGTAATGTGTAAGTTGTGTATATAAATTGAATTTTGATTAAGTCAACATTCTACTCTCGATGAATATACTACACTTATAGTTTATAGCCATGTCCATCAAAATTTTAAAAAAATTGATTTTAAAAAATTTGATTAACATCAACCAAATGCAATTTTTTTTTTAATATATGATTATCGAATATTTATTATTGTTTATAAAATAAACAATGCATCTTGAGAAGTATTGTGTAAGAAATAACAATAGTCCTTTACTCTTTTTTACTACTACTATTATTATTACTAGAAAGAAGGCAAAACCTAAAGAAATTATTCAAAAAAAAAAAAAGGAATGACAATCCCACAAATATCATCTAATAAAAGTCTCATGCAACTAATTTGAGCTTATATGAATGTTATCTAATAAAAATTTCATATAACCAATAGTAGTTTCTATTAAGGGTTAAGCAAACGGTTCCGTTAACCAAAAATCGAATAAAATCGTACCGTATTAAGAAATTTGGTTTGATTTTAAATTAAAAATTATACAATTCAAAACCGAACCAAAAAAACCAAAATTATTTTGATTTGGTTCGGTTTTTGAAAAAAATCCGATTTTAACCGAAAACCGGAATGAACAAGTAAAAATTAAAAAAAAAAATCTTATTCTAATTCCAAATCCCTAACCCTAACTTCAGTCTCTTCTTTCTCTCACTCTCTCTTTCGAAACCCTCATTGTCATTGACTTGTACGAATCGCGATCATCCTCCACTCCATTAACTCATCTTACCTGTCTTCTTCCTTAATCTCCTTCGGCTTCATTCCCTTTTTCTCCACTCTCCACTCTAGTCCTCTAGACTCTAGTTTGCTCATCCCGTCACCCGCCCTTGCAAGTCGCAAGTAACAACCCAATAAGCCCCGTCATCTTCCTTTGATCTCACGAAGTCACGGTCATCCTCATCGCTCACCATCTTCCTCTTCCTACTCGGGTTTCGGTCGCCTCAACCCTCGCCTACTCTTCGTATCTTCCTCTTCTCGCGAGCTCTCCCTAGTCCTAAGGTCGGTCTCTTTTATTTATTTATTTTACCGATAGTGATAACAAATTAACAATAATGCATTGGACTATTGGGCAAGATTATCAAATCAACAAATCGATATGAACTCTATGTTGTACCGTAATATTGTCATTGATTTAATTTTTAACACAGATTAAGAAAAAGAAAATGCATGATTGGGGGGTTCGTTGGAAAAAAAGTGTATGACTGTTTATCGGACATACATCTTTTTTATGAATCAAAGGATCCGCAACCAGCTTGCGAACTCAAATCCCTTCAAATTCAAGCATATATCACCTTTAAATAGCTAAAGTTCCACAAGTATTATCTACTTTTGAGATTAGGTTATTCAATTGTTTTGTGACTCGGGAGGATTTTAATAAGTGTGAAGATTGTTTTGAATGACAATCATCAAGCTCGAAATGTGTGATTCAAAAGTCAGGCGCAGCTTCCGGACATTATTCTCATGAAGGTAAACCGGTGTTTTTTTTTTTTTTGTGGAAGTTAGGGTGACTTGTTGCTTCAGCTTTTGTTAGGAAGTAGTCAAAGTTGATAATTTTGATGTGTAGTAGTGATATTTTTTATCCATAATCTTTGTTAAGCCTTATCCGTATCTCGCGATGCATCCGATTCGGAATTATTTTCTTTTGTCGAGGATATTTTGTTGTCATGTATCCAGTTTGTTTTGCTAGTCATTTAGCATTTCTATATATGAATAGGATTGAGTGAGTGTCTCAAATCTTAGCCGCTCAAATCAAACATCTCATGAAATTAGAAAGCGTGAAAGAGTAGCAGTCTGCTATTGTTCTTACAGTGTATATACTATAATCTTTGTTTTGTTTTTCTCTCTTTATTTTCTTCTTAATTTCCTTGTTTGTGTGTATAATGAAAATCTTTTTTTCTTAATTTTGTTGTTTGTGTGTATAATGGAAATTAGGAAAATCCAAGCTAAGTATCCATTAAGATCTCGCCACCAAATCCAAGGATGACAAAGATAAACCATAACTCTCTCTTTCTTCTTCCGCTTTCAAGAGGTACCAACATCTCCGATCAATTCAAACTATAAATTCTCTCTCTTTTTTTCGTAATTAAACATATATTTATAGACTTTTAACTCTGTGGTTGTGTTTATTTTTCGGGGAAAGCCTCGCATCAACTTTGAGTAAAAGTATGGGTGTCCTTGATCTCTTTGGCAAGGACAAATCTGCTAAGGCACCCGTAAGACTATCTATTCCCGCCAAGTCGCTGCCCACAACCGCTTCCGAAACCACCAGCAGGAAACATGATCCTAATATCTAAGTCCAAAACCAAGAGATCCGCTACCAAAAATGATACCCCTTTTTCTAATTCTTCTAGGGCTTCAACCCGAAAGAAATTCAACGTGTTAGCCTTAGCTTCCTATCGGCTCTCACAAATTAAGATTTCGAAGTTGTTGCTAAGCATTCAATTTCTCTTGCTTTTTTATGTTCTACAGGTTGTATTTTATGTCGAAGGTTTGTGTCGACTTAACTATGATCTTGGTCTTAACAATTGGAGAGTATTAATTCAAGATGCTAGATTTGGGGATGAAAAATTTAGGGATTATGATCAAACAAGTACATTTTTGAAAGAGCTAAATTTTTTTTTTACAACAAAAAGTTCGGTTAATCGAATTATTTCGAAACTAAACCGAAATAATTCGGTTTCAAACCGAATTTACCGAATTAATTTTGGTTCGCATTCGATTTTTATTTTTTCTAATTCGGTTAATCGAAAACCGAATCAAATTAAGCTTAATCGAACCATTTAATCGAATGATCACCCCTAGTTTCTATGAGATATTAGATTCCATCCTCTAAAAAAAAGTATAACTAGTTAATCAATCTATGTTCATGTTTCCTTCTCGATAGATATGGTGAAAACTAATATTCCAACAACGAAGAAAAATAGAATGAATTAATTAGACAAGGAAAGACGATAATGGATCATTCTTAATTAGGAGATCAATAATTAGTTTGAAGTCAATCTCCAACTCTATTTTTTTTAAACTTTCATTCCGACGAACAATCCCCCCTCCCCCCCCCGGAGACATCTTAGCGAGGTCAAGAATCTGAAATTTTAATGAGAAAGGTTAATGAAAAAGTTATATTTCTCAAAATGAAAGTATACGATCTTAAAGAAGTCTAATTTCTTTATAATAATATATTTTCCCTTAATTAGATGATGAAAGGTATCTTTAAGTTAGTTTAGAAATTATTGTTAGTAAAATACGATTCTTTCTTTATTTATGCATTCATTCTTGAATAAAAATATGCAATAATATAAATATAAAATTTTAAAAAATGTCTTAATATTTTTTTCACAAAATTACATCAAAAAAATAAAGTAATAATAAATATAAAAAATTGTTTAAAAAATAACTAATGAATATTTTTTTAACTTTTTGAGAATATGAACATTTGATTTATATTTATTTATTTTTAAAAAAAGCAATAATATTAGTATAAAAAATGTATTTGAATTATTAGGTGTTTTCTATAAAATATTATTTTAATTATTTTATTTGAAAGAAATTAATTTTAGAATATTAAAAAAATTAAAAGTTAATAATTGATGTTATGTGTGTAGATGCATAATTAATTTCAAATAAAGTCAATGATCTCAATATATATTTTTTATACATCATAATCATACTTAGTAGGTCGTGGTGTACAAGTATAAATTAGAAAATATTTTTATAAAAAGTTAAATTGTAAGGAATATATTAAAGTTAATAGAGTGCCATAAAAATAACTAAAAAATTTATCCGATAAAATTTGATTATATAAAAAATTAACAAATAAAAACGTAAATTTTATTATTTAATTGATTATTTATTAAAAAAAGCATATTTAAAAATCCACATATAAATAATTATATTTATGAGCAAATAAAATATAATAAATTCTAACTTAGTAATCCACAATCCATGAAAGCCTGAAACAAAAAATCACACAGGTAGCTTAATGTCATAACATCCACTTGTAATAACCACCCTAGAAGTTGTTCGAGCCTAATACTCCTAGAATGCTTTTATTTGCCTTTTTGCAAGTAATCAAAAGTTTGATATTATTATTAATAAGTTATTAGTATTGGTCTAGTGATAAATAAGTTGATCTCGAGAAAATTTTTCTACCAAGTACATAAAATTCAAATTTTAGAATCATATTTATTTAGAATGAGATAAATCTTATCGCTTTAAGTTAGTTAATCTTATATAAAATGTAGGATAAGAATGTCTGAAAAACAAAAGACGAAAGATGAAAAAAAAAAAATTGATGCCATTTGTGGTTGTTTACAGATTAATAGGCACTATAAACAAAGCCACACATATATGAACCAATTGTATATTAATAGGAAATTAAAAAAAAATCTAAAACGAATATATTTTATATAAACAGTAGTTTATACAAAAAACCAATCTAACATCTCATTATATCAATATGGTCATCTTGTTGTGAAATAATTAAGACCTCATTAAGGTTTTCAAAATAAATTATTTCTTCATATTTCTACAAGAAAAAAAAAACAAAAAAATCGTCAATAAATGAGATGCTTTCCTAGTCCGCCAGATGGACGGCTTTCACTTTACTGGGGTAGCTTGTCCTAGAACTGAGTGTTACAAGGCCCTTTGTCCTCTTGCAATAATTGTGGAACCCTGCACCGATACACGTGCAATTCATGGAAAGAAATAATTTTCCCTAATAAAACCCTTAGGCGACTGGTCATTGTAATTGGTGTATAACCCCAGAGCTCAAAATTAAGCACCGTTGTGGATTTCATGGAGATGGTAAAAATCCTGCCAGATTAGAAGCTATCCTGTGTTTATTCAGAGAGTTGCATCGGCATCAACGTCCTTCATGTTCTTTTACCTTTGGGCTTTCAATTTATTGGAATAGGGGACTGAGCAGGTGGGTCAAGTGTTTGGGACAAAGCGATGAAAGTGAAATTTGGAAGGAGATGGAAGAGAAACAGCACAAGCACCAGATCTAGTGGGTCAAGCATTCGAAGACCATAAGAAGATGATCTGGTCTTAGTTGATGAACGATGGAGTGTCAAGTATTGGCATTCATGGAATGGGTGGAGTTGGCAAGAAAGACATTAGCTAAACATGTCTATAATCATCTTCCAGAAAAAACAGAAACTTTCCGTCATGTTTACTGGGTGCTGTTTCTCAAGATTTCAGCATTATTAGATTGCAAAACAGTACCATCACTTGAAAAAGAAGAACACATCTTGCATTTTTCAGGTAAGGTTAATGAGATCTGTAATATATTGTTTTATTATGAAATTTTTAATTAAATTTTGGAGTCAGGATTCGTCATTTCTTTCTCACTAAATAACCTAATAACAGTGGATGTTATCAGTAAGAGAGAGATTTTGTTTCTGTTTTCTTGTAATCTAGGGCTAAAGGCTCAAAACGTACTTTAAGAACATCTTTATTAGTGGATATTTGGAGACATCTTTGTTTCTGTTCTCTGTTCTGTATCTGAATATTGCTCAAGGAAACCAGTACTTGAAGAGCATCTTATTTTATTTATTTATTTACTAACTAATTTGTTTTTTATATGCATGTAGCTATTGCTTGATTCTTTAAAGAAAAGTTGTGGAAGTTTTATTGAGAAGCTTTGGAGTTAGGATCATTAATAGTTTCCAAAAATGATTAAATTGAAACTAATTTTTATACTCCAAGCCTTATGGGTAAATTCTAAATTGACCCTGAACCTTGAATTCATTTTTTTTTCTTTTTAAAGTCTTTGCTGTTTTTAACTTATTATTTTTATTTTTTAACCTTTCCAATTAATGTAACTTCCATTAATCTTTATTCAATATTTTGACATTTTTTTTTATAGGGCAAAGTGGTTTACTTACATGATCCATTTTGGGAACATGTTGAGAAGATAGATAATGGTAATATGAAGTGTAAGTTTTGTGGGCATTTATTTTCCAAGGATACTTCTGTTTCGAGGATCAAATGGCATTTATCAGAAGAGAAAGGCCATGGTGTTGCCATTTGTGGTCAGGTTCCTAAAAATGTTGAAGAAGCAGCCTTTGTAGCTATGTGTGATGGCAACAAAAGACATAAAGGCATCCCAAGTTCAAGCGGAACTAATGATAATGAGATGAAAATTTTGGGAGGAGATATAGGATTGGTACAAACACAAGTTCAAGGCATGTAACAAGGAGTAGTTCTAGATTTTTTGCCTACTCTGAAGCATTTTTGGCTGGCTTATTCGGAGAGAGAGACTAACGTGGAAGCTAGAGTTTCTGGAAGGCCTATGCATGATGCTCCTGAGAGTGGACAGAGGACTGAGCAGGTGTTTCAAGTGTTGGAACAAAACAATGAAGTTGACAATTTGGATGGAGATGGAAGAGAAACATCACAAGCACCAGAACTAGTGGATCAAATAAGCGGACTAGGATGGCATGACATCCCTAATCTCTAGATAATGGATGATACAGAGAATGGGACTAAAGGAGTAGCACAACCTGGTACCAGGTTTAGACGCAACACAAATGAGATTAATAGAGATGCACTACCAATGACAAAGCTGGTCGGTCAAGCATTCGAAGATCATAAGAAGATGATCTGTTCTTGTTTGCTGAATGTTGAAGTGTCAAATATTGGCATCTATGGAATGGGTGGAGTTGGGAAGAAAACATTGGTGAAGCATGTCTAAATATTAGAGAATACAAATACTCTCTGATTTGGTGAGCCTCGAGGCATTGTTGCTCTGAAGTTCTCTGAATTTAGAACACGTGCCATCATTGAAAATGCTTATGGCCCTGAGGAGGTTGGATCTCTGTGAAACTGCACTTAAATACATACCATGAAGCATGGAATGCCTATCCAACCTCAAGCATCTTATATTTCATTCATGTGAACTACAAGAGTTTTTACAACTCTGTTGCACTCTATCTCTCTTCTTCTATGGTTTGTAATTTCTTTTTCGTTGTTCCATTTTTTTTTTTTCTCTTTGTAATATTGTTATGAATTCACGCTATCTGGTATTATAAATATCTGTTCTAGGTAACAGGCTTTAAGATTTCAAGCTGAGTTTTAATACTATTCCAGAGTTTCTCTTTTGTAGCTCATAATCCCATTTGCAGGACTTAATTATATCAATAAGCAAGGTAGTACATTATGGAATGTTACAGCTCATTCGATTTGGTGTTTCTTATATAAATAGAAAATGATATCACATACCAATCTAGCTTATCTCTTTGCAAACATATTTCTTTATGTTGTGTGGAGGATTTTGAGCCAATCAAGTAGATTCATATTTCAAGATACATATCAAATAATTCTGAGCTTGTTTGGCTCAAAATCTGTACATTGTTTCGACAAGTAGATTGTGACTTTAATCTTATATGGATCGAAGAGGATGGTGGGATTCAGTAGAGTGGGATCATAAGGGCAATATCTCCATATGGCCTATGGAATCATAGTTACCTTTCCTTCATTTTCAGAATCCTTGTTGAGAAAGTGGTAGCAGCAGAAGGCGATCATGAAAAAAGGTCACGAAATATGATCTTGCCAACTTCATAGAAGAGCTGTTCCAAATGTTTAGGTGGAACAGTTAAAGACTCTCCGGACCTGATTCGAAGTAGAACCATTCTGAAACATTCACGAAAAAGAGCTTGCAAGTCTGATTAAGAGAAGCTTAGTGTTCTGTAGCTTGCTTCCAAAAATCTGCATAATTTCGTTAATAACTAATGACCTCAGCCCTCAGGGAAAGATCCACCTTGACCATGCAACCTCGTATTCATCTCTTTCCAAGGACCATAAATTGCAGCATTCTAGGGTAACCATAAAGAGGACACCAGTCCAGGTTTTCTTACAAAGCTATACTTACCCCTTTGGGATGTGTAAGCTTTCCCAAGTCATGCCAATCCATTGAAAAACACAATTTTGGAGATCAAAATCAAAATTTTAGGTCAAGTTTACACTTATCCCCTCAATGTAGGGCTCCATATTTTTAGGATTTTCTATTCATTTTTAATCTTTTTTTCAAAATGAAATCTCATTTCTATATAACAGTATATCTTCTTTTATAATAATATAATATTATAAAGAAAAGAATGATATTATCTTGTTGTTTTCTGGTTTAAATTCTTATGTTATATGGTTTCAATAACTATTATATTGGTTAGCATTTTTTTTTCTCTGTTTCCCAAACAGTAGTGGAGTAAATTATAAATTAGTCCCTTTTATTTAAAAAAAATGAATTAATTGATCTCTCTTGTTTTAAAAACTAATCATTTAGTCCTCATTTTCTTAAATCTACTTGTAACTTATTATTATTATTATTATTATTTTGCTCCTTTTCAATTTATATTAAAAATGAAAAGATTGATGAAAAAAAGAAGATATTTTATAGAGTAAAAATAATTTTAAATTAAACAGGATCATGATGATCAATAAACTAAATAATGGTTTTTGAAAAAAAATTGACTAATTGATTTGTTTTTTAAAACAAGCAGGAATAATTTTTTTTTTTTTAAAAAAAAAACTTGTGTCAAAAACTGAGAAAGTTTATAATACTAAAGGAGTAGCTACTGCACATATTATAAAATTTCTCTCGAAAACCGGGTTCTTGTGTCATGCGTGTGTTTTAGCATTGCAATATTTTATGGCACCTTGAAATCAAATGTGAAAAGAATATCATTCTATTAACAAGAAACAAAAGAATATATACTAGCTGATTATCACTGGTTTGTTGGGAAAAAAATATTTTTTATTTATTAAAATATAGATTTAATTTAACAAATTAATGGATAGAATTATTCGTAATTAAAAAATAATACACACTACTCGTAATTAAAAATGACTGAATATGAATTTTAAAATAAAAATAAATTACACTTACATAAAATTTATAATGAATTATATATATATATATTCCAGTCCAACGTTTTTCAGGCCTAGAATATCAATTCCTGAATACAATGTACCAATTAAAATGGCCCAAAATAAAATATGGGCCAAGAAAAACTATGAATTTGAATGGAAGACAAACGGGCCCTTAAAATAAACAATTAAAGAAAACTGAAGAAGGCCTCATTAATCAGCTGAGGTTTCAAAAAACAGTTAAAGTCGTTAAACATTTAGCTGTCATCTTTCCCGCTAAACATCGATAAACAAATCAAGCTGCTAAATATAGGAACCAAAAATAGTAAACGAGTCTCAACTTCATAAACAAAAACCATAATAATAAAGCAGCAAAACTGCTCGCTGCTTTCTTGACCAGTCATTAATGCTATAAAAACGTCTGGTAGTTAATATAGAAAAAATAGAATATTGAATCTTTGGCCATTACTTTAATTGTCAAACTAATTTCTCTCTCTCTCTCTCTCTCCTTTTCTTTTTTGAATTTTCCATTCCATTCCCTTGAAAAAGTTTCATTCTCAATTGAAACTTGCAAGGGAACTAATTAACGTTTCTCTTGTTCTAAGCATAATCCTTAGAAGATTCTAAGTAAGTTCACGAATGGTTTTTCTTTTCTTTTCAAATTTGATTAGTCTTGGTTTGTTGAATTTGATTGACCCTTGTTTAACACATTCTAACAGGATTGGAAGAAATGATCAAGTATTTGCTTTTAGTTTCCTTGGTAATCCATGCAACGTTGGCGAATTCGGAATCTGCTTCAAAGAAATGGCTAACTCTAAATGGTAGCAATATATATATATATATATATTTTTTTTGCTTTTTCATATGTTTTAGAAACCAACTAGAATCTTTCCCTGATATAAGACAACATAATTGCACATTGTATATGCAGGCCGGCGACCTTCTGTGGTAGCCCGAGGAGGGTTCTCGGGGATTTTCCCTGAATCCAGTGACTTTGCAAACCAAATGGCACTTGGGACAAGCGTGCCTGATGTGGTTGTGCTCTGCAATTTACAACTAACAAAAGATGGGGTTGGAATTTGCCAGGGAGATCTCAGGCTTGACAACACAACAAATATAGCAATGTTATTTGAAAAGGGATCAAAAACCTACAAGGTAAATGGGCAGGATCTTACCGGGTGGTTCGCAGTAGATTTTACGGCTGATCAACTCCTTGCCAATGTGTCTTGTAAGTCTCAGAAACTACATTTCGGTTTTATAGAGAGAGCTTCTTTGTTTATTCTTGCTGAAAACGAGACACAAAGGTCTAAAAAGAAAGTGACAGGTTCATGGTAGGAAGATCTTATTGTCGTCTTTACATGTATTTATTGCACTGCATAAATGTTATGTTGAACACACATAGCCAAATGTTGTAAAAGTGAACGAAGGAAAGGTAATCAGGCATATAAGAAAGAATCCATGGCATGGAAAGGGTAACCTTCTGAAAATTACTTTGTGCCTTGAAATGACTAAAATCCCTCTTCCTCGTTGTCCTGTTGCTCGTATGCAGTGGTGCAAAATATATTCTCTCGGCCAAGTGCATTTGACGGTTTACTACCGATGTCTACTGTTGATGATGTCAGAAATTCCAACCCCCTGCGTTTTGGTTGAATGTTCAGGTGTCCCTCTCTTCTCTCTGCGGATGTTTCTGATAAGAACTTTGTTTGAATATTCCTTTCAAGATTTACAGTTTCGCCAAGTGCCATGCCCAGAAAACTATATGTATCTACTTCCTAATAAACATTTTACGTATGGGCAGTACTAATGCATTATCTTTCTATATCCTCTTGGTTTGCAGTATGATGCATTCTATACCGAAAACAAACAAAGTGTGTCAACTTACATTCAGAAGGCAACAAGACTTCAGGGTGTAAATTACATTTCTTCTCCTGAGATTGGTTTCTTGAAGAAACTGAGTGGATTAGTGAACAAGGCTAAGACCAAGCTAATCTTCGTCTTCCTGGACAAAAAGGCAACTGAACCCACAACCAAGCAAACTTATGGTTCAATATTGGGAAATCTTGCCACGATCAAGACATTCGCATCAGGGATTGTTGTCCCCAAAGATTACATATGGCCTGTTAATACAGCTAACTATTTGGAAGCTCCCACTAGTTTAGTAAACGATGCTCATAAACTGGGTCTTGAAGTATATGCTTCTGGGTTTGCGAATGACTTCACTACAAGTTATAATTATAGCTATGATCCATCAGCTGAGTATCTGCAATTCATTGATAATTCTCAGTTTTCTGTTGATGGGTTGATTACAGATTTTCCTCCTACAGCATCAGAAGCGGTTGGTAAGTCTATACATTCTCATGCCATCTCTGTGTTTCTTCTTCCACCACGTAAAAACATCAAAAGAAAGGATTTTGCCATCTAAGTCTTGTTTTTTTAGGAGGCAATAAGCATCTTAATTTACTATCAAGGTAAGCATGAGTTGAATATGACCTAACCCTCCGAGTTTTATTTTTCTCATGCAGCATGTTTTGCTCAGTACCCTGATGTCAAACCTAGAAAAGGTACATGCTATTCTTATGTTCCACGCACATCGCACAAGAGCAAAGTAAATAGCAGAGCAACTCGTTAACAATGCACAAAAACGCTGTCTATATGCAGGACAAGCTTTGATCATAACTCATAATGGAGCAAGTGGAGTTTATGCTGGAAGCACCGATCTTGCTTATCAGCAAGCAATAGAAGATGGAGCTGACATAATAGATTGCTCGGTTCAAATGTCAAAGGATGGAGTTGCTTTCTGCTTGGATTCGGTCGATGTTACAAGAGATACAACTGCAGCAGCGACCTTCATGTCTCTATCTACCACTATCCCTGAAATTCAACAGCCTGCTGGAATTTTTTCATTTGACCTTTCATGGAGCGATGTTCAAACCTTGCAACGTAAACTTTGTTACTGCTTTCCTCCACAATTTGCTTACAGTTTTCTTCAGGTAATCTTCTGGAAGTCTCTGACAGTAATATTTTCTTATTCCAGCTCAATTGGCAAGCCCTTTCGAGAATAAGGGTGGCATGCCAAGAAACCCTGCAAACAAGAACAAGGGTAAATTCTTGACTCTATCTGAATTTCTCGAATTGGCTAAAGTAAAGGCGGTTACAGGGATTTTAATCAACATAGAGGTGAGCATTTCTCTTTCATAAATTTTAACTATGTTCCAGCATGTGTCAGCCTCATAGTCAAAACCATTCCCTTCATGGAAAATTCTCAATGCTTTCATAGTTGTATTTGATATAAAATTGTTGAATGTCTATCCACAATACAAATTTCTAATGCACATTCTTGGTCTTCAGAATGCTGCTTACCTGGCATCACAGAAGGGTCTTGACATAGTATCTGCTGTTAATACTGCCTTGAGCAATGCCACATTTGACCAGCAATCCACACAAAAAGTACTAATCCAATCAGACGACACTTCAGTGTTGTCCAAGTTTCATAATGTCCCCGCATACAGTAGAGTACTACATCTTAAAGATGAAATCAGTGATGCACCCAAGACACCAGTGGATGAGATAAAAAAATATGCTGATGCAGTAAATCTACCAAGATTCTCCATCGTGCCCACCGTTGATGGTTTCACTACAGCAACAACCAAAGTCGTAAATGAAATGCACGCTGCGAATATCTCAGTATATGTCTCAGTTCTAAGGAATGAATTTGTTACACTTCCATTTGATTACTTCGCGGATCCTACAATAGAGATTGCAACTTACATTTCTGGAATTGGCGTTGACGGGATCATAACCGAGTACCCAGCAACTGCAAGCAGATATTTGAGTAAGTTATCAGCGTTGTCAAAACCATAAGTTTTTACACAAGTTCATACTTACGAACAAAGGATGCCTAGTCTCTACTTCACAAGCTTGCACACTAACATATTACATTGATCCATTGCAGGAAGTCCATGTTCTTCTGATTCCATGCCTGAGGGCTCATACGGCATCATACCAGCTGAAGCTGGTAGTCTGCTGAAGACAATTCCTGAAGAAACACAGCCACCAGCAAGTTCCCCGACACCAGCCTTGGATGTTGCAGATGTTGTTGACCCACCGCTCCCTGCAGTGACCAAACCTGCCTCCCCTCCTCCTACAACTTCACCTCCTTCAAGTGCTCTGGCAAACATTGCTAACGTGGGCCTTTCTTTAGTAGCAATCATGGTGTTTAGCTTGCTCTCTTTGATGTGAAACTAGTTAACATGGCAAGAATTTGTGAATGATTTTTTTTCCTTTTATTTTTTATGGTCTCCTAGCAACTTAATCAAATCTCTGGACGAGGTTGCATTATAACTTGGTAGACACAAGTTGAATGGCCTATTAGTGTCAAGTTTTGACCTTCGATCTCTCAATTCATGAGTGAGCTAAACAGAAACCTTAACTGGCAATGTAAACTATTTGTCGTCTTTCATGTCGAGTTCCAAACCTCATAGAAATGAGATTTAGCAGTTCATTAAACCCTGAATTTCTCCGAGAGAAAACACTTCCCTTTTCCAAATTTTAATTTCACATTCAATTCAACAGTCGATTTGATAAATTCATGGTATTACAGACATAAAACAAGGTACACAAAAACTTGAGAAAGAATTCTGGCTGTTTCAAAGAAAAAACAATTAAAAGGTTAAAAATTGGTTTAAGAAAAACTAAACCCATTTAAAATTTCCCAGAAAAGAAAAATTGTAAGTAAGATCGAGACCGATCTCTAGAAAGAGATTAGGAAGGAAGATGGAGGGAGGGAGGCTCAGATTCGCCTTTTATCAGACACCAATAGGAACAAAAAACTAAGAACCAATGGCTGCAACAATGATCCCCTCAAAGTTACCCTGCCAAAGATTACAAGTTCTTTTCTGTCTGATTTTGCGTTCAGAAAAAAATCATCACAGCCTCATATATAGAGAGAGAGGGACAGAGAGAGAGAGACTGCATTTGGTTCCTTGAACTTTATTTATTTATTTATTTACTTATAGAGAGAGACAGAGAGGTAAAAGCAGACTTAGATCTGCTTGTAAGAGAGAGGCTCAAATCTGTACCACTTATCAGACAATTAAAAAGAAACACAAAAACCACGGGTGCAAGAAAGGAATCTGTGAGTAAAGTCACAAAACAGTAATTTTCTCAGAGAAATCCTAACTTGCCTTGCCAAATGATTGAAGGGTTTCTTTAAAATGACTCATATTTTTGCTGGAAAATTATCATCACAGCCTCTACAAGGAGGAGCAGAAGAAGAAGAAGAAGAAGAAAAGGCATGGAAATTACCAAAGGAAACAGCAAGAAGCTATACATACATACATATATATTCATATACACAAACTCAGGGCTGTTGATTGATTATCAGATGGTGAAATCATAAGCTTCGCAGACATTCAGAGAGAGAGAGAGAGAGGCAACCACCCTGAAGAAACCATTCCCATCCATCTCTCTGAGAGCAAAACCTCATTCTTTACTGATTTCTGGCTGTGGCTTCTTGGGGTTCTCTTCGTTTTACAGTGGACTGTTTTTTTTTTTTTCCCATCAATTCCATGGCTGCCCTTACTGGCGGGCATTTTAGTAATTGGATAAGAGTTGGATCTACCATTAAGAAATTAATTCCCAGTACTCCTTTTAATGATTTTTGGTTAAAAATTTTACCTCTGTTAACACTACAATAAAAAAAAAAAAAATTATTTACGACATAATAAAATTGCCATTAAGAAATTAATTCCAAGTACTCCTTTTAATGATTTTTTAAGAAAATATCTCAATTACATGTAATGTTTGATGGCTAAATTAAATGAAATATAACATAAGAAATGTTAATCAAAATATTTTATAGCCCAAAGAATAAAATATATATATATTATTTTAAGAAGTGTTTGTAACATTTAACCTAAGAAATTATGAGATTAAATTTAGTAATTGGATTTTTTTTCCATGAAGACTGAGATCAACTTACTGAAAAAAAAAGACCTATGAAGAACATGGAATTTCCTTTCTGGGATTTCTTTTTGTTATTAATCAAAGCATGATTCAACGTCGAAGGTAATGAAAAAAACAAAATTGTTTTTATCGTTAACTTTCTGTTATAAAAAAGTACGGCAACATATTGTGACTTGGGAGTTGTCTAATCCAACCTCCGAAAAAAGACCAAACATTATCTTCCTTGTTAATATTGTCTCTCCATTATCCATAAGAACACTTTTGTGTTGTTAAGTTTTTGTTCTTTATTGATTTCCATCTCTTTCTATCTTCTTTATTTCGTATTGTCATTCTATTTTCTTTTTTGTATTGATTGCTGTTTTTTTGTTTTTGGCTTTTGGTGGTTGTTTTTTCTAGCTCAGTAGCTGTAATCATTCTTTCCCTTTTATCATTGCTATGTATTGTTGGGGGTAAATATATAAATTTTGAAATAAAATTATACAACGATGGTGTTTTATTTTTTTTAAATATATTATTATAATTTATAAATTTTGATTATATATATATAATTTGTGAATTTTTTAATTGATTCAAACTATCTGAAATATACTTTTAGCTCTCTCTCTCTCTCTCTCTTTATATGTATATATATATATATATTGAATTTATTAAAACCAATTTTGTTGTAATTTTTATTTTAATCTATTGGCTTCAATATATTTTATGCAATTTAGGTGGATTTTTTTATTTATTTTATATACTCGAATCGTTAAGTGTGTGTGTATATATATATTATAAATTAACTATATATTTGTACACATAATATCAATTATTTGTTATTAATTTTTTTATATTCTAAAATTAGTTTTTTTAAATAAAATAAGTTAAATAATGTTTTAAAATAACCTTTGAATTATTCAAATATAAATTTTTATGCTAATAGTATTAAATATTTTGTTAATAAATATATATAAATCAAACGATTTCGCTCAATATAGATTCGATTTACATTAATCATTAAAAATAAAATTTCTATTCGTACTACATCATGCGAAACATTAATTATGCGTATGTAACAGTTGTTGAATCGTAACGTAATGGAGGTATCTAATTAGTTTTATCTATTTCTCTCTAAACTTCTTCCTTTTAGTCCTTTCTGAGTATTATTTTGTCTTTGCACATGTACAGTAGATCAATCAAGACTCAGAGATGAGTGGGTACTGAATGCTGTGACAGACAATGACCAAAATTGGTTTACCCAAATCCTTCATCAATTAATCTCCTTTTCCCCTCTCTACCCAAAAACTTCGTAGGTCTGTAAGCTTCTGTAATTTTCATTATTTTTTTCAGTCGACATCTCGTCTCTCTACAGTCACATATATCTATTTTTTCGAGGTTTTTCTCCATGTCTCGCTGTTCGTTTTGAAAGAGAATAGGAGAAAGATTAAAAATTATTTGAGAAATATCTCTCATTTTTAGAGTTTTTTTTAGTAAATCACTTTTGTAGTCTTTAAGTAAAAGATTGAAGCTCTATGTTATATTTTGTGTGGATTGATTTGTTTGGTTTTTTTTTTTTTTTTTTTTTTAGTTTGTTGCTGCAACTTTTATTTTCACTTTGATTTATTTTTAATTATTTCATTTTATTGTTTTTGTGAGTCAGTAAACTTCGAGCGGTTGTAAGTCAAGCGCTGAACGGCAGTCGAGATGGGAAAGAAAATCCCAAGACTTTAACTTAATGGATGACTTTATAGCTTAATCGCTCACCAAAGGAAAGAATTACTGGAAAAGAAGATAAATCTTAAGTGGAGAGTCTCTCTATAATTTATTGATTTAAATTTTATGATTTAATAAGTGGATGATATTTTATGGCTAATAAAATCCATTTAATGGTTTGAACTTTGTTTGTTACATTTTTTATTATGTTATTTAATGCAATATTTTATTTGATATGCATATTACTTCTCTATAATTTATTTGGTCTTATTGCTCTTAGACGTGTTTATTAGTTTTTTTGCTTTTTTTTTTTTTTTTTGACTTTGTCATATACAAGGATCATCAATTTCATTCAGCTTCTTCTAACTGGTGAATGATTAAACCTTATGTCCATTTACTATACCGATTCGCAATCATCAACATGCATTGTAGTGTTTACACATTCGTTATAGCTACGTTTTTATTTTCAAAGAAAGAAGATGGCTCGTACTTCGCAACCTCCATGTGAAGTGGTTTTGAGATTGCCAACAATATATTAACTTAAGATGCATTGTTATTATTTATTTTAATTGCAAGAGTAAACCTCATTCAAGAAGTTATTTTAATTCTAAACAACTAACAAATTTTAACATACAAATTTAAAATCTCTTTTAGTTTTTTATGTAATTTTTCATTGGTAATTTTTTTTCTCTTCTTATCCTTTAAATCAGGTTTATATAAACAAAACAATCTATTTGAAGAACATGCAATAGAAAAAAAAAAAAAAAGGATGAAAGAAGAAGAAGGTGGTGCTGTTTTTTTTTTTTCCCTGTAAAGTTGCTTTTTGTAAGGTAATGGTGGTTAATATTTTGATTTTTCTTATGATAAATATGTGGGTATCATCATAATATTTATTTTGTTGAATTTATTGCTATCATATGAATCTTGATTAATATCTTGTTTTGATTTTTTTTAATTATAAGTGAAGTTTTATTAGATTTTTTATTTTTAATTCATACTAGTTGATGTTAATTTTGAGGCAAGAAATTGTATAAGAATTAATGAAAGAGTTAAGGGCTTTTAAAAAGCACAAACCAACAAAGAAACGGTAAGTCAAAGCAACAACAAACTACATATAATAAAGGAAAAAGCTCAAAATTATTAAGGTATGCGACATACTTGATGGACTAATGTTTCTCTAGTTAATACTCGACTCATTTTTTTTTTTTCCAAAAAAACAGTTGTTGTTTGAGTTCCTTTTGATCAACCATTATATTTATAACCTTTTACATTATTTATTAAATATTTCTTCTATATTTTCCTTGCGTGGTTGGCTAACAAGTTAAAAAAAAAAATTCTAATGTTTTTGAATACTAGTAAATGGAAATATTCTTGGTTTGAATTGGGTGAAAATTTAAGTTTGAAATTTGTTAAACGAGAGTTGAAGTTGTGGTGTACTTCCTATTATTATTGTTAATGTAAGTGTCCAAGATCCAATCTGCTTGAATAGTTTGATTTATTGTATTATTGTATTTTTAATATTAATAAAGAAATAATTATATTAATTCTTGTTATTTATAATTTGACAAAATTAAATAGAAGTCTATATGATATGCATTGCATTAATGATTGATTAATGGATATGAGATAACTATTAATGCATTTAAATGATATCATTAAATGTCTCAAGTCATAGCATTGTCAACATTAAACATTGACAACATGCGATAAGACTTGTAATTGTTATACTCTTACTCGTATGATAGTAGTAGAAGATCTCACGTTTATTGGCATAATGATGCTAAAGCAAATACTCGGGTGAATAAATGTTAGAGAATAAATCACTAAACGTGACTAGTCATGAGAATCAATTTGGTTTAGTCTATGAGAATCTCATACGAGATGGATACAACTAGTCTTTTAATGTGAAGTCATTACGGTTATTTCATTAGAGGATCAATGTACTTTGATATTCGTTTCAATTGGCTCGGTAAAGAGCTATATGTAGGTAATTCGTTTGATGCATTAGAAATCTAATAAAGATATGTGGATAATTAAGAAAGAATATATCATTCATTATATACTAAATGAATTATCACATTGCACTTCGATATATGTCTACTCAAAGAATTTGTGACCACGAGTGGAAGTATATCAATAAAGCATAATCGATTTACTTGTGAGCTAAGACATTTGAAGATTGAATAAAATTTATGTTATCATAATGAAATAAACTACAAATCAAGTGTCGATATCACATTATGATAAATTATTATGAAGATTGAATTATACGAAAACCATTTTCGTGAAAGGTAATTACATATTAATTAATACTATTAGAGAATTGGGTAGTTCCGATGTCATGAAAACCATTTTCATAAAAGGTAATTGCAAACTAATTAGTCCTTTTGAAAAATCCTTCTAGAAAATTAGGTAGTCACAATGCTTTAGTAGAGGTCAATATTAATTAGTGTATCAAGAGACAAAAAAATATTTTTTTATTTTTTAATACATTGCGAATAAATAAACAGTAGTAAATTAGCAAATCCTCCATGAAGTTTGGCAAAATTAGGGTCTGCAAGAATATGTCGCCATGACTTGCAGACATACCTGCATCCTACGAGAGTTGCTATTAGGAGTTTACAGAAGATTGCTTGAAGAATGTGGTCAGAGAGGATTGATATGTAACAAGACATTCTAATTCTAAAAAAAACTAAAACAAAATGATAAAGTGTTGTAGCAATTTTCTATTCATTCACTGTTTATTACTTGTTTTTTTTGCTGTAGCCTGGCTATTTTTTGGTTCTCTCTTTCTCTTACTCGCTTTAAGTCTTTTTACGTTTTAGTCTCGTTTTGTAATTTTTTTTATTTTAATTATTAAAATTTTATTATATTTAATTGTTATCCGTATAATAAATCAATTTTTTTTCCTGTAGCTGCATTTCTTAAGTCGTTCTTTTAGCTTTTAGTGAATTTTATTTTTATTTTAGTCCCTATTTTGTTACTTTTTTTATTTTAGTTATTAAAATTTTATTATATTTCATTTTTTTCCCTATAATAAATATTAAAATTTTATTTTATTTTTAGTTTAGTCCCTGTTTTTAACTTTTTTTTATTTTGATCATTAAAATTTTATTATATTTGATTTTTATCCCTATAATGAATCAAATTTTTTCTCTTCATGCATTTTTCAAGCCCCTCTTTTGGCTTTTAGTGAATTTTATTTTTATTATAGTCCCTATTTTGTAACCTTTTATTATTTTAGTCATTTAAATTTTATTATATTTGATTTTTATTCCTATAATAACTATTTTTTTCTTGGCTTTTGGTACAACTCGTTCATAATCTTATTGTTTATAAGTTTTTTTTTCCTTTTAGTGAAATTTTTATTTATTTATATTAATCCTTCTTTTATGATCTTTACTTTTTTTATCATTTAATTTTTATCGTGTATAATTTTATCTTTTTTTTTTTTGTCAAATTCTCGATTTGACAAAGCTTTTTTGTCTTTTTATTTTGGGTGGTCTCTTTATCTCATTAACAAATTACGGATGAAGAATATATGGTAAAAATTAATTATCTAAAATTTAAAAAACTACCACATCATTATTTTAATTACTATTTATTATACATATTTCTAATAAAATACATGT
This sequence comes from Dovyalis caffra, assembly GCA_963924115.1. NCBI lineage: Eukaryota > Viridiplantae > Streptophyta > Magnoliopsida > Malpighiales > Salicaceae > Dovyalis > Dovyalis caffra. Next base: position 2,182,050 of record CAWUPB010001111.1, on the reverse strand, counting down.
TTATATCAAATAATATCTAATTAGTAACATTATATTACTAAACTTTGCGGACGTTTTGTTTAGTTAGCCCTATAGCAAAATATGAGACATATGTTTTAGTTCTTTTTTTTTAATTTTTTTCACGTGATCCTTTTAAATAATTATTTTAAAATTTTGTATTTTATATGAATGAACATATAAGAATGCTTGTATAACTTATTCGAAATTTTTTTCATATGATCCTTTTAAATAATTATTTTTAAATTTTAAATTTTATATGAATGAATATATAAAAATATTGTATAGCTCATTCCTTAACGATGCATAGGTTATATTTTAGTTATTAATCTATAGCGAAATCAAAGGAAGAAAAAAGATAGAAAGATTAGAGTTGGATAGAAAAGGAAAGAAAATACGTGGGTTACTACTGGTGCAATGGCTGCGTCGGCACCTGTGTCCTCCAGTACTACTCCTCTCCTTAATTAAATCGGAAACTCTCACCCTGTCCTTTTACGCGTAAATATTTAGTTTTGATTGATAAAGACGGTGATTGTACTTTCACGGAGATTCTCTAGTTTTAACTCCACCCACCCCCAAAAAAAAAAAAAAAAAAATATATATATATATATATATAACCAACTTTCAAAAATACTAATCTTCTTCTCAAAATAATGCCTTTTTCATGACCATTATCAAAATTATGGTGACTTGTTTCCTTTTAATTCTTCTTATACATTCAATTTACACCATAATTAAAAACTACAGTAAATTATGTCCATATTTTTCTTATTAAAAAAAAAAACTATATCTATTTCTTCATCTGTCAAATTTCTAATCAAAACTGACATGATAGAATAACAATACTTTGTCCCTCCGATTTTAGTTGTATGGCTATGGATATGCGTGAGGATAGTGAACCTCATAATGGTCAATGGTCTTAACAACGCACATTCATTCTTACTGTTGTCTCTTTACAATTTTTTTGTATTATGAAAGGACAAAAACGCACAGCTCACATATTTTTCTCCACTCATCAGTGCCAAGAATGGACCCAGAATCAACGGCAATTTCTCTGGTTGAAAGATATTGACAAGAGAAATTACAAGGACAAGAAAAGAACTTTAGAAAAAAACCCTTTAAATTGGCAAACGGTATTCTAAGAAAAAACTTCTGTATAGAATTAAATCCCACATATAAAGGTTTTAGAAAAAAGATGGAGGGGAAGGGAGAGGACTGAAGACTCAGATTGATACAATTTGTCAGGCATGAAATGAAGCACAACCATGGTTCCAATAATGATATGCCTATGTATACATGATGTTTCGTCTTCCTAGTGAATTATAAAACACTTATTTCATTTCACAGATCTAACAATCCTGCCAAAGATTGCATTTTCCTTCTGATTTTTCATTTCGAACACCATCACTGCCTCAGAGAGAGAGATTGAGACGAGATCTGCTCTTCAGGAGGCTCAGATTCGCAGTTTTTATCAAAAAATTAAGAACACAAAAACCATGGCTGAAATCTCTCTGAAAATGAACAAAACAGTCAAATAATCAGTTAACGTGGAAAGAATTTGTGACTGATTTTTTTTTCTTTTTCCTCTTCTAACTTGTCTCCAAGCAACTTAATCAAAACTCTGGATGAGTATGAATATAACTCGTTAAACGCAACTTGAATGGCCTATTAGTGTCAGGTTTTGATCTTCAATCACCTAGTTCATGAGTCAGCTGAACAGAAACATTAACTGGGCAATGTTCACTGTTTTTCATCTTTCACATTCAAGTTTCTAACCTCATAGAAATGAGATTTAGCACTTCATTAACACTTACATTTTTCCAAGAGAAAAGCGCTTCCTTTTCCCAAATTTGTCTTTCAAAGAAAAACATCAAACGGCTAAAATTTTAGTTAAGGAAATAATAAACCCATTTAAAATTTCCCAGCAAAAAAAATGCAAATCGAGACCAATTTCTAGAAATAGATAAGGAAGGAAGAGGGAGGGAAGGAGGCTCAGATTCGCCTTTTGTCAGACACCAAAAGGAACACTAAGAACCAATGGCTGCAACAATGATTTCCTCAAAGTTACCCTGCCAGAGATTACATGTTCTTTTCTATCTGCTTTTCCATTCAGAAAAAAATATCACAGCCTCGTAAATATAGACGGAGAGAGAGAGAGAGTTGAAATGCTTTCTTTCTTTATTATTATTATTATTATTATTATTATTCCTTTTGAGAGAGAGAGAGAGAGAGAGAGAGAGAGGTATAAGCAGATTTAGATCTGCTTGTAAAAGAGAGGCTCAAATCCGTACTACTTATCGGACAATAGAAAAGAAAGGCAAAAATCATGGCTGCAAGAGAGGAATCTCTGAATAAAGTCACAAAACAGTAATTTTCTCAGAGAAACCATAACTTGCCTTGCCAAATGATCGAGGGTTTCTTCAAAATGACTGATTTTTGCTGGAAAATTATCATCACAGCCTCAAAAGGAGGAGGAGGAGAAGAAGAAGATAAGCGGTTCTGTCTGGCAACAAGAACACAAACATACATACAGATATACACACACACAGACTCAGGGCGGTTGATTGATTATCAGATGGTGAAATCATAGGCGTCGCAGACATTCAGAGAGAGAGGCAACCACCCTGAAGAAACCATTCCCATCCATCTCTCTGAGAGCAAAACCTCATTCTTTACTGATTTCTGGCTGTGCCCTCTGGGATTTCTCTTTGTTTTACAGCGGACTGGTTTTTTTTTTTTTTTTTTGGCCCCATCAATTCCTTGGCTACCCTTCCTCTTGTGGTGCTCATGAGTGATGAGGTGGTGGGCATTTTAGTAATTGGATTGGGGTGCATAACCTTGCAGGCTTGATGGCTTGAATCATAGGCCTTCGTGGATGGTTTTTCTGGGTAGAATGGCTGCCTTTGGGCTTTTATGTTTTTGTGTTGGGCTGGGTCATTCTATCCTTTCTGCTCTGAAGGATAAGTGGACTCAAATCTCTCGAAACTGTTCGAAAACAAATCCATGTCCTTTGAATATAAAACTAATCGGTTACCCGTGCTATACTGCGAGGTCTAGTAAAACAAAATTATTTTAAATTTTTAAAATTTTTAATTATAATATTTTATTTACTTAAAAAACATAAATCATTCTTATTTATGGATTAATTTTAAAATTAAAAATTATAACATTATTAATCAAGAATTGAAAAAAAAACTTTAAAAATATCATTTTCACAATATTATATTCCAAAAAAATTTATAATTAATAGATAGACTTTTACAAAAATTAAAAAATGAAAAAAAATCTGGATTTAATATTGATTAGAAGATTGATTTTTGAAATTATCTGCCTAACGGTACAGGTAAATAATACATAATCATTTCAAAATGTTATAATTTTATCATTGATTTTTTATTTAATTATTTTTTTTGTGTGTGTTTTTCATAAAATTTCTGCTTAAAAAAACATAATTTATTCTTCGTTATTCAGAAATTCTTAAATAAAAACTTGTAATAATTTAAACCTAAAATATTAATTAAGAATTAAAAAAAAACTTTAAAATTATATATATATTTTTTGTAAGAATGTATGCAAAAAATAAAGTTATAATTAATGTATAGACTTACATAAAAATTAACCAATGAAAAAATAAAAATTTATTCTTATTTAATGTTGATGAGAAGATTATTTTTTTTCAAGTATCCGCATTTGATCTATATATATTTATTTACAAAATAATCAATAAAATTAGCATAAAAAATAGTATTTGAATAATTGATTTGTCCCTTTAAAAAATTATTGTTATTCCTAATAAATTGATTCAATAATGTTAAAAAAATATATCTATTGTAAATAATTTGCATGATTTTGGAAGATGTACGAGTTAGTTTTTAATAAAATCAATGATTCAATGATTTTTTTTATACATTTTGACCATACTTAGTGAACTGAAACAAATTATTTGAAATAGACATTTGACCATTTAGAATATATATATATGCAACTATCATTTAAAAATTCTAAGAATTCATGATATATATTATACCAATTTATTTTTTAAAAAAGAAAAAATAATCATGTTTTAAAATTTTATTCTAAAATTCAAACATAGAGAAAAATACATTATATAATATCAGTAAATAAAATTTCATATAAAAAATATTAATTGGATGAGAATTTTTATTAAAAAAAATGAGAAATTCAAATAATGAAATTTAAATAATAAGAGTAATATAAGTCTGAACTATATGTTAATTTTAAAATATAAAAAGATATATTATAGAATTGTCAGTTTGTGTGAAAAAAAGTTATGATTGATTTTTTAAAATTTAACACCCAATTAAAAAACAAAAGAGCATAAATTGATGAAAAAAAGCAAAGAAAAATTTGTTTTTTAAAAATTTCAACACCCAATCAAATAAAAGAAGAACATAAATTGATGAAAAACAAAAGGCATATGTAGTATATCGAGTAAGGGGATTAAAATTTTTATTTTAAATTTTTAGGAACTAAAATGAAACAAATTAAAAATTTTAAAATAAAATAAAATAAAATAAAAAACTAAGCTACAATGGAACAGTGATTTACCGTTCAAATGAATAGTAAAACACTATTCCTTTATCTCAAATGGTTTGCTTTTATAGGAAATTACAGTCCAAACCAAATATATATAGATGAGCATGAAGCACCCTCTCAGTTTACTTTTTAATAATAAGTAGGATTTTCCTGTTCACCGATCTATGGTGGTTGGAGTAAATTATAAATTAGTCCTTCTAGTTTTTCCAAAAAAATTAAATAATCCTGCTAGTTTTATAATATTTTTCATTCTTTTTTAATTTAATTTATTTTTTTTGGAATAAATAACTCAATATATTTTTATATAATACTGTAAGTTTCTTACCTGTTTTTAGTTTTTTAATTACATTTCATTTGTTTTTAAAACTTTTTAAAATATTTAATCTGTCATTTCAATTAATTTTTCTAAACAGAAATTCTTTTAAATCAAAATACTTCTAACGAAATAAAAAAAATAAAAATAATAAAGCATATAAATCATGTGACTTAACATTTTTTTAAAAAAATAATGCAAGTATTATGTCGATTTACTTGAAATAAGCACAACTAAGTAACAGAAGAAATAACTTTGTCATCATTGGAGTGCATTGAGAGACCACAATCTTAACCATAATGCAATATAGTGATGAATTTAATTAAAAATAGTAAAAGAGCATTTTTTTAGAAAATATAAAAAGTAGAAGGACGAAATAATAGTATCAACCCCCTTTTTTCCTCCAGAGAATAAAGCTCTGTCGCTTCACGCCCTTTTTGCATTGTCAACGTAAAAAAACAAATGTCTCCTTCTCTGCCTCTCGCTCTCTTCCACACACGGAAGAAAATATATGTTCATTACTGTCTCTCTCCGTCTCACATGTATATATAGAAAGAAAGGAAAGAAAAAAAAAACGGGCCAGGCTCGCTCCTGGTTGGCGTGTAAAAATAAATAAAGCTCAAGAACGCAAATGCTGATGCACTAAGGCTCATTTATTGAATTGTAAATCAGGCTATTTAATAGCCTTGTACAAAACAGAATGGAGAAAAATGTTGCAACTATTTTCACGTATTCAACGTGATTATTCAGTTTGAATTCAAAAATAAGTTCTAACTACTTTAACCTTAAAAATAGGACTTTCCTTAAGACTAGGTAACTTAAATAACAGCAAAGACTAAGTCCGGGACCAAGTCTCATCAAAGAGCTTCTATCAAACCCTCCCTTAAACCGAGCAACACTCGCTTAGTTTAATTCACACACGCCTAAACGAGCCCCGAGTTTCGAAATTGATCAAGCTTCGAGGGGTTTTGTAAATATATCCGCAACTTGCTCCCGAGTGCCACAATGAATCAGCTGCACTTTTCCCTTGTTCGATAGCTCCCTTAAAAAATGAAATCGCACTTCAATGTGTTTGCTTCTCCCATGCATGATCGGATTTTTGGACAATTTGATAGTCGAACTATTGTCACAAAAAATAGTCGTGCATTCATTACCATTACATCCAAGGCTTGTGAGAACTTTCTTCATCCAAATTGCTTGACAAGCGCATGCTGCAACAGACCACGAACTCGCCTTCGTGGTTGATAATGTTACGATTGCTTGCTTCCTCGAAGACCAAGCTATCGCCCTGAACTCATCATAAATGCATATCCCGAAGTGCTCTTTCGATCTTCCATACATCCAAGCATAGTCACTATCGGTGTATCCAACTAAAGTATCACCGGAACTCCTCCGATACGGAATTCCATAGCCATAGGTTCTAGTTACATACCTTAGCACTATTTTTGCAGCCATAAGATGAAGCTCCGTAGGTTGCGACATATACCTACTAATCAAGCTAACTACAAACATCAAATCGGGACGAGTAGAAGTTAAATACATTAAGCTACCGACCAATTACTTGTAATAAGTGCCGTCAACCATTATCCCATTTTCATCCTTTGAGATTTTTGAACCGGGGACAATTGGATTCGAGACGACATTGCATCCTTCAATTCGAAACCTCTTCAGAGACCTCTAACGCATACTTCTTTTGGCAAATAAAAATTCCAAACTCCATTTGTTATACTTCGATTCCTAAAAAATACCTCATTTTTCCTAAGTCCGACATATCAAACTCCTTCATCATTGATTCTTTGAACTCCCTCATCATTGCATTGTCATCTCCAAGTATATATTAAATCATCAACATATAAACTCACAATCAAATGCATGCCTCGATCATTGCTCTTTATGAAGAGTGTCCGCTCACCTGGAACACTTCTCAAAACCCTCCCTTAAGAAATAGCTTTCTATGCGACTAAACCGAGCTCGAGGAGCCTGTTTTAATCCATACAATGCTTTTCTTAATTTATATACTTTGTCGAGCTTTCCCTCTTTCTCAAAGCCTTTAGGCCGCTCGACGTAAACATCCTTCAACGGATCACCATACAAAAAGGCCAATTTCACGTCAAGTTGATACACTCCCCATCCTTTCTGAGCAGCTAAGGCAAGGATGGTTCGATCGTGTACATTCGAGCTACGAGCGCAAAAACTTCACGATAATCAATTTCATACTCCCGTACGTACCCTTTTGCAACTAGACGAGCTTTGAACTTCTCCACTTCACCATGTTCATTAAACTTTGTCTTGTAAATCCATTTAACTCCAATGCATTTGGCACCTTCGGCAAATCAGGTGAGATACCATGTTCCATTTTTCTTAATGCTTTGAATCTCCGATTGCATTGCTTTCTTCCAGCTTGTCATTCTTCATAGCTTTTTCGAAACACGTTGGATCAAGTAGTGGTGTTTAAAGCAAAATTCACCACGGCCTCATCACCCTCCGAGAGCCCTTCCCCACCGATGTAATCATCCATCCAACAAGGAGGTCTTCTAGTTCGATGTTCTTCCGGATTTGAACTGGAAGAGGAGGTTGCTTCGCATTAATTTCTTCTTCTTCTCTTTCTTCGGTCTCAGCATCCTCATCACTTAGCTCCGTAGTTGTAACTTATTCTCCCCATTCGAACTCGGCATATATTTCTTGTTCGAAACTCTTGTCCCGGGTCCAATCTATCGTTTTCTTCAAAGATTACATCTCTGCTGGTCACCACTTTTCCTTTTATAGGATCATAAATCCTATATCCTTTGGACTCTTCACTAATTCCCAAGAGAACTCCACCGTCGCTCTTGTTGTCCAACTTTGTTCTTTTCGGTTTGGTATGTGGATATGACATACGCATCCAAAGACTCTAAAATGTCCGATTGATGGCCGTAGGCCACTCCATACCTCTTCCGGTGTCATGTTGTTTAATGCTACTCGTAGGACATCGATTCAGCACGTATATTGCCCATTTCATCGCTTCGGGCCAGAATGTTTTTGGAATTTCCTTCTCCGACAAGCATACTTCTTACCGAGTTCATCATCGTGCGATTCTTTCTCTCGACGAACTCCGTTTCTGTCGAGGGTGTAAGCGATGGTTAATTGCCTTTTAATCCCATTCTTTTTGCGAAGTCATTAAATTCTATGGATGTAAATTCTCCTCCACGATCCGTTCGTAGACATTTAATGAAGAGACTTGTTTCTTTCTCGACAAATATTTTGTAAAGCTTGAATACGGAGAATGCATCCGATTTTTCACTTAGAAAATATGACCAAGCTTTACGACTAAAATCATCGATCAAACATAGCACATATTTCTTTCCACTATTTGAGGTAGGAGAAATTGGTCCACATAGGTCTACATGAATTAATTCTAACCTTCGAGATGTTCTCCATGTGCTGCGTTTTGAGATGGGTTCTCTATGTTGCTTGCCTTTCACACAATGGATGCAGATTTCTTCGAGATTGTAAGTCGTGGGAGTCCGTGTACCAATTTCTTACGCTGCAAGATTTGAAGACCGAGTGTTACCGATATGCCCAAGTCTACGATGCCATAATTGGGATAGGTCTTGAGTGGCAGTGTTGAAGCGGACTTCTTGTTTGGACTTACACACTATTTTCGCTATCGGAATAAACATCCGATTAGCCGTCATCTCGGATTGTATAACGAGACCCTTACGTGGATGATATATTTTGCATTTTCCTCCTTCGATCGAACGGATAAGCCCTTTTCTTATAGCTTTCCTATGCTTAAGAGGTTATTCTTAAGCTCGTGTACGCAAAACACATTATCAACAATGCAATTTACTCCATTTACCTCAATTTTGACACTCGCCTTTTCCCGAAACCATCATCCTTGTGTTGTTTCCAAGTTTTACTGATCCGTTTGAATATTTCATCCAATTCCGCGAAGAGAGTTCTATCACCACACATATGGTTCGTCGCATCCCGAATCCAAGAACCATATGTCTTCTCTTTTGCTCCAATGTCCTCAACATAAGCCATAAGCAGCATCTCTTCCTCTCCATCTAGTTCAGCAAAATTTGCTTGTTTTCCCCGTGTTGGACACTCACGCCGAAAGTGACCGAGCTTATGACATCGATAGCACTCCACGAGTGGCTTTATTAGAGGCCGGCCATCCTCGTCCTCCTATTCCTCGACCCCCGCCTCCGTAACTCCCTCCTATGCCTTTACCTTTACTAGACTCGGTCGTCACTTTCGATACTTGATCCTCGCAATGCTTTTCTTTTGAATTTTCTCGCTCGTGCACTAATAATGAGCTTTGTAATTCATCTATAGAAAGACTTCGATATCTTTCGATTCTTCTATGGAGCACACTACATAATTCCAACCTTCGAGAGTGTACGTAGGATCTTCTCCACGATCTTTCCATCCTCCATATCCTCTCCAAGGTTCCTCATATTATTAGCGACAAGCATGACTCGGAAAAATAGTCATTAACGACCTCACCAACCTTCATTTCAAGTACTTCGAATTCCCTTCGAAGAGCTTGTAGCTGCGCATCGCGCACCCTTTCATTTCCTTGGTATCTTGTCTTCATGGAGTCCCAAAGTCGTTTAGACGTGTCTTTTCCGAAGGATGGTCTTCGCAGTGGTTTTGTCGATGGCCCGGAAGAGGTAGTTTTTCACTTTGAGGTCCTTCAATTTCAAGTCCGCAAGAGTGGCTCTTTGTGCTCCAGCTTAGAACCTCTCCTCTTCCCGGCTCTGTGAATCCTGTTTCGACTAGATGCCACCATTCTTTTTAACGTAATAGATTTTCCATGAGCATGGACCAATATTCATAATCCCCGTCGAATTTGGGAATTGTCGGCATGTTATGTCCTTCACCTACCATTGTTTCGCTCTTTCTCTCTTTTCTCTCTTCTCTCGTGTTTACTCTCTTAAACACTCCCCGTCGAGCCCCGTATATGGCTCGATACCATATTGTAAAAACAAATGAAGCTCAAGAACGCAAATGCTCGATGCACTAAAGCTCATTTATTGAATTGTAAATCGAGCTATTTAACAACCTTGTACAAAACAAAATGGAGAAAAATGTTGCAACTACTTTCACGTATTCAACGTGATTATTCAGCTTTGAATTCAAAAACAAGTTCTAACTACTTTAACCTTAAGAATAGGACTTTCCTTAAGACTAGGTAACTTAAATAACAAGAAAGACTAAGTCCGGGACCAAGTCTCATCAAAGAGCTTTTATCATGGCGCACGAGTAGCCCGAAGCACGCTTGGGCGTGCGACCGCAGCCCGCGCACCGAGCCCGGCTAGCCGATCAACCCAAAAAAGAAAAAAAATAATAATAATCTGCAACTTTCAATGAACTCGAGGTCGCCGAAGCTTCGTCGAAAAATCAAGGATCAAGTTTTAGATCCTTAGAAATTGAATTCCGACATCATTTTTTTTCTAAACACTTCTAAATGACTAGAATAAAGCCAAAAAACACATCTAAAACCTTAAAAAAATTATTTTAATATACACCAAAACAAAGAAAAATACACAATCAAATCATAACCTTTTTTTTCTTTTTTGACTCCGATCTACCTCCTTTAATTGTTTAATGGCTTGAAATCACCATGGACAAACTCATTTCTCAAAGATAAAAAAATATAACGAATTTTCGTCGGCTAAAATAGCCTAAATAAGCTTGATCGGTAATCTCTCTCTCTTCCCGTCTCTCTCTTCCTCCCTCCCTTCTCTCTACACCTAAGGACCAAAACGAATGAGCAAATGAAAATGTGAATCGAAATATTTGTTTAAAAATATCGGGGACCAAAACATAAAAACTAACATAATTTTCACTTATGAAAATTCAAAAAATCACGAAAATACCGTCCACAATGCATCGAGTCCGAAGCTACGAGTAAATGAATAGTAAAACCTTCAATTCTTTTAGTTTTATGTAATGTAATATCCTATTCAAGTCATCCTTTAACTTACTTGATTTAATTGAGATTAATTGACTCCCAAATTCACTTAAAGATTTGAAAAATTAACTATATTCGAAACACTCACGAGTTGAGATTAGCTATAAGTTATACTAATAGCAGTAGAGATTAATTTGAGTGGCCTCAATTTCTAAATTTGGTCGCCGACCTCTCCATTACAATTGATCATTCGATTTTTTGATTTAGTTATGAATTTTTTTTTCGATTTTTGAGTAATTAAATTAATTGAAATAAAAATTAAATCCAAATTGAATTAAGGTTCGATTTTTCAATTAAAAAACCAAAATTTTCATTTCAGTTTTTGGTTAAAACTTTTTTTTTTCGTATTTTTTCTTCTGAATTTTAAATTTTTTCTTAGACCAAACTAAAATGCCATGTTTTTGTAATTATTTTTTTGATTTTTAAAAATTACTAATAGCTTGAATTGAAGTTTTAACCACAAAAATAGAAGAAAATGCTATGAACCTTAAATGTGTGTGTTAAAAAAAAAAAACTAATTTCGATTTTTTTTTAATTTTTTTGTACGAAATCAAATCAAAATTGCTAATTCAATTTGAATTTTCAATTTTAATGAATAGTACTCACCCCTACTCTGGATTGAGAAGACGACCAGACGGCATTCTCTAGAAATGTAAAATACCATAAATGGTTTATTCATCCATGTTTTAGTTTCAAACCAGAGGGTAAAAATGAGATTTAGCGGTCTATCTTCAAGAACTCGTTCACCAATGTCTCCTTGGGTCTTGTGGTTTGGTTCCAAGCCCGAGCAAGTGGCAACCAGGGTCTTCATTGGTATCAGCTCAGCACCAGCAACAATAAAGAGAGAGAGGGAGAGAGAGCTTGTTTCATTTTGCAGAATGTCAGGACGCCAGTGCACATAGTCCAATAAAAAGAACTAGAGAATTCTGGCAATTTCTATGTTCCATCCAACAATCTGACAATCCATTATCACATTATTAAATGAACCTGTGAAAGGTTAAAATTCCAACACAAAATAGTACTCACTCGATTCCTCCACTTTCGCTACTTTAGAATTTGAACGCAGAATCAACTGCAATCGCTCATGGTAGAAAGAAGTAGAGAAAATAAATAAAAAAAGACAAAAAAAAAATTAAATTGGCAAACAATATTTGAAGAAAAACATTGGTCTAGAATTAAATAACACCCAGATGAAGGTTTTAAAAGAAAAAAAATGGAGGGGAAGAGACTGGAGGCTCAGATTCAGAGTTTGTCAGATATGAGAAGAAACACAACCATGGCTGCAACAATGATATGCTTATGAAAGAATGATGTTTCGTCTTACTAGTGACTTGTGAAACAAACACCATTCATTTCACAGACCCAACAAAGTCACCCTGCCAAAAATTTTATGTTCCATTCTATCTGATTTCTCATTTCGAACATCATCATTACCTCATAGCTATAGAGAGAGAGAGTGAGAGAGAGAGACAGATTACGTTGATTTGCTTTTTTTTTTTTTTTTTGTTGGGAATTAGATCTGCTTTCTAGGAGGCTCAGGTTCGCTTTTATCATCAGAAAATTATAAAGAAACGCAAAAACCATGGCTGCAATCAAGAGGATCATCTGTGAAAAAGAGACAGAACAGTCCATTTAACACAGAAACCTAACTTGCCTTGCCAAAGGATTGAAGGGTTTCTTTAAAATGGCTGATTTATAACTGGAAATATCGTCACAGCCTCATCGGAGAAGAAGAAGAAGGGAAGAAAAGGATGATGATCAAACCACTTATTAAAATGGGTGAAATCATCGGCTTCGCAATCTTTCAGAGAAGGAGGCAACTAACCTGAAGCCAACCAGTCCATCTCTGACAGCAAAACCTCATTCTGGGATCATTTGAGAAATTCCACGGTGCCTTCGTAACCAGTACAAGATAAACTTCTTTCAATGCCTTTGCCGTTCCATGAATGACGGAGGGCGTAAAAACATTTTAATGTTTCAATTGCTTTATGCTTTCGGCTAAATAGGTTGAACCTTCCTGAATTTTAATTTATTTAAAAATTAATTCTTAAATTTTCAATTGAATTTTAATTTTTTATAAAATTTAGTTTATTCGTTTTTTTATAAACAATAACAGTGACGCAAATTACGTAATTAATTGAAATGAATAAAAATCTAAAAAAATTTCTCATATTCATTACACAACATCAAAACACTACAAGACTAATTCCAAAATAATTTACTATAATAATAATAATAATAAACAACATAATCATTCAATTTTTCCTATGAACTTGAAAAGGAAAAATATTAGTAATAATAATTTACCTTTCTAGCAAAATTTGTCTCTCCATAAAAGTTTTGAATTTACAAATCTCAATATTATATAAGACCATTACCTTGAATATTGTAATTCTCTATGATTGAAGTGCTAAAGAGTAAATGCTAGAGAAAATCTCAATATATATTCAGCTCTCTTTCCTCTCTTATTTATCAATTTTTCTTCTTTTAGGACTTAATTTGAAGAGTGGTGGTTGAGGAAAAGGTTTTCTAGTCCATTTGTAAAACTCCTCATCATTTACAAGTTTCATCTATCCTTATGATATTAATCATCAATGTAATCCCAAGATTAAGGTATATGCTCATAAAAAATGTCATAACATGGCAACAAAGAATTTTTCTTCTTTTAGGACGTAATTTGAAAAGTGGTGGTTGAGGAAAAGGTTTTCTAGTTATTTTCTAAAACTTCTCACTATGCATAAGTTTCATCTATCCTTGTGATACCCGTCATCATCCTAATCTTGAAAATCTAGGTATATATTCATTATAGATGTCATAGAATGGCAACAAAGAATCTCAAATAATTATCATAATTTGCATGTGCATGTCCTTTTATTTATATTGATAATGAAATTGTCGCATTATTAGTGACTTTAAAATCTTCATTTCCATTCCAATATTATTTCAAGCAAGTCTATTCACTTTTTAATTTTTTTTCTAATTATAGGACCATGATTCCCATTCTACTTTAATTTCAAATCCCTATCAGTATGCAATCTATACAACAATAATCTTGATATCCTCTAACATTAAACGAATAGACTTGCATCTAGCTCCAATAATTTTACCATTAAACGTTTTTGTTCATTTATCATTAGTAGTATCATAAGTGGTATTTGTGTTAAAGAAAGCCTTAAACCAATGTTTATGATCATTCTTCATCGACTCCTAACATATTATAGTTTTCTCTTTCAAGAGATTAGTATTTGCATATAGCCTTAATAATTCTATACCATTGAAAGCTCTTGTTAAGTTATTACCAATGATATCACAAGTTGTATTTGTGTTAAAAAAAAAGTCTTAAACCAATGTTTAGGATCATTCTTCATCATCAACTCATAACCTATTATAGTTTTCTCTTCCAAGAGATCAGTAAATTTCTTAAAGTTAAGCATATGAGTGACTTTAGCACATATCCAATATAGCTTCGTAGACCCTTTTTAGGTTTTTTTTCTCTAGTTCACATACAAATGCCTAACACAATACATATGATACACCATTGGAATCATTCCTACCTGCAGCTCCCACCAATCCTTAGCATTTAGTATTAATTGTTATTATTATTAAAGATTGAAAAGAAATTAAGTTAAACAAAACAAACTAAAAAATAGCAAGTCCGAGTGCATCATCTTTTGTTGTTCGGAGATTATTGTCCATCCATCACCCATCGGTATTACCATGATTAGCTTTTAAATTCATCAAAAACAAGGATCAAGTTCCCTAAGACTATGCATCAACCATTGCCTTAGAATTAGGAACAACTCGGTTATTCCCATCTATATAAATTATAGATAAAATTTGCCCCTTTACACATTATTTTAATAAAGCATCCATCAAGTTCTATTACTTGTTTATAACCAAGCAGGACACCCTTTCTTACAATAGTTAAAAGCAATGTATATTGGGATAAAAGTCCAAGATGTTCTTCTACTCGTTTTAAATTTCGAATCGTATTACTCTACTAAAATTTTAACTATCGCGTCCTTCTACTCTATTTTACATCCGCATTTGGTCTCCTCGATCACATTTTCTAAGACTCGAAAATAATTTTTCAATTAAGAATAATAGGATGCTAACACATGACATTAATTTTTTTCCTTCTCGATTTGTAATATCAAGTAAAGATTGAAATGAAATCAAAAAAGAAAATTTTCAAATTACCCCCACTTAAAAACCCTTTGACACATAGATAAACAAAAATGCTAACATGTCTACATTTGGTCCCCTGTTCTTGATCGCCATAACTTTCACATTGCTATTAAGTTTGTTGAGCTACTCACAAAGGTCAATAGACAATCTGGTAAGGAGCTGGAGCAGGAGCCAAAATTCTAGAAGAACGATGATGCTAGCTGGTTTTGTGAAGATGATTCTAACCAAGCCCGGTGGTCGAAACTTTCTCTACTTATCCTCCAATTGGTCTATTTGTTATGAGTAAGGGTGAGCAAACGGTTTTTCGATTCGATTTGTATCAATTTTGGTTTCAATTTTTGGTTAATCAAACACGATAAAACAACAACTCGAACCGCATTGAATTATAATTCGATTGTTAAATTTCAATTTTAAAATATTTCAGTTTTAATTTTTTATTTTTCAGCATTAACCGAATTCATAAAAATTGTTATTTGGTCGCTAAGAACCTAAAGGCTCACTCTCGATAAACCAATAGAGTGATGCAAGCGACCCTAGCCCACCCCAAACCCACCCACAACCTCTTTATAGACTTTCGTACTCTTAAAAAATCATTAACTTTCGATGTGGGATTATGAGCTAGTGAACTCACTTTTTCAAAATTCCTTTATCCCACATTGGCCAGCTTAAACATTTGAAGCGTGTGGGTTGGCTTATAAATAAAGGAAAACTTACTTCTCTATGTTTTAGAATTGTGACCAAGTGAAGTGGGCTTATTTGGGCTTCAAAATTCATGACCTCTTTGTAGGTCGTGGTTGAAGTTCAAGAAGGCCAACAAAAAGCTATGAGCTAATTGTAATTTTAATAAATTTCAAGTTCATTTTAAATTAAATAAAATAAAATTAGATGCAAATTTTGATTTTTAGTTGACACTCGATTTAAATTTTTTAGAAACCAAAATTAAAATTTAATATAATTTCGGTTCGTTTTTATCGAAGTAAATTTAAATGAAAAATCGAACCAAAATAGGTATCTTGATTTGGTTTGGTTTGGTTTTTTAGTTTTAACTAAAGTTTGCTCACCCCTAGTTGTGAGGGATATGTGCCGATCGTTCGTCGTGGGAATCATCGGGAGTGTTGAGAAGAAGTACCCCTATGGTGCTAAGGTTACCAAATCCGCAACCGGGAAAGACAAGTGAATCGTGCCTGGTTGATTCTACGGAAAGTTATTTTAAAAATAACAATGTTTTTTTTTCTACCGTCTATATCTTGGATGTTAATCTATGTGTCAAGAAATTTTTAGTTTTATGTCATCACCATCATCATAAGGTCTGTTTGCGGAATTAAGTTCTTGATCGGTGGTGGAGTGATACAAGTATTGAGGGAGTTTTTGCATTTTTGTTTATCTCTCGTGTCAAAAGGGTTTTTCTTTTTTGATATCATTTCAATATTTACCGATATTATGAATCAAGAGAGAGAAAAATAATATCACATGTCACTCGTAGCGCCCCGCCCTGATCATATTTCTAACTACCCAAGTAGGTATCTGGATGAAGCACGTTACACCGACATATCCTAAACTCTAAGTAGTTTTCTTATGATATTCTTAGGACTTTAACAAGTACATTACGTATATAACTCCTTAAGATAAAATTTACATAACATAATTAAATACATTAATAAAACATTACATGCAATATTCAATTTCTCACGAACTCCATATCCTAAATTTACGTACAAAATAAAAACTAATATATGGTGCCTCACATGAGCCAGCTTAGGAGGAGTCAGCCGCATCCGTACCAACTTGTCCTTTTTCCGTCAAGACATAAAAAAATAACAACGAGGTGAGCCGAAGCTCGGTAAGCGTGGTGATGCACGTGATATGCAATGTTGTTTTGACTTCCCACCATACTCATAAATTTTAATCTCGGGTACTCGGGTATTAGCCATTCTACTCTATTTATCATCCGGTGGTCCGCAGATCACCTTCTGCTATAACGAAATTATCCCTCGTTATAACTACCGTTAGCGAGAATCCATCGTCTAACAAGGTGCAAGCACACGACTTGATTTCATCCGGATGATCCTCGGATCATCTTTTGCTATAACGAAATTATCCCTCATTGTAACTACTATTAACGAAAATCCATCGTCTACTAGTGCAGGCACACGACCTAGAGTATTGGACTACTAATACCCATTTATTTCGAGTTAGGTTATCAAACCTAGATGTATAAACCAATTCTCAATCAATTGACTTGTCTTAAACCACCAACTATGCACATGATGCACGTGATGACATATTTAATCACATTCAATCAAATTCAGGTACCAACCCTTCATTCGCATGCCATACTCACGATTCAACCCACACTCGAAATTTATCCATTGCTCACATACCAATCATGATACCCACAACGGGAACACAATCTCCGCTCATTAATATTATTCATTAGTTTCATTAATATTTAAAAGAAGGTCCAAGTCCATTTACTTTAATTCGAGCCCATTAACTTTATCCTAGGTCCATTTACTCTATTTAATTTCATTTTATTTAGTCCAGGCTCATTTAGTTTATTCCAAACCTATTAATTTTGTCCAAGTCTAATTTTTTTTTGGTTTTAGGGTTTATTACCGGAAACTCATAATCGAGTAAATAATTTTTCAATTTCAGAATATAATTAAATCTTACCCATTTTATTTTAGATACTAGACATATTTATTTATAACATATCCAAAAATTAGGTCTAAATACCAAGTACACAATTAATTAAAAATTTTTGAAACTTAGGGAGCAATCTGCCTAATAGTAGTTTATCTAGAGCTATCCATACTAAATCAGATATACCTCTTTGTAAACGAATCCAATGACCATGAAATTTTAAAGAGAGTTAGTTGAAACATAGATGAACAACTTTTATTCTTTAAGTTTCACCCAAAAAGTGACCTAAAATCCTTGAACATGCACCCCAAAATTTGGACAGAATTTACTCCTTATCAACTCTAATTTATTAGTTCATTCCAAGCTAACTTTAAACATGTTTTAATTCACTTAAATTTAGTCTAAGTCCAATCCAACCCATCACCACATACTTGGACATTTAAAAAAAAAATCATAACATCATAAATCATCACAACAAGGCATCCATACATAGATTTATCCCAAGCATCAAACATATAACCATTGAAAATTATTACAACCCATGAAATAAACACTAACAAAATAACTTTAAAAAATAATTTAAGACATTAATCAGCCAAAAAAATGAAACCTACTTACCTCTTTTAGGTTTGATTAGAATTTCTTTAGCTCTTTTTCTTTCCTTTTTCCCTTTTCTTTCTCTTTTCTTTCTTTCTCTCTTTTTGCTGTTTTTCTCTCTTCAATGTGGCTTCTCTTTTAAGGCTAAGGTTTTTTGGCCTAAAAATGGCAGCCATTTAATCCTCTCTTTCCCTTATATACTCACCTTTTATCCTCTCATTTGTTTATATCATAAGTGTTAAAATTTAACTAGGCTAAATGTAAAGTGGAGGAAGCTTGGAAGGTAAAGTTGGCATGTTTTGAAAGTCAAAGATGATGATTTGGCTTCCAAGCATTTAATTCAAGTGCTTAGGTGGCTAAAGAAAACTTAAGCTAAATAAACACATTAATAAGCTGGGTTCATGTAATTAGACATAATTTCTTTCATAAAAAAATTCAGAAATTTTCATTTTTAAAATTCGAAATTTCTTTTCCCCCTCAAAATTCCAGCGAGTGTTACCTCCTAACCCATCTATACTAAAATGTGCATAACTCTTTCTATATGTATCCAACAATTATGAACTTTTATAGAGAGATAGTAAACACATAGAAAAACAACTTTTATGCTTTAAGTTTTTCTTAAAAATCAATCTAACAGCATCAAATAAATCTCACAAGATTCGAGAAGATTCTTTTTCTAAAATTCCAGCGAGAATGCATTTCGAAACAACTCTCACTATAATTGGTATAACTCTTAATGTATAGGTCCAAATATTATAAAATTTTATACAGTCCTATTCAACACATAGATAAACAACTTTCATTCTTTAAGGTTGACCCAAAAAGTACCCCTAAAGTTCTCAAATAATTCACACAAAACTCGGGCGTAATATAGTCCTTAAAATACCGATTTTGCATATTTGATTTCTTTAATAATTAAACCATTAATCTTAAGCACAATAAATTTAATTTAACATAAATCACATATTTCAAGCATTAATTTCTCATGATGAAATGAGAATTATACTTACTCTTAATATACATATATATAGAATTATTCTAATACATGTCGCGTTACGGATAAGGGTTTTTACGGAAGTTACATCGGCATTCTATTATTGTTAATTTAAAAATTATCTCCGGTGTCGAGAAAATTTGATTGGAGGAACCAAATGAAGATGTAAAATAGAGCTGAGGGACATAATAGTTAAAAAATTTAATAGGGGGATACGATTAAAAAATTTGAAATAGTAGAGGGACATCCCGGACCTTTAACCCAATGTATATATGTGTCAAAAATTGGCAAAAAAATATTAGCATGATGTGAAACTTTCGCAGCATAACAAGATTGTACATCCAAGATTACACCTTATTAGCTCACCTTTATAGTCTTCTAATTTAACATACTCTAATTTAGTTTTTCCTATGTTCTATTTCATTGCCCTCGTTTTAGCTCTATGACATTTTGACAAAACAACCTTCATACAATATTTATCCTTTAAAGTATATCTTAATTTGTAGAGCTTCATTGATGGTAGAGTCTTTATTTTATTAAACATATTGATAGTCATCCAACTATTTGTAAGTATATTGTTGTATAAAATAAGAATGCATTGATGCTCTTTATGATAAGTCTTTATCTTCAAATCATGTGAGTTTTTATTATATAATGCAAATAATTCCCAAGTACATTTTAGAACCTTGCACTTTTCCCTCACCGTGAAATCAATATTCTTATTGTATCTAACGTCACTTTTTTAAAAGAATAGAATATTTTATCACAACCTATTTAAATTAATTTAGATCATCAAACACCATATTAAGGTATAAATAAGATTTCACGGTTTTTGTATCAAAAACTAATGTCTTGCTCATTATCCTAATTATAATATCATCATATTCAACATCTATTTTTTCATAATTACAATTATTATCTTTTGAAATTTAATTAGTTATATATTCAACATCAATACCTAGAATCCTCAAATCCTTATTAGCATTAGCCCTTCCAAAATTCTATTTTGGTTCTTCTTTCTAATTAATTCCTAGCCCTTAAACTCTCTTGTGTAAAACTTTTTCAAATTCACTTTTGCTTTTTTTCACCTCAGCATCATTGTCACGCAAACAATCAACATCAATATCAACCAAATTAGTTTCATCCACTTTAGAATCTAACTCATTGAGCTTCACTTTATCTTCTTCACTACTTTTACTAATATCTTTGTTGTCCATTCCATCATCACGGTTGATATTAGCTTCATTGGTGACCCTAACTTCATTGTCATTTTTAACTTGATTATTAACCCTAACTTCATCATTATTTCAAAACAAGTAGACACTTTCCTCTTGTCCTCTTCTATCCTCCCAACAAAACAATAAATTTCATTCTCACACACATGCTCTTTCAAGCTTCACATAGCATTGCTTAATGTAATCTCCTACCACATAAAAGCATCTACAATATTATATCTCTCCAAAAACTTGATTAACTATACTACAAGAAGATCACAATCTAAAAGAAAAACCTTTTTTTATCTATTTCTTAAATATAGTCTCGAAATATGTGTTAGGAATATGCTCAACCTTTTTCTTTGGCAAATCAACAATATCTCACACATATAAGCTGTGAATATTTTTAACAAAGTAAATTGCTCTTTTACCATCCAAATATTCAAATTTAAAATTATTGAAAAATTGTCTATCATAATGCAATACAACTTTGGATCTTTGTTTTGACTAGTCATCGTCCCTACAACATGAGTGAATAAAGAAAATCAAAGGATTGCAAAAAAGATAAAGAAATCAGAGCCCACAATAAAATCCTTAAACAAACTATTACAATAAAAATAAAAATAAAAACCCAAAAAGTACCTATTATTTAGCAACCCTAACAGTAAGTGGCATTAAACAAAGAATTACAAACAAATAAACAATCTCACCTGGTATAACATCAAATTCCAATGTCTCCATCGAATTTTGATTCCTGTTAATATGTCTTTCTCATAGGTTTTTTCGTCGTTTTTTGGATTCTAATTTCTGGTTTGAATGTAACAGAGCAAAGTATATTGTTTAGTTTGGTGTTTTAACTTCAAAGACTGAGCTTTATATTAAATAAAAATACATGCGTGCGTGCCATTCTCTTTCATTTTTCATTTTTTAAATAAATAGTAGAATAATTTGAGAGAAAACAAAAGGTGTAAAATTATAATTTGATATTTTAAAAATAATCAATGCGTCATTGATCAATAAAAAAATTAATGAAAAAATTTTAATTAATAATTTTGAAAAAAAATAACATGCTCAAACGAAAAATATTAAATTTATGAACTTAATTGAAAAAAAAAACTTAAAATTTGATATATTTATAATTCAATTATCCCATTACTTATATGCGATCCTAAAACGTCTAGTTGATTTGCATAGAATAAAATTTAAGATTCTTAATTTTATTTCGTATGTATATGGAGCTTCCATGTGTACATTATTCTACTATTTCATTTTATGTCTCCCTAATCAGAATTTTTTTTTTCCTGGTATGAGACTAGATAAAGAATTTTGATACAGAATTTAATAATCTGTAGCCGATAGAATGCAATTAGCCTCAGAAGCATAGAAAATTTCTCCCCAAATCTTATCTTATTAATACCTTTTTAAGGCTTAAGCTGGGTCTTTTGTGAATGGTGATTTTCTCGGTAGAGAGGTTGCCTTTCG
The DNA here is from genome assembly GCA_963924115.1 of Dovyalis caffra. Classification (NCBI taxonomy): domain Eukaryota; kingdom Viridiplantae; phylum Streptophyta; class Magnoliopsida; order Malpighiales; family Salicaceae; genus Dovyalis; species Dovyalis caffra. The sequence continues at coordinate 2,160,103 of CAWUPB010001111.1, read as the reverse complement.
GCCTTTTAGTTTCTGTGTTGGGCTGGGTCACTGTATCCTTTTTGGTCTGAAGGATCAGTGAACTCAAACCTGTCAGCACTGCAAGAAAAACAAATCGGATTTTCTTCGAATATAAAATTACAATAAAACTTAATATTTTTAACTTACCCTGTTCAGGGTCAGGACGACAGTGCACGGCGTCTAAAATAAGAACTAGAGAATTCTGGCATTTTAAGTTCCATCCAGTAATCCAATATCACATTATTAAATCAAATTTCTAATAAATTCCAACACCAAATAGGACTCGATCGATTCCTTCATTTTCAATAACCTAGAATTTCGACCCAGAACCAACTGCAATTGCAATTTCTATCATCGAAGGAAACAGAGAAGAGAAAATACAGGGACAAAATGAGCTTAGAAAAAACTTCAAATTGGCAGAAAATATTGCAAGAGCATAGAATTAGATACCACCCACGTAAAAGTTTTAAAAAAATTTAGGAGGAAGGGAGGGGACAGGAAGCTCAGATTCGCATTTTGTCAGACATGCAAGGAACACAACCATGGTTGCAACAAAGGTGAGCCTATGAAAGAATGATGTTAAGTGACTTATAAAACACTCATTTCTTTTCACAGAACCAACAAAGTCGCCCTGCCAAAAATTGCATTTTCCTTGCTATCTGATTTTTCATTTCGAAATCATCACTGCCTCATAGATAGGTAGATAGAGAGATAGAGAGAGAGATTGCATTGATTTTTATTTTTATTTTTTGTTTCTTTTTGTGTTGTTGCAAGGGCAGATTAGATCTACTATTAAGGAGGCTCAGATTCGCGTTTTCTTTCTCAGAAAATTAAAAAGAAACACCAAAAACCATGGCTGCAATGAAAAGAAGGGTTCTCTGCGAAAATGAACAAAAAACAGTCAATTCAACACAGAAACCCTAACTTGCCTTGCCAAATGATTGAAGGACTTCTTTAAAATGACTGATTTATAACTGGAAAATATCGTCACAGCCTCACAGGAGGAGGAGAAGAAAGGGAAGGGAAGGGAAGGGAAGGGAAGCTAATGATCAATATTGCAACAGAAATGTTATAGACACACACACACGTGCAGAGGGCTGTTTTGGTCATTGGGTTTTTGGGTGAAATAACATAAATTTGAGGGAAATTGGACAAGGGGCTTTCTATAGATATTTCATTATTTCAAGTCACTATAATTATTAAATAGTTTTATTTATCGTATCATAATAACTCATTTTATTATTCAGTAAATTCGGTAATTATACTGATTACTAATATTATTATATAATTATGATCCAAAAAAAATACATTGCTATTTTCAAAAATAAAATAAATACTATACTTCATAACAAGTATCTAATTATAAATTATTAAATAAATTTACTGAATAAGTAATAAAAAATTATTACTTTTTACTTGTAATAGTCATAAAAAAAAAACTTGTAATTGAGTAATAGTGGTTTCTAGCATAAGAAAGTACCAATTCAAATTTTAAGAGATTAATTCTCTATTAGAAACCTTGGGTATGCCAATTGAAAAAAAAAATTATGAACAATAAATTCAATTTTAATTAAAAAATGTTTTTTTTATTGCCTTAAAGAAGAAAAGAAATATTGTTCAAATGGTAAAGAAATTATTTATAAATAATTACAAACCATTCTAAACATTATCTTATCATTTCGTATTTTAAAAATATTATAATTACAATGTTCAAAACCTTTAGATTCTACGCTTCCATTCCTTATTTTTTTTAACCATGAACGACAAAGACCCAATGTAAATGACACAATAGAAACCATTTTATGAAAAAACAAATCATGCAAGAGATATTTCTCAGACAGGAGAGTGACTGAGTGAGGCTCAGATTCGCCATTTATAAGCTATTAAGGAGCATACAACAGCAACCATGGCTGCAAAAAAAGGCAACTGTGAAACACAACACTCATTTTATCAGAGGCCCTAAATTACCTTGCCAAGCAATTCGCAACATTCCTTAAAATAACTGATTTTTCAGCGGGAAAATATCATTACAGCCTCAGAGAAGAAGTAGAAGAAGAGAGAGGGAAGTTAAACAAGACATGGTGAAAATGACGACGACAAGGACACTGAAGATGAGGACGAAGATGTATATAAATTAGAGAGAGAGAAGAGAGAGAGAGAGAGGTGAAAACTACAGTGACATGGAGTTGCTGTCGAAAAATGTCACAGGCAGCGCAGGGCTGATGAATTTTTTCATATAGGAAAATGAAATCATTGGCTTCGCGGACATTCAAAGAGAGAGAGAGAGAGCCAACCACCCCGAAAGAACCATTCAGTGACTCTCTTGAGAGCGAAACCTCACTCATTTGCTCCATTTGAGCATAACAATCTGCCTAGGGATGAGCTACTTGATCTTTGTCCGGCTAGAGAATGAAAATTGACTGCTAACGCATCAGCTGTCTTTTTGGCGCTTTCCCGTTTTTACTTCGTACTTGTTTCTTTTTTCGCCAAAGTAATCCTTGTCTATGTTTTCTCGCGAGAGAAAGAGCAAGGGATGGTCCCTAATGTCAATCCAGCTTCTTCAATCCATAAATCAAAAAAATAATTAAAGAAAATCCTCCTTTATTGTCTTACCAAAAAAAGAAGCAAATTACAAGTTAGTCTTTCTTGTTTCGAGAAACAAATTAATTAGTCCATCTAATTTAAAAAATTAATTATTTAATTATTTTTATTATTTTAAATTTATTTTGATTTTTTATTTAAGAAATAGAACATGAATAAAAAAATATAAAAAATTGATGAGAAAAAAGATATTTTATATAAAAAAAAATCTTAAATTAGTCATGGCAAATATTGATTAAAAAACTAAATAATTAATTTTTAAAACTAGAAGGACTAATTTATTTATTTTTCAAAACAAGAGGAACTCATTTATAATTTACTCTACCAAAAAAATAACAAAAATACTCTCCTTACTGATGTTTTTTGGGCTGTGCTGATCTTGAGGTTTTTTTTTTCTTTTTTTTTAACTAGCTTCATTTTAGGATTTTTGGTTTTTTCCTGCAGGGCTTGAGCTCAATTCAATGTCTAACAAAACAAAAACAAATCAATTAATATTTATTTGCAATTCAATTTTTTTCCCAAAGTAATCTTTTCAATCCATCTATCATTTTCTATCTCACATTACTATAAATTTCCTTACCCTTTTTTCACTTAGGTTCAGAGCTTCCACTGCTCAGTAATACTAAACTCTGCAACTTTCCATACTTTCTAAATTGCCCATTTAAACGAGAAAGATCACTTTATAAATCTCTAGTTTTTCTTTTTTGAACGGTACAATGCACTTTGGAATGTTGTTTTCATGATTTAAAGCAACTCCCTTTTAGAAGTGGTTTAATAATCAACAAGATTTTATCTTTCCTCATCAGTAGTTTACTTCACTGATACATGTCAAAACGCATAAAACCCAGATTTTAAGAACCCATTGTCAATCAAATTCAGTCCCATCAAAGGAGAAATTGTTTTCCCAAACCCAAATTTCTTATGGATTAGGAGCATCACCAATTTACCATACACTGGTTCCATTTTTGCAGAAGGTCATGACAACCGTGCCCCAACTCTACTAAGAGCAAGAACTTGAGAATTCTGGCTAGTTTAAAGTTAAATCAAATTTCTACAACGAGTTTTAAAAATCCCAACACCTTAAAAACGCAAATTTATTCATACATTTTCACCAATTCCGATTTCGGACCCAAAATCAAGTGAACTTCCTATCAATGAAAGAAATTGAAATAACAAAGAGAACTTTGAAAAAGCTTACAATTTTCCCAAGACAAACATTTGAATAGAAATTAACCAACACCCAGGAGATGATTTAGGGAGAAATTAGGAGGGAAAGAAACTGGAGGCTCAGATTCGCCTTTTCTCAGACATGAAATGAAACACCAACAATTATGGCTGCAACAATGATCCGTCTATGAAAAAGAAAACGGTGTTTTCAACGCTCTCGTTTCATTTCGCAGACTCCTCAAAGTCGCCCAGCCAAAAATTGCATGTTTCTTTCCATCTGTTTTTTCATTTTCGAAAACATCATCACTGCCTTGTAGAGAGAGATACAGAGATACAGAGAAAGATAATGAATTATAATTAAGCATTTCCCAGAAGTACAAGGACGAAAAGGGTCGCACACCCTTTTCTTGTTTGTGAGCTAAAAAAGCAGATTAGATCTGCTTTTTAAAGAGGCTCAGATTCGCATATTTTATCAGACAATTAAAAAGAAACACAGAAACCATAGCTGCAATGAAGAGGTCCTTCGTGAGAAAGGACAGAACAATCCCTTCATCACATAAACCCTAACTTGCCGTGCCGTATGGTTGATGGGTTTCTTTATTAAAATGGCTGATTTCCAACTGGAAAGTATCATCACAGCCTCATGAGAGGATGAGGAGGAGAAGGGTCATGATGAAGAAACAACAACAGCAACAACAACGTCTGCCCAGGGCGGTTGATTGATTAAAATATGGTGAAATCATCGGCTTCGCAGTCTTTCAGAGAGGGAGGCAACCACCCTGAAACTAACCAATCCATCTCTCCGAGAGCAAAACCTCGTTCTGTGATTTGCTCATTTAACTGCAATTTCTCTCTATTTTATGGCGGACTTGTTTTCTCTTTTCCTTCCCGTAGTTACCCTCTTCTTTCGTGGCATATACAGAGGATTGGTGAGTGATTTAGGTGGTGGTATGAGGATATTTTGGTTATTTAGTTGAAATAGTAACAATAACTAGAAGGGGGAAGGTAAAATAAATCTGAGAACGCAATTTACCGGTTCCGTCTAACCGTGGTTAGATGTGCTTGGGTTGGTTGTCCATGTGATTGCATAACCATCCTTCTATTATAATGAATGATTTAATCAAGTCTCTTTACTAATTTAAGAGATGATTTGGTCCTTCTACTGCTTCGATTTTGCTTGATATGTTTTCTTTATTAGTAAGGACATTGACCAACTTTAGTAATTTCATCTATGTAAGTTTTTGAAATTATCAATTAAAATTTATTTGTTTCCACTTTTGAAATATAAATGATAGTGTAAATTAAAATAATTTAGCAACTTGACCAATCATGCAACACGTGTTCTTTGATTTGGTTTATTTGAAATTTTGTTTTTCTTTTTTCAATAATATAAATCTTTTAATAAAACTAAAAAAATGGTTATGTGAGAAAAGAAAAAATGGAGACAATCCCATTCTAGAAAATAAATAACAAAAGCAATAAGGAAGTGGTGGCGACTTTTTTTATGCAGTTGACTAACAGAGGTTCTTGCAACGTGAGCAACAAAGTATTATTTAAAGCATGTTTTGTTGTCGATAGACTCTAACATATACCAACATCTGCTTTAAGGAGAGAAATATATTTTATGTTGTTGTTGGAAAGACATATTGTTGTTTTGTCGTTGATAGGACAAGATTAATATTAAAGCATGTTTTTATTTAATAAATATATTTTATGTCCATCTGTTTCGTAGAAATAGGTGCAAATCCTCACCTTTTAATTAGATATCCCATAATAGCAAATCCTCAACTTTTTTATTAGATGGCCAATAATAGCGCTAATGGCTTGCCTAGACAGTTTTTGTACTTCCAAAGCAGTCTTATAATTTTTGAAGTCATTCGCGAACGAGATGACTGAAGTATATATCAATAGGGTGAAAATCACTTTTTGCCCTTATATTATCTAATTTTAACTACTTTAATTCTTCAATTTAGTTATGGTGCAAATCAAATCACGTATTATATAAAATTAGAATAAACCATTTTTTTTTTATCTAGCTTCATTAACCATGTATTATCATATATTGATTAGACATTAAATAAAAAAATAATTTATCTCATGAAAAATATAACTTATCTCAATTTTAAATAGTACAACGTTTAGTTCACACCATAATTAAATAAAAAAATTAAAATAATCAAAATTATATGGACAATGATTTTACCCTAAATCAATATTTTTCTTTATAGATTGGCTCTGAGATCATTTAAAAAATTCCACCTCACATTATTATTAATTCAATGATCTATTTTGAAAGGAGAGGGAAAAAAACTTATGACCTCCTAAACTCAGATATTTTATACTTTATTTATTAAGCCATTTAAATTTAAGTTGTTTGATTAAATTTGATAAATTTCATTATTTGACATATAGGGACTTAATTACAGAAATGTTTTTACTTCAGAGACTAAGTTGTATTTACGAAATAACAAGAGGATCAAAACGTCCAAGAAAATTCTCATTTATAAGAAAATTAAAACGAAACTTTTGAAAAATCCAATATCATCAATTTCAAAGACTTCCTTGCAATTTCAAGGTAATCAATTTACATCTAATCAATCAAAATCAATCCTTAATTATAAACTCTATATAAGAAACCAGTCCATTTTTCTCTTGCAAAAACACTGAAAAACTGAAATTAAAACCCCTTCACGAGTTCGATTCTTCATAACCAAAGATCTAATCCTGTTTTAGAAGAATCATCTCTGCCAAAACCGGTTGCGGATAACTAAAAAGATTAAAAAACAAAAGCGCATTTAGGAAGTGGTGAGGAGAGCGAGGCTCAGATTAGTCATCTGTCAGCTATAATAAAAGAATCACATAATAACAACAATGGCTGCAATAAAAAGCTCACTGTGAAAAACGAACGAAACAGTCAATTTCATCACAGTGACCCTAAATTGCCCCGCCATGTAATTGCAGCGTTCCTTTTAAAAATAACTGATTTTTCCACCGGAAAATATCATCACAGCCACATAGAAGAAGAAGAAGAAGAAGAGGAACAGGAAAAGACAATAGAAGTACTTTGGGTTCTTGATGATGATGATGATGGGGATCTCTAATATAGTAGACCATATCCAAATGTCGAAAGTAGAGGGACCAAGCAGTGATTTTTAGCCATACATAGAGAAATACAAGGGGTGATTTCTACAATAACCTTAAGTCACTGTAGAAAACACCACAGGCAGGGTTGATTATTTTTTACAAGATAGAATCACTGGCTTCGCAGACATTCAGAGAGGGAGGCAACAACCCTGAAAAAACACCATTCCAGTCTCTCTGAGAGCAAAACCTCATTCGTTGATCCTTCTGTAATTTTTCTCCTTGTTATATACGGAGGATTTGCCCATACTTGCCCTTCCGATTACATGAGGATCGATAAGCATGAGAGCCGGGGAGGTTGAGGGTATTTTGGTCATGGAAAGTTCTGGCTGTGCTTGTACGTACAAGGGTAGTTCTGGGAAGATAGGTAACCAAGGTAAATCTTATTAACCGTGGTTCGATGACCATGGTTGATTTATCCACGTGAACTACATGCGCGAGCAAGTATCGCTCTGAATGGTGGCCCTCCTGGCTGAGTGTTCGGCTATTATTATTATTTTTTTTAAAACAAAAACACACACACACTAAACTAAAACAATAGTTATTATCCTCTACGTTATTTGAAATACTATTTATTCAAATACTATCTATCAGTTACTAGCTCATTTGCGTTATTCAATTCAAATACTATCTATCAGTTACTAGCTCATTTGCGTTATTCAATTCAAATGCATTATTCTTTTCGCAATGTGATGATTTTTTTATAATTTTTTAAAATTTTAAAATATTTTTAAGATATTTATTATAAAAAATTTCATAATATTATATTTTAATTTTTTTAAAAAAAATATTATATTTTTAATCTGTAAATATTTTTTATTTGATTTTGATTTTACCTTTTTGTTTTAATTCAATCGTTTGGACTTTATTTTTTTCTTTTTTTTAATTAAAAATTTTAAGATAAAAAATGTTAACTAAAATGTGGATAAAAATAAATAAAAAATATATAATATAATACAAGACATTAAAATAAAATTATTGTTTAAACAATAATTTTATATATTTTGCCCTCGCATAAAAACCTAATCTATCCTGTATCAGAATAAATTAAAATTGTCTTTTAGGCCTTTTCTGACTGTCTCAAATCCATGGGATTTCATTTTAGTTTTTGCTTGGACCGATCGTAATGTCTCAGATACCTGTAACTGGGCTTCACATGTTTATATGTCACCGCTTACCACAAATTCCTCAAAAACTTCATTATTTCCGTTCACACACTTTCTCAGTCTGTTCACTCTGTTTCCCCTATAAACCACAGGGAGGAGTGAACCGTCAAAAACTTCAATTCAATAAATAAATCTCCTCACAAGTCTTAAGCATGAGCACGTCCCATGACTAATGATAAAAGTTTTAAAAAAGGAACATCCCACTACTAGCCTTGTGGTTTATTTATTTTTCCAAGAACTTCCTGCTCATATTTATAAGGAAGCATAAACGCTAATTCAAAAAACAAATGAAAATCAAGTCAATGAAATAGACCTATAGCTAATTAAATAAAATTACCCAGATCTGGAAGGGGAAAAGAAAAAACAAACTGACCCAAAAGTAAAAAACTAAGAGAAGAGATAGAGGCAAACGACGAGGCTCAGATCAGAGGTGTTTTCCAATCAGACAAGAAAAGAAAATCCAATATTGGCTGCAACAATGAGCGATCAGCGAAATGACAGAAAAATCCCTCAATTTCACAGTAACCCTCGATAATCGCCCTGCCAACAAAGGGTATTCTTCTTCCTGTCTGATTTTTGCACAGCGAAGATATCATCACTGCCTTTTTGCATTCAGTTTCAGAGAGAGAGAGAGAGAGAGAGAGAGGGATGAGTATGTATATATATATATATATATGCTTGTATATAAGCATGTGTGTGAAGGGCTGTTGATGATGTATAAGAGTAATCATCGGCTACGCTAAACAATCAGAGAGATGGGGCAACCACCCTTTGAAACCTTCCTTCTGTCTCTGAGAGCACAGCCTCATACTTAAACTAATGATGAGAGATTGAATGGGGAGTCTCCTCCCATTTATGCTGCCCTAGTTCGAGTAAATTATAAAGTAGTCCCTCTAGTTTTCCAAAATGAACTGAATAGTTTCTTTTGTTTCAAAACTAATTAATTAATTCTTTAATCAATATTATTTTAATATTAAAAAAAGATCTTGTTTTCTAGTTTTTTAATTATATTTTAAGTTTTTGTATTTATTAAACTAAAAAAATTAAATAACAAATTAAAAATAAAGTTACAAATAAATTTAAAAATATATGAATTAATTAATTAAACTAAAACAATTATTTAATTTCTTTTGATAAACTAAAAGTACTAATTTATAATTTACTCCCCTTGTTTAAGTTTTCTTCTATATTTACTCTCATTCATATATTAACATTATTTTGTCTTGTAACATGATACTCTCTCTCTCTCTCTCCCCTCTGACAGTTATTTTTTCTCCTCGTAATCTTTATAAGAGTTTTCTATCCTTATCTTTTTTTTTTTTCAATCTGTCATTTTCATCTTTCTTTTGTTTAGTGAAATTCTTTGAGTTCAATTTCTTTTACTTTTACTATTATCATCTATATTTATTATATAGTTTAATCATGTTTCATTATCTTTTAATATTTGCCCCTAATATAACTTCTAGGGATAAGGTTATAAAAATTATGATTAATATCATGGATTTTTAATTGTATTGTTTCTATTTATTCAGTCATAATTTCAAGTTTATATCAACATCGTTTGTCATCGAAATATGAGTTTAATAATGATTGAATTATACATGTCAAATGATTAATTAGATCAAAATGATAAATGTATTTATGGTGATAACTATCTAAAATTCACATAAACGTCTGCTTCAATTATAGTAAAAACCCCCCAGGAAGGTGACAAAAAGTTTTTTTATGAGTACTTTTCAAACAAATAAAAGTGATTTTTGTTTTTTTTTAAAAAAATTGATATGTGCACACTAGCATTTATCTATAAGATACTTATAGATAAATGTACACAACATCGTCTTCCTTACGCATTCTTAGTAAGTCAAATCTCGGTATATTACAATCATGTACTTTTTTTTTGTTTAATACTTTCTTGTTCTATATTTTTTTTTATCCTTCTCTCCTTGTTTACAAGTAATTTATTTAGAGAATTTTTATATTTTTTATGTATTCATTATAATGATGTACTTATGTATCTTTATTTATCAATAAAGTATTTTATCGGTTTCAAAAAAAAAAAAATTAATTTGAAAAAGGCCCGGACAAACTGAGATACCATATGGGCTTAAGCCCAGTTTTGAGTTTTGTTAATTCTCCGAATTGAAGCTGTTTTAGGGCTCCACATCAAGGGAGTAAGGGATTGTTTGTAAGGCTGTCATCTAAACAACCACCTGAAAAGCAATATGGGTAAATTATAAATTAGTCTCTCTCATTTATTTTGAGAAATAAATAAATTAGTTTTTTTTTATATAATTTTAGAATTATTTAATTCTTTTAACTGATGTTAATCATGATTAATTTAATATTTTTTTATTTTATAAAATGTTTTCTTTTCTTATAATTTTTCGTATTTTTACTTTTTCTTTTTCTTTTTCTACTTCTTAAAACAAAAAATGAAAATGAAATGAAAAATAGCAAATAGACTAAATCATTGTTTTTATTAAAAAAAAAAAAAAGGGACTAGTTTATAATTTATTCAAAGCAATATTGATTTTTTTTTGTTTTGCTTTTTTTTTTTTTTTTTTTTTTTTTTTTTTTAAGGTTCTGCATCAATAGTAATTAGACAGTCATAAAATTAACAAAATAGAAGAATTTTATTATCACCATTATAAACATGAGGATATGTTCCTCCTCCTGTGACGCTTTTTTCTTAAAGCTCAAATAATTTTATGGAAAAAAAAATAGAATCGATAACCTATTTTTGAGCGTAAAAAATTTACTATCATAAGAGAAAATTAAGTGACTGTGGTATTTTTTTTATTATATATATATATATATATATATATGATATGATGAGGAAGTCAAATTATTGATAATGATGTATTGAAGTGAAGAAAAAGAAACGACCTAATAATCTTTCTTTGTATCCAGTACTACTGATCATTAAAAGAATTCGGGAGGAAATCAATTAACCTATTTGCTTGATGAGCCTTTACAGTTATAATAATTTGGCAAACAGAATACAGACCAATGATTTGGTTGATAGAAATCAAACCAGGGAAAGGAAATCAATTAAAGCAAACTAGATTAATGATCAATATTGATGTCTACCAAACATGAACACAATAAAACAGGCAACTTACAATGAAACAAAACCTAAAAGAAACCCTAAATTTCAGTCTTAACTGGCAGCAGCAGCCCTACTCAGAACGCTGAAGTGAAATCTTGAGTGATTATTGTCCCAATAGAGTCCAATTTCATCGCCTTCGACCAAATTCCTCCTCTTGACGAAGTACTTTGTCCAGCCATCATTGAAAATATAACTTTTAGAAGTGCTCCATCTTTTGAAGACCAGCTGATGCATACTTCCAGTATTCATATCCCAAACCCACACCTTCAAACCAGTGAATTCTTGATCCGTTATCTCAACCCGTTTAATTTGATCCTCGTTCAAGAAAGGAAGAATGTTTCTCTCCACTAAATCTGAAGACACAAGTAGCCGACATAAATTACCCAAATCACTTGGCTTCATCTTCTTCTTGATCTTGAATGGATCATGATGATACAGACTTAGTTGAGTTGAAACCCCACGATACCTCTCCTCTTGTAAATCCACCCAGCTATAAGATGATCTCATCATCTTAAGATTAAAAGCCACCCGATCTTTCACATATTCTTTATTTCTTGATTCGTGATCAACAGAATTCTCGGTAACCCGCTTATCATCAAGAAGCTTCAGTTCTTTTAAAACCCTCCCTGGAATTCTTGAAGCAGCAGTAGAACTGATTGTGACGTTTGTCTTTGGCATCTTGACCCAGTTAGGATTCTCGCTGAAAAGTGGCAGTAGCAACCCACTCGCTCCATTATCGACTTCTTGATAGTGACGCTGTTTTCTTTTCTTTAAATTCTTGATTTTCTTGGTAGCAAAACAAGAACTATGAACACAAAAAATTTGTTGTTTATCCATCGTTATTGTAGTAGAAAAATAACAGACACGGATAACAACTACTGATATTTTTCTTAAATGTTGTTGTGATGGGTGTGTCTAAATATATAGCCTGCAGTTAATCAGTGTCGTGTCCGGATTGAAGAAATAAATCAGTATGCAATTTGGAAATCTAAAAAAAAAAAAAAAAACTTTGCTGTCAGGTAATTCAACGGTAACTATAGGGTTTAGTTTCTATTTCTGTTGATGTGGGAAATCAGATCAGTTTTCCTCCCGCTCTTTCCTCCTGCGTTGTCCAATTGGGTCTCCTTCATCACATCCTTTTGAGCTTGGCCCATTTCTATCCATGTAGGCATGTGTTTAACAAAAGTTCTTGATTCAGCATAGTGGGCTCGCTAAAAGGTCCAATGTAAAATTTCAAAATTCTGTATTTTTTTAATGTTTTTAACAAATTTAGTAGTAAAAAAACATAATTTTTTAAAATAAAAATTCATTATATTTTAAATATAAAATTTTTAAAAAATATTTTAATATTTTTTATATAATTACATCAAAAAAAAAAAAAACAACAAGTAATATAAAATTTGTATGAAAAATAACAAATGAATCTTTTTTATTCTTTTTAATACTGATAAAAAGATTAACTTTTTAAAAATATATACATTTAATTTATATATTTTTATTTATATAATAATGAATAATATTAGAATAAAAAAATTGTATTTGAATGATTAGGCGGCTCTTCTAAACTATTATTTTAATTATTTTATTTTTCAAAGGATTAATTATAAAATATTAAAACATAAATAGCAAATTATTGTTGTTAGTGTGTAAATGTATAGTTAATTTTCAATAAAAACAATTATCTTATTTTTTTTATACATCATGATCATATTGAGTGGGTCAAAGTATGTAGCATAAATAAAAAATATATATTTTTAAAAATTAAGTTATAAAAAATATATTGAAATTAATAGAGTGCAATAAAAAAAATTATAAAATTTATTTCGATAAAATTTGATTATATAAATAAGCAAATAAAACTGGTGAATTATATTTTAAAATTTTGATTATATAAAAAATAAGAAAATAAAAACAACTAAAAAATATTTAAAAATTCATACATAGAAAAAATAAATCATATTAACTAACAAATAAAATTATATCAAATAGAAAAATTAAAAATTAATTTGATGAGAATTTTTATAAGAAATGAAAAATTAAAAAATATCAATTTTAAATAATAAGAGCAATATATATATATATATATATATATAAGCATATTGTATATATTTCATAATCACTAGTATATATATAAAAAATAGTTATTGATTTTTCATAATTTTTCCACACAATTCAATAATAATAAAAAATTGGTTAGAAAAAAAGGTCGACTGCATATCTAGCTCTTTCAAGCTCTCAATGCAAGCCGTGTGCCTTGCTGTGCAGAAGCAGCTCAAGGGATCAAAAATTGGTTTAAAAAATAGGAGAGATCAAAATAAAATGAAATGCAAAATTAGTAAATCAATGTCCAAAAAAGTTTTAAAAAAATTATATAGCTCCATTCCCATCCATACTTATCTCCAAAGGAAATGAATAATGAAAATCCCTATTCATTTACTTTTATTTCCCTTCGGTTCTTTTAGTTTTTTTTTTTTTTTTTTTGTAAAAAAAAATCTTTGAATTTAGGATTATTGATGTTTATTTGACAATTAGATAGTGTTTGATAAAATTAAAAATTAAGTATTAAATCTGTTAAGTACTAAATTTTAAGTATTTAATAATTAAGTACTGAATATGTTGGTAATAAGTCGTTTGGTATTCACTCGAAAATTAAATGCTGAATATAATAAGGTTATTTGATAAGTACTCGTTGCTTAATATACTAAGACTATGTACATGACAATTTTAACTTTCTAATTGTAACATGATATTTTTTAACACAAATAAAAATATATACATAAATGTTTTCGTGTGTACGGATAAATAAATAAAAATTCAATAAAAATGATTATTAATTAAAAAAAAATCCTAAGTGATAAGTCCCTCCTCTCTTCTTTTTAGGAAAGTTTATTATTTAAAGGTTTGAATTGGATAAATTAGAGATGAATGGAATGAGTATTGGGTGAATTAGAATGGAATTGATCTTTTAATTGAAAATTTATTATTTAAAGGTTTGAATTGAGGATTGAGAATGGTATATGATTAAGCGAGTTGTTAGAATTGTTGGAGAGATGATAGAATTTAGTTTAATTTTATTCCTATGAGTAATCTTGTATTCCTAATTATAGAATACTTCAGTTGTTTTGAATTATTTTTTGATATATAATATTGATGGATGTTCCATTATTATGTGTTATTAGATTCTTCGAAGCGGGCGACTCATTCACAACAATCTTGATCCGTTCGAGTCCAATCAATTCTTCGTTTGTATTGTAAGTGGATATTATATAGCGTACTCGTGTTTTAAATTCCTTTGATTGTATCCATCATGCATCACCGGTTTAAATATAATTTAAAAACATTCCATTAAAACTTAGATGGGAACTAACTCTATAAATATTTGATATGATTTCGTATAAAAATAATTTAATATGAATTGAAAACAGATTTGAATATGTGTTTGAGCAAATGTGATTTGATTTGATATGTGTTTACATATTTGAATATGGATGTATTTTAAATTATTATTTTGATTATTCGTGTAATTTCTTTAAATGCTTGCTTGATATGATATTGTAGTATCAAATTGATTAGGAACATGCATCGCGTTTGAAATATTGGCTTTGAAATAAGTATAAGTTATATGGTTTTCAAAATGTTTTCGAGATCTTGAGGAACCTAGCTACGGGAAGCGTAGCCTTTGAGCTCAATAATACGAGGCTCCGGCTAGCGGGAGAGGTACGAGTACTAGCCTTTGTGTCGGCCAACATACGAAAACCTAGTATTGAAGGGTGTGACCTTTAGGTGTTCGTATCTAATGATACGTTATTTACCCCCACGAGTGTATTAAAACCTAGATATGTGATTTCGTATGATTATGATATATATGTGTGTGTGTGTGTGTGTGTGTTTCGCCAATTTGATACAAAATGGTTTTGAACCATTTAAATCATGATGTATGATTTGGATTTATGATGTGCATTTTTTTTGGAAAAAATAAGCATTGCATCTTGATTTGAGTTTTAAGTAATTATCTTTAGTCTGTTTCCCTCCCATAGTATGTTATATAAAGTCTACTCACCGAGTCGTTGATTGCTCACCTCTTATTATTTTAGTTTTGCAAGATAGTGAGGGATTGCCTTTTTGCTTCCATTCAATTGCTTGTCTTAAAGTTGGCACATTGACCATGCGACTTATCTAATTTCTTGTAATTTCTTAGAACTTATGTTTTATTCTGTTGTATTCTTAGCAGCTCTATAGTTATAACTTGTGGGTATTGTATTAGGAATTAATTATGAACATTGATTAAAAAATACAAGGATATCATTAAATTATGATTTGTGTTACAAATATAATGTGATGAATGTTAGCTAAGAATATTATTAAAAAAAAAACGTGATATTTGAGGTGGTAATGATTTGAGGATTTTAGATTAGTATTCGAGGCTTGCTTGAATCGAAGTGGGCCTCATAGTTTCCTTGATTCTTACACCGATCATGGTCCACTCTCGGAGTCATGATATTTATATTCGACATATTATCATTCCTAGTCATGATAATAATTATGAGGTGATAATGACTACATCACTTTATATCCAACATATTATCATTCCTAGTCATGATAATAATTATGAGGTGATGATGATTAAATCGAGATTAAGTGTTGATAGTAATAGAAATGACAATAATGAGATAATGACAACTATTTTAATACACATACATATATATTAAAAGTGTATGCTTGATTTTCTCTAAAATTAACTTTTAACTTAGATAATTTTATTATATGTTAATTCATGTTATTTTTTATTAGTTTTGGCATGAGTTCAAACTGCACAACAAATGGATTGGATTAAGAAAGAGTCTCACTCAATATAGAGTCTTGAGTCGTAAGGATGAACTCGATTATTATGACATGGTTGATGTCCATGTTATGTTATTAAAATGCATTTGGAAAATTGATTTGATGGGTTCGAAACAAGATCCACTAAAAGAAGGTTAAGTTATTATTATTTTTTTTTAGTTTTTACTAGCAAGTCGAAGTAGTTTATTTCAAAATAACAAAATATTTTTCAAAATTAATGATGAGAGATTGAAAAATGAGCCTTGTCACATTTATGTTGCCCTAGCATTAGTAAATTATAAACTAATCCCTCTAGTTTTGCAAACCGAATTAAATAGTCTCTTTTATTTTAAAAACTACTTAATTAGTTCTTTAATCAATATTAATTTAATATTATTTTATTTTAAAAAATATATTTATTTCTCATTTTAGTTTACATTTTAATTTTCTCTATTTATAAAACAAAAAAAGGTAAATTAAAAAAGAATAAAAAATTAAGTTACAAATAAATTTAAAAATACATGAATTAATTAATTAAGCAACAAAACTAAAACAATTATTTAATTTCTTTTGATAAACTAAAAAGATAAATTTTATAATACTTAAAGAGTAACTAATAGTATGTACGAGTAGTTACTCAACGGATTCACTTTGAGGAGAAAGATAGACAAATAAAAAGGAGAGAGAATTAGACACGAAAGTGATAAGAAGATTTCTAAATCCATTCATTTTTTAAAAATTTTCTCTCTCCTGTTTCTCTCTTCTTTTTACATGTGTATTTCTTTTCTCAAAGTGGATTCGTGAAATAACTACTGCACATAGCACTAGTTATTCTTTAAGTATTATAAAATTTCTCAACTAAAAGTACTAATCTATAATTTACTCCCCTTGTTTAAGTTTTCTTTCATATTTACCCTCGTGCATGTATCAAGATTATTTTGTCTAGGTAGCCGATTCTATCCTTCTCTCCCCTCGTAATCTTTGTAAGAGTTTTTTATCCTTATCTATTTTTTTTATTAAAATCTACCATTTTCATCGTCTCCTTAATTTGTACAATGAAATTCTTCGAATTCAATTTCCTTTACTTCTACTATTATCATCTGTATTTATTTATTAGATTTTTTATATTTCATTATCTTTAAACATTTTCCCCTAGTATAACTTCCAGGAATAAGATTATAAAATTTGTGATTAATATTATGGTTTTTTAATTGTATTGTTATTGTTTATTCAGTGATAATTCTAAATTTATATTAAGATAGTCTGTCATTCAAATATGAGTTGGTAATAATTTAAATTATATATTGGATGGTTAATTAGATTAAGATGATGAATGTGTTTATTATAATAATTATCGAAATTCATATTAGTATCTCCTTCAATTATAATAAAAATTCAAAGGTGACAAAATTTTATTTTATAGAGTGTAGTTTTTTTTTTTTAATTCTTATCTATTTTTTAAGTTAGGATTTATTTTTTCACCTCGTAATCTTTCTAAGAGTTTTTTTTAATCCTTTTCTTTTTCTTTGTTTTTTTTTTCAAAATCTATCATTGTCATCGTCTCTTTTTTCCAATGAAATTCTTCGAGTTCAATTTTTTTTACTTTAATTTTATTGGCCTTTTCATATTGCATTATTTTTACGTTTGCCCCTAGTATAATCTCTTTATTTATTGGGTTTTCATATTTTATTGTCTTTAAACATTTTCCCGTAGTATAACTTCTAGGGAATAAAGTTACAAAATTTATTATTAATATTATGACTTTTTAATTGTATTGTTTCTATTTATTAAGTGATAATTTTAAATTTATATCAAAATAGTTTATCATCGAAATATGAATTGGCTGGGGATTGAATTATGCAGACGATTAGTTAGATCAACACAGTAAATGTATTTATTGTAATGATTATCTAAAATTCACATCAACATCTGCTTTAATTATAACGAAAACTCGAAAGAAGGAGACATAAAGTTCTCTTATGGAGTTTTTTTTTTCAAACAAACAGTTGCAAGCACTTTTTTTTTTTGTTAATTTGATGTATATACACCTCTAACATTTATCTACAAGATTAGTTACAGATAAGTGTCTTGATGTGATACAACATCCTCTTCTTTATACACTTCTTAGTAAGTCAAATCTCGTTAGGTTATAATCACGTAATTTTTATTTACATACATTTTTGTTCTATATATTTTTTTATCCTTCTCCCCTTGTTTACAAGTAATCTATTTAGAGAATTTTTATATTTTTTATGTATTCATTATAATGATATACTATTATATATTTATCAATAAAGTATTTTTATCAGTTTTGAAAAAAAGAACTTAATTAGAAAAAGGCCCAGATGAACCGAAACAACTTATGGGCTTAAGCCCATTTTTGAGCCTTGTTAATTCTCAGAATTGAAGCTGTTTTGGGGCTCGACATCAAGGGAGTGAATTGACCAAGGGACTGTTTGCGGGGCTGTCATCTAACCCGACACCCGAAAAGCAATATGAGTAAATTATAAATTAGTCTTTTTTCTTATCAATTTTTTCATTTTTATTTTATTTTTTTCCTTTTCTACTTCTTAAAAAAAAATGAAAATAAATAAAAAAACTAAATAATTATTTTTTAAAACTAGAGGGACTAATTTATAATTTATTCAAAGCAAAATTGATTTTTTCTGTATACAATTTTACTCTACCCTATCAATCAATAGTTAGACAGTCATAAAATTAACAAAATAGAAGAATGATATTATCACCATTAGAAAGACGAGGATGTGAATACCCTCCTCTCGAAACGGTTTTTTTTTTTAAAAAAAAAGCTCAAATAATTTTAGATAAAAAAAAAAAAAAGAATCGATATATGTAAAAAATTTACTATCATAAGATTAAAGGTTTATTAATGATTAATTTTAGATAAAAAAAAAAGAATCGATATATGTAAAAAATTTACTATCATAAGATTAAAGGTTTTTAAAATAAAATTATAATAGAGAAGATTGAGTTGAGTATATTAATCCACCGTGAAGTTTGTTGCAATTGTACTTTACTTTTTAAGAGAAAAGCGACTATGGTGTTTTATTTATTTATTATGATGATGGGGATCAAATTATATATAGATAATGATGTATTTAACTGACGAAAAAGAAACGACCCAGTAATCTTTCTTTGCATTCAGCATTACTGATCATTAAAAGAATCCGAAAGACCTTATGAAAAATAATTGAACTTCAGTTGTTTTCATCTCATGAACATTAGATAGAAATTTAGATTGTAGTAAACTACTTGACTTTTTTTTCCTTGAGAACGAAAACATTAAAATTTAAATTTACACCAAAGATAGGCAGCAGCGGATAATGTAAATGCCCAAAGTGTTTACTGTTCTTATATAGTTTGTTTTTTGGGTATATTTATTTAATAAGAAAAGTAATAGGAAGACAAAAGCCATGGAAATGATGATTCTAAAACACTAAGCTTTAAAACACTAAGCTTTAAAACACTGATCGGGAAAGACCATATACCCAAAGGATTCATCCAACCACGCGCATGCAAATTCTTATAACGTACCAACTCTTTCCATGTTTTGGGTCTATTAAATGCACCATCCGATGAAGAAAAAATAAATATAATCGACTCGCTTGTGATTTTGGTTAAAATTTCTTTGGTTGTGCTTTACATGTTGTAATTCTGTTTCAAATGAAAGCTCGATCTTGTTCAACCTTATGTTTATTATGTTCATCGTGGCTTGATGAGCTTTTACAGTTATATTATAATAATACGACAAACAAAATACAGATCAATGATTTGGTTGATTGAAATCAAACCAGGGAAAGGAAATCAATTAAAGCAAAATAGATTAATGATCAATATTGATGTCTACTAAACATGAACACAATAAAACAAGCAACTTACAATGAAACAAGACCTAAAAGAAACCCTAAATTTCAGTCTTAACTGGCAGCAGCAGCCCTACTCAGAACGCTGAAGTGAAATCTTGAGTGATTATTGTCCCAATAGAGTCCAATTTCATCGCCTTCGACCAAATTCCTCCTCTTGACGAAGTACTTTGTCCAGCCATCATTGAAAATATAACTTTTAGAAGTGCTCCATCTTTTGAAGACCAGCTGATGCATACTTCCAGTATTCATATCCCAAACCCACACCTTCAAACCATCGAATTCTTGATTCGTTATTTCAACCTGTTTAATTTGATCCTCGTTCAAGAAAGGAAGTATGTGTCTCTCCACTAAATCTGAAGACACAAGTAGCCTGCATAAACTACCCAAATCACTTGGCTTCATCTTCTTCTTGATCTTGAATGGATCATGATGATACAGACTTAGTTGAGTTGAAACCCCACGATCCCTCTCCTCTTGCAAATCCACCCAGCTATAAGATGATCTCATCATCTTAAGATTAAAAGCCACCCTTCTCTCCAATTGATCTTCCACAGATTCTTTAATTCTTGAATCGTGATCAGCAGAATTCTCGATAACCCAATTATCATCAAGAAGCTTCAGTTCTTTTGAAACCCTCCCTGGAATTCTTGAAGCAGCAGTAGAACTGATTGTGACGTTTGTTTTTGGCTTCTGGATCCAGTTAGGATTCTCGCTGAAAAGTGGCAGTAGCAACCCACTCGCTCCATTATCGACTTCTTGATAGTCACGTTGTTTTCTTTTCTTTAAATTCTTGATTTTCTTGGTAGCAAAACAAGAACTAGGAACACAAAAAATTTGTTGTTTATCCATCGTTGTTGTAGTAGAAAAATAACAGACGCATACAACAACTACTGATATTTTTCTTAAATGTTGTTCTGATGGGTGTGCCTAAATATATAGCCTGAAGTTAATCAGTGTCGTGTCCGGATTGAAGAAATCAATCAGTATGCAATTTGGAAATCTAAAAAAAAAAAAACGAAACTTTGCTGTCAAGTAATTCAACGGTAACTATAGGGTTTCGCTTCTATTCCTGTTGATGTGGGAAATCAGATCAGTTTTCCTCCCGCTCTTTCCTCCTGCGTTGTCCAATTGGGCCTCCTTCGTCACATCCTTTTGAGGTTGGCCCATTTCTATCCATGTAGGCATGCGTTTAACAAAAATTCTTGATTCTGCACAGTGGGCTCGCTAAAAGGAGCGATGCAAAATTACAAAAATCTGTTTTTTTTAATGTTTTTAATAAATTTTGTAGTTAAAAAACAGTATTTTTTCTTTTTTAAATAAAAAACTCATAATAATTTAACTATTTTTATATCAATAAGGTAAAAATCACTTTCTGTTTTTATACTATCCAATTTGACTGTTTTTAACTTTCCTATCTGGTGCAAACCAAATTCTATAATATTTAAAGTTGAGATAGTCTGACTCTTATATTAGACTCTATTGACAAGATATCTTCATATAATTGATCAGATACTAGATAAAAAATTTTGTTTGTTTCAATTTTAAATAATGTAAAGTTTAATTTGCACCATAACTTAATAAAAAGAAAGATTAAAATGACTAAAATTGGATCCTATATAATTGAATAAAATAATTAAAATAAAAGTTTAAAATAGCTAGAATGGGACAGTGCAACGACATGGTACAATTTTCGTCTATATCAATATTTCTAAAAAAAATAAAACAAAACCATAAAGTACTGTAGCGTTTCAACTATTTATTTACTGTTCGCTTTTTTTTTTTTTTTTTTTTGCCTTGTCTTTCCTTGCTTGTTCTTGCCTTGCCTACAGCCCGGTTTTTTTTTTTCCCTCTCTTCCTCTTTTACATTTTAATCCCTATTTTGTAACTTTTTTTTTTTATTTTAGTCATTAAAATTTTATTATATTTGATTTTTAGTTTTATAATAAATCATTTTTTCCTCTTGCCGGCATTTTTTTAAGCTTTTCTTTTGGCTTTTATTGAATTTTATTTTCATTTTAATCCCTATTTTATAATTTTTTTTATTTTGGTTATTAAAATTTTATTATATTTTATTTTTTTTCCTATAATAAATATTAAAATTTTATTTTAGTCTCTATTTTGTAACTTTTTATTTTGATCATTAAAATTTTATTCTTGTAGTAAATCATTTTTTTCTCTTCTTGTATTTTTTAAGTCCCTCTTTTGGCTTTTAGCGAATTTTATTTTTATTTTAGTTCATGTTTTGTAACCTTTTGTTATTTTAGTCATTTAAATTTTATTATATTTGATTTTTGTCCCTATAATAAATATTTGTTTCTTGACTTTTATTAAAACTGTTCACAGCTTTATTGTTTATGAGTTTTTTTTAAAAAGTTTTTTTTTTATCATTGTTTTATGATTTTTACTTTGTTTTGATCATTTAATTTTTATCGTATGTAATTTTATCTCTTTTTTTATGCCAAATTCTTTATTTGACAAAGTTTTTTGTCGTTTTGTTTTGGGTAATCTCTTTATCTCATTAACAAATTATAAATGAAGAATATATGATAAAAATCAATCATCTAAAATTCAAAAAGCTACAACATTATTATTTTAATTATCGGTTATTATATATATTTGTAATAAAATACATGTTTATATCAAATAATATCTAATTAGCAACATTATATTACTCAACTTTGCTCGCACGCTTTTTCGTTTAGTTAACCATATAACAAAATATGAGATATATGTTTTAATTTTTTTTTAAAAAAAATTACGTGATTCTTTTAAATAATTATTTTAAAATGTTATATGTTATATAAATGAATACATAAAAATATTGTATAACTCATTTTGAGTTTTTTCGCGTGATACTTTTACATAATTATTTTTATATTTTATATGAATGAACACATAAGAATATTATATAAGTACCCCGTGACAACTAGCAGTATATATGCTAATGTTTTTCTAAATTGGAATTGAAATCATTCAAAGGATGCCACCTCTTATCATTATTTCAATGACTTATGTTTGGAGAAAAACGAAGAAGATACATAAAACCACCTAAACTCACATAGTTTTTACTTTATTTATTATTTACCTACCCATTTGAATTGTTTGGTTAAATTTGACAAATTTTACTATTTGGAGGGACGTAATTACAAAAAAAATTTTAATTCAAGACGAAATTGTATTTAAAAAATAAGAAGAGGATCAATAACTTCCAAGCAAATACTCACAAGAAAATTAAAATAAACTCCCAAAACATCCAATATCATCAATTTCAAAAACTTCCTTGCAATTTCAATATAATCAATTAACATCTAATCGATCAACAAATCAATCCTTAATTAGAAACTCCATATAAGAAACTAGTCCTTTTTTCTCTTGCATTAACACTGAAAACTGAAATTAAAAGCCCCTTCACCAGTTTGATTCTTCAGAACCAAAGAATCTCCTTGTTATATCTGGAAAATTTGCCCATACTTGCCCTTCCGATTACATGAGGTTCGATGAGCATGAGAGCCGTCGAAGGTTGAGGGTATTTTGGTCATGGAAAGTTCTGGACGTGCTTGTAGGTAAAAGGGTAGTTCTGGGAAGATAGGTAAGCAACCAAGGTAAATCTTATTAACCGTGGTTCGATGAGGACAGTTGAGTTATCCACGTGCACTACATGCGTGAGCAAGAATCGCTCTGGAGTCTAACCTCTCCCGTCCAGAATGAATTAAAATTGTCTTTCATGCCTTTTCTTGTTTGTCAATTCCAATTTATGTAAGACCGTTTTTCAAATTCGTTAATCTCTTTTTGGTGGTCCAGATTCACAGTCCCATAATGGCTCATTATTTCCTAAATCCCATTACAAGCCTTATGGTTTATTTATTTTTCCCATAACTTCCTGCTCATATTTGTCAATCAGGAAACGTAAACGCTAATTCAGAGAAGCTGAAGTTAATGGATAAACCTATCAGTAATTAAAGAAAATTATCCAGATCTAGCAGGAGAAAAAAACCCACACTTACCCAAAATAAAAAAATAAAAAAAAGGGAAGGAAGAATTAGAGGCAAACGACGAGGCTCAGATCAGATGTGTTTTTCACCCAGAGAAGAAAAGAAAATCCCATATTTGGCTGCAACAATGAGTGCTTTGCGAAATGACAGAAAAATCTCTCAACTTCACAGTAATCCTCCAAAATCGCCCTGCCAGCAAAGGGTATTCTTCTTCCTGTCTGATTTTTGCACAGCGAAGATATCATCACCGCCTTTTTGCTTACAGTTTCAGAGAGAGAGAGAGAGAGAGAGAGAGAGAGAGAGAGAGGAGTAAATAAATAAATAAATAAAAATAGAGAAGGGCTGTTGAATATGTACAAGAGTAATCATCGGGTACACTAAACAATCAGAGAGATGGGGCAACCACCCTTTGAAACCTTCCTTTTCTCTCTGAGAGCACAGCCTCATACTTAAACTGATGATGAGAGATTGAATGGTGACTTGGTGAGTCTTAATGATCAGGCAAGAAAGCAACTCTAAACATGGCTGCAACAAAGCGGTGTCTATGAAATGGCATAAAAAGCCCATTTTATTGACTCCTCGAAGTTGCCCCGCCAAGAAAAATATTTTACACAAAACAAAAGGACCCTTGATGTCTGCTTTTTGTACAGAGTATCATCACAGCCTCATAGAAGAGAAGAAGAAGAAGAAGAAGAAGAAAAAGAAAAAAGCAGAACCCATACAGAAACATAGAGCGATTTATCAACTACAAGATCGGGAAATCATTGGCTTCACAGCCATTCAGAGAGGGAGACAACCACCGTGAGAGAACCAATTCCCATCTCTCTGAGAGCAAAGCCTCATTCTGTCACTGCTCTCTGGCTTGGATCTTTCTCTTGTTTTATTGGGCCACTTCCTTTTCATTTCATTCCCATTGTACCCCTTCTAAATAAAGATCTTGCCATGGTAAACTGATGGTGGATAGGAGGTGGAGCCATGGAGTGTGCGGGTAATTTTGGCATTGGGGTCTCGGGATGCATTTGTGATATATTGGAAAGTGTCGAAGGGTAGTTATGGACAATTACCAAGGTAAATCAATCCTCTTAGCTGCAGGCAACAACTTTTGGCTCGTTTATCCACGTGCACTGCATGCATGAGTGTGAAAACGTAGGGGATAACTTTTGTCTTTTTGAGAAATAAAATAGCTTTGTTCAATTTTTAACAACGAGTTTTTACCATTGCATTCACCATGCTCGACGTACACGTGCCTTCAATTTATGCTTACTTTGCCTGCTGCCACTTTCAAGGAAACTTTTCTTTTTTGGAGTCGTGGGTAAAAAAGTAGTGTTTTGTTAATTAAAAAATACACATATTTATATAATTTATATGATTAAAAATTATTTAATATTTTCTAGAAAATTTTCATATATATATACGGTGTAAAAACCACCATAAAAGTTGAGATTATCCGATTCTTAAGGATAAAATTTGGAGATTCTTCGCCTTTCCTTTCCAAATATGGAGCCCACATGTGCCCTGTAGTCTGTCCTGAAATTTTATATTACTAAACGCTCATGATGGTGTTTGGAGCTTTTACCTCAAACGATGTCGTTAATCACAGTCCCAAATAGCCAAGGTAGATTCATTCAACATATACACGATACAAGTATTTGAAGAAGTTTTCTAAATTCAAATCAACTCTATGTATACAACTGATACAGAGTATGAATTGAATTACCAAACTATGAAATTTCATACTTAAAAATTTTAAACTAAAATTAATTACAGAATATTTGAATTATGAATGATCTACAGATCACTTGCCTTTCCCTGACCTGGCTGTGGTGTCTGTTTTTTATGGGGGACTTTTCTTTCATCCCTTCCTTGCCCTTTCTCTGGAAAATGAGTTGTAATTCAGCGAAATGACCTAGGTAAATAATCTATCTCTGTTTTTTTTTTTTCAAAAAAAAAAATATATATATATGTAATCACTATCGGGATTCAAGTTTTTCTAGTTGAAAAGTATGACCTATTTTTCAATTTTGAGGTAAAATATCATGCAGTTGTTTTTTGAAAAAAGGAAGGTAATGCATTAGAGTTGCTTATTAATCTTTTAATTTTTTTTCTTTATTTCCAGGACATCCCAAGTCCAAAAACTCAAACAAATTAATCCCTCGTTATTCAATTAAACATACAAGACAACATTATATATCTAAAGAATTTTTTACATATACAAAAGCTGAAAATCAAAATTATTTGTTTAAATAATTAAATCTCTTTCAGTTCAAATCAACCATTTTGAACAGAGATGGCTAACCATCTTTGAACTATAAAACCAAACAATTCAATCTCATTGACGTTGTTTATAGTTAAAGAACTATCCCATAATCCAATTAATTGAGTTCATTTTTTATTTACTTTTTTTTTTTAATGTAGAATTGATTACAATTCCCTTACCATTACACAGAAAATTTAATTACTGAAATTACGATTATGGGAATATATCAATATTAAAGTTCCTTGCAGCAACTTTGGCATTACATCACTTTAGAGCTTCCCTTCCGTGGACCTCGCTAGCACCAGCTTCTTAAGCAGATACCTCATGAACTTAAATCCAACACTGGCCGAGGTCAAGAAATCCAATACAAGGCCTTCAGATCGGGGGAGAGAACAAGGAACTGTTTGGCTTCACTCAATTTTTTTTGTTTTCATAATTTGAGTACCATGTTCTTAACCATTGGGTTTTGCATTGTTAATTTGCTTCAAGATATCCATGAGTTGTCCCAGTGTCCCTGCTATTGTTCAATTAGGCATGTGCTATTTGCTTGCCAAACGAAATGGTAAAATTAATGTCTCATTTAACATTATCCACTGTCATCCTGCAGATGTCTAACTTGTGATTATAAGGATATAAGTGGTAATGGATTGTTAGAAATTAGTTGTATGTTTCTGATTGAGTTACTTTTGTATTAATTTATTTACAATTACCAAAATTTATTTGCTAGAAGTTCGATTAGTTACCTAGTGCGCAAAAATTTTATTTTTAATGTGGCAAATTGACCATTTTGACATTAATTAAAGCCAGTTCGTTTTTCCTTGGATTCTCAGCAACCCAAACACGCACACACACATAACCCAAGCGACCCGAAGCAAATAAAGCATATCCAAACAAGGCACAAAGCAAGCGAGAAGAGTGAAAGACGTAGAGATCGAAGGACAGCAAGAGGAGAGAGGCTCAGTCGCTCAGATGTGCCTTTTGTGCAGACAAGAGAGAAACACCCACATGGCTGCAACAAAGAGTGGCTTTTGAAATGACATAAAACACCGTTCCAAGAACCTACCAAAGTTACCCCGCCAAGATCACTGGAATTTCTCAATGCCTGATTTCTTAACACAGAGTATCATCATAGCCTCGTAGAAGAGAAGAAGAAGAAGGAGAAAAGATCAGAAGTTGGATGCGGCGGCGAGCCAGCAACCCACGGCTGTAGATTAAGTTAAACTCTATTATATATATTGAAAACGGTAAAAATAATGAAGAAAGTTTTCATAGGATGCGACGTGGACAAGTAAATTTTATTCAAATTTGTGTGTTGTTGATATATATATATATTTCAATTAAATCAACCATCTGTTTGTTATATGTTTGTAATATTTTAATATATATTGATATAAATACACGCGTATTTGATTTTATATTTGTATCATATAGTTTTAGGAGAGAGAAATTAATGGATTTTTTTAACCAAAATCTTTAAGTGAATATTTCTCAAAAATATATTTGTCGTTAATTGTTTTTATTTAAATCAAACTAAAGATGGTATTGTAAGTTGTAGATTAAACTATATATTACATTTTTTTTGTTAAGTATAAAATAAAAAAAAGAAAATATAATAAATATCAGTTTGAAAAATCTCAAAGTCTCTTAGGTTGTTGAAAAATTCATCATAATATATGAAGTGAAATGGATGTTCGTTTACAACTTTATAGTATTTCAATTAAATTCTTTATTGATAAAAATAAAAAAAATTGTTAAAGATGAAATATACCATTGGGCACAACAACAAATGCAATCTTAGTAAATATTATTCCAATGATAGTTATGTTGGTAAAAAAACGATCACAACAATTATAAAAATAAAATGAACAATAGATAAATAGTCATGATTAGGAATAGTAATCGATGGATATCCGTGAATGATGGGTTACAACTTCAAAAAATGTCTTAGGGTATTTTGGATCTTTGTTTTATGGGCCTGATTGACTGACTCAGTTCAGTTGTTGAAAAGAAAGGCTCGAGGATTGAATCAAAATAAGGGTATCTTTTGAATTGAATCATTTTCTAGTCACTTAATTTTGTTTAGCAGTTTAGGATCATTAGTTAATCCTTTATAATCCCTTATCCTATTCTTTTGTTTTTCCTCTCAGTAACCAAACATGGTACCGTGGATAACAAATGTGTGAGTTGTGACACAATAGAAGACATAAACAAAGGGAGGCTCGGATCCGCATATGTTGTCAAACAAAGGGAAAGTGACACCACCATGGCTGCAACAACCGGTTTCCTGCAAAACGACCCAAAAATGGGCTCATTTCACATACCATCCGGGTCACCCCGCCAAGAAAACAGGCACACTTTCGCCATTGTCTGATTGGACACTCCTGTAAAAGAAATTATTACCATCATCATCATAATCACCATAGCCTCATCATATATATGCGTGCTTGCTAAAGTTACTTGAGAAGAAAAAGAAAAGAAACAAAGAAATGGAAAGAGAGAGATTTTGTAGTTTGGAAATGGAGAGGAAAAGGAGGCAGAGGTCATGTGAAATCATCGGTTTTAATAAGCAGAAACGGTCATTTTCTACCATAGCAAGCCTCTTTCTGTTCTTTCTTTCCGGGAGTGTCAAACCCTAGGACAATGGTTTGGCTAGAAATTTATAGGACCTGGTTTAACCCATTTTCCCCTTTTGCCCTTTACTGTATGCTTGAGGTAACGTGAGTGGAGTAGCGGACCGTGGAGTCTTAAAGGGTAGGGTATTTTGGTCATCTGAACGAACAGGCTCGAAAGAAAATTTAAGTAGGGGATGTTTGGATCGTCGTCAAGTGATCATGTTTTAGTCAATATGATTTAACTCCTCTAAAGGCCTAGCCTGAAAGAAAAGATTTCAATTCACGTAGTTTTTTAAAAAAATCTAACTGTATAAATTGAAAAACAATCCAAATTACTATTTACTCACCCTGGATAGGCTCACCCTCGACAGGCCTTGAGGCCCACTACTTTTAAGATGTGCAAACAAAACACTACTAATAATAATCTCACTGTGACGGTCAAAATGGCACTTTCTTAGCCCAACAACTAGAGAAACGGAAAAATTGGATTCATTTCCAGGCCATTAAATCAGAGTATCCTATCAAAATTTCGGCACTAAAAATTGGATTAACAACGAACCAAAGCTAATCAAATCCCAAATCTCAATTTTCTACAACTCCCCATCTCTAGATTGCCAAAAAGTAAATAGTACACTCCTCCGGTAAAGCCTGATGCTCAACATTCACCACTCACAGTCAAAGAAGGCAGTAAAAATAAAACATCCAAATCAGGTAATTTTCCCTTTCCTTTTTTTTTTTGTCTCCTCACCCCAGTATCCAAACACAGTCGAGAGACGAAGTGAAAAACAGAGTCAAACATTGCTCAAACAAAACAACAAATGGGACACAGTACGAGACAGAGAGGTCAGAGAAGTGAGGCTCAGATCAATCACTATATGAAAATCAGACAAAGGGAAAGAGACACCACCATGGCTGCAACAGCCGGTTGCCTGGAAAAAAGAACTCATAAAAGATCAATTTTACAAACCATCCGGGTTGCCCCGCCAAGAAAACGGGCACCCACTTTCACCATTTGCCTGATCGGACACTCCCGGAAAAGAAAGCATTTGAATATCGTCGTCATCATAGCCTCATTTTATTGAGAGAAGAAGAGAAGAGAAGAAATGAAAAGAAAAAAAAAGAAAAGAAAAACAAACGCATGGTTGATTTCGGTAAATGTAAGAAATCATTGGCTCAAATGGAAGGGGCAGGAAAACAAATAGAGCCTCTTTCTTTTGTTCTTTTCCACGGAGTGTCAAAATCTGACTGAACGGGTTTGTTAGAGTTTTATAGTTGCCTGACTTTGCTCATCTTCCAGTTCTGCCCTCGGTTTTCCGGGTGATATAGGATGAGGGAGGTGTACCCTCAAGGGTGTTTTTGTCGTTTGTAAATATGGGTTCAGGCCCAGAATTCGGGGAAAAATTGATGGGCTTAGAAACGGGATTGGGTTACTAGCTTAATAATCGCTCCCATTTTGTGAGTGAGAAAACCATCCGAAGAAAGCGTGTTTACGATGGATTGAGATCTCGCCTTTTATTCCGTCATCTTTCGTCGATTAATAAATATATCTTTAAAAAAAACTCTATTTTGACATCCGATGTTTGTATAAAATTAATAAATTAAACCTTACATAAATAATTGGGAGAATTTGACTTTAGGCTTAGCCACAAAAATTACCTTCGAATTATTAAGTAATGATAACCTAAAATCCATACCATCAATTGGAATTATTTGAACTCCAAATCATTAATTTTTTGAATATATATTATTTTTATTTTGTTATCTTTTATGATCAAAACGTTATTGTTAATATTTTGATAATTAGAGATAATGAAGAAAATATAATATTTGCCTAAAAAATAATAGTTTGGGATCTAAATAATAACATAAAAGGTCAATGGTTACACAAGTCCTTCTACTTTTTTTTTTTTTTTTATCATGTTCCTTTATTTATTTTTATTTTTTTGTTTTGATTTCATCCCTCCATATTTGATTTTTGTCACAATCTAGTCCCTCCATTAACTTTTAAACTAACAATGTTAACTTGTTTTTTTTTTTCTGTCTTAATTTTATCCTGCTATTCTATTTTTTTCAACTTAATTTTTTTTTACCAAATTTAAATAAATGAATTTTGATATATATATATATATATATATATATTCAATCATTCTCTCAAAAAAAATTAAAAATTAAAAAAGCTTACAGAAAAGATGAAGCTAAAAATATTTTTTAATCCAAAATATCTAGGTAAATTTCAAGTATAATTGTCAAAAGAGTTTTAGTTAAAATTTTAAACTTTTGAATGATATTTATAATTTTATAATACCTCAAAAAAATATGCTATGATTTTACAAATTTTTTAATTTGACTAAAAAATTATAATATAAATTTTGTTACAAATTTTAGTCAAATTAAGAAATTTATAAAACCAAAATAAGTAAATTATAAATATTATCCAAAAGTTTAAAAATTTAACTAAAATTCTCTTCTTATTTTTAAAAAATACTAAATATTTCAATATTATACTCAAAATTTACTTACTACTATCACATCGAGAATGAATTTAAAACAAAAAAAAAGTAAAATAAATAAATAAATACAAAAGAAAGAACAGAGGGAGCTCTTCAACTATTAACAGTAAAACCTTGGAAGTTCAATGCAAACACTCGCTAAAAGGACAAGTACATCACAGTTTCAGTTATCAACCACCGCCCACCAGCCAATGGCTTCAGTTAAGAAGAAAGCACTAAGAAATCAGAAAAGGTTTAAGGACCTTTGGTTTAATCCAAGATGAACATTTTTAATAATGGTTCGGAGATCAAAGGAAAACAGATTGGAATAAATTGCAAATTTACATGTAAAAGCAGTTTAACAATCACCTATCGACAACTGGACAAAAGGAGGAGGCTATTTTAGAATCAAAGAAATGTTTACAGGGTAAAATAATCGGTAAATAGAGAGCTGATATAGGAAATGCCAAAAGTTGTTGGAAGCAACTGCACCAAGGCTTCAAACACGGATGAAGTTTGGTCCTCTAAATTCTTAATTTACATGACCTCCTTACCGCGCTGTCTGACTACAGCTTTGTTCACTATCTCCCCTGCTGAGCTTACAAAATAGGTTGTCTGCAAAAAAGAAAAGTTCAGATGTACTTGAGAGGAAAAGAGCATACTTCAATATCCAATATATATATATATATCAGTCCATCATAAATTCAAGAAGTGCATCTTAGGAGAATGTAGGTGTGCAATATAGCGTCATGTTAGAATGATGACTAGTTCATATTGAAGACCAGCAAATTTTTCCAAATGAACTCTAATCAACTGCGAAAAAGATGGGAATACATACAATCTCGAGGGAGCCAACTCTGTGGAGAAGAAACCCATCACCCATCATATCTCTGTGGAAGCCGAAAAGAAGATGGAAGAATGTAAGCTCAACTTGCATGATTGGAGTGCTACGTAGAGCATAACATACCAAGAAGAAGGTACTCACTTTCGAAAAGCCAATCTTTCATTTAAAGAATTCAACGGTTCACTCTCAGTAGGGTCTGCAATGCCTATGTAAGCCACACCACCTTGAACAGGGTGACTATTGCAACCCTGTCTGCTCATGTATGCATTCTAGGGACCAAAAGAAAGAAATACAAATTACTTTAATAAATGGACAACCGGCAAGTTATTAATCTTTACTACAGTTGTTGATATTCGACTTAATCTAGTTTGCCATAATTTTGTTCTTAAGGGAAAAAAATACAAAATCAAAGTTAATATGGCACACTTTTAATTTGTGTTAGCAGCATTGTCTGTTGATGTACCAGTATTTTAAAACTGTAAACATGGGAGATTCCCCCATAGATGTCAAAATGTGAAGACCATTCACTTCTTACCACTCCATATTTCATAAAAATATTGTGTAGAGGCACATAAATTTGCTTTGCTTCCACTTGCTCCTTGTCACAAATAACCACAGGGTGATATCCAGAAATTATGAGCCTGCAACAGTGTGAAAGAATTAATAACAAGGAAGAGCTAGATTTGTTGGTGCTTAGGATTCCAGTTCATTTTGAAAAATTTTTGTGTATCATAGTAATTCCAGTTTCTTTTGAAATCATAATACAAGTTATCACAGCTGAAGGCTTTAAACATGAACATTAAAATGATCCAACTTGGAACAACCTCTGAATCTTCAAAATTCTATTCCCTTCTACAGCCTGCTGGTGCTAGAGTTGAAAAGGCTTTAGGGGATAGATAAACTATTAATAAACAATGTGATACAGACAGATTTTACCAGTTATCAGTGGTTTCTTCAAGTGTTTGTGTCAGCCAGTTTAACTGACTATTCTTCAAGCCATTCGTCGATCTCGTGAGCATTGAATCCTTGAAGTTTCAAAATAGGCAAATGTCAGGAAGAGGTAAGGAAATACTACAAGTAAAACAAGAATAAAGAATCTATGAAGGTACTTCTCCAAAAACATCAACTATATTTCTAGATTTTCATTGAAGATAAATTATCCAAGTGAAAATTCTTATGAAAGGTATGCAGTCAAAATAAGCAAATAAATAAAGCAGTTGAAATGCAGAGCTCTAATGACTAACTGAAAAATGTGCTGCAAGTCTCTCTGACAATGTCATGCCAAGTCTATAAAATTGATAACCAGGTCTCTACTTGTGATTCAAATCCAAATGCAAAAAGATCTCTACATAACCCATGGCCCAATTTGATCATTTTCACTCTCAACCTTGCAGTGGACCTCATTACCGAAGGTAAAATGAGATACATTAGATAAGGCTAATGAATATCTATATTTGCTGTCAAATCCACTTTAAACGTATTTAAATGAATGGTAATCAAATGTAGTTTTTCACGTCCTCTGTCGAACTAATGCTTTAGTTACAAAATTCACCAAGCAGGTCCCTAATAAGGCTAGAAATATCCAAAGAACTGGACACATAATCACGATGAACTACTTTCTAGTCTAATAAAATCACATAATGCTGTCAGCTTATACAGAGATATAGTTTTCGATGTCCTCATATAGGAAATGTGATGGGAAACTAACATTTTAGCACGTGCTAGACTTCTAGGATTTCTCATAGATAGCTCAAATAGTATATAAATTTATGAAATCCAAATTGCATGTCCTCTTTATATGACTGCTCAGAGTTAAACAGCTCCAAGTTGCTGCGGCAAATTTTTTGCAATGTGCCAATGAGGTGAAACGCAGGCAAATTGGTCCACTGACAATTCCATGCAAACATCCCAACTTGGTTTTGTTGGACTTGTTAGAAACTTGTACCATAACAGTTAATGCATCTAAAGAAGGGGATGAGGGATTGAAGAGGACATGGCAATAACTACAATCTAACTATCAAAATATTAACCAAACAGCACATTGAGGTGCATATTCTGGTGGACTCAATAATTGACACTAGCAACTTCATTGTTGTGAAGCTCGGATATTTATCTCAAAGAATTGTGCTGACAGACAATACGTCTTTATGTCATAATCAAATACAAATAGTGTGAACTATACAAGCAAGTTTATACCTGTAAAGACCCAGTGTCCAAACCAACAAGCGTCAACAATTTTCCACGAGTGATGTTGATCTGCTCCAGGAAGCATCCAACTTTCCCACTGTTTGAAACTCTAGTAGAGTACCTACAAGCATTACTTTTTATCATTACCGCTTACCGGTGATTAGCAGGTAGATTAAAAGAGGTTGTCATCTATGCAGTTTAAGATAATAAAAAAAGCTGCACGCAATCAGGTACCAATTGTAACTGTACGGTATACCAGGGAACTTTCTGTGATGAGAAGAGCCTGCTTGCCTGCAAAAGATATTTGTGGGATTGTTGCTAGCTGTTCATTTAAAAGAAATGCACTAAACTTGGGAGAAACCATTTCCATCACTTTAACAAGGTATTGAAGTATTTATACTTTATTCTAATATTCTATTATAAAGAGTCCCGTAGTAAGCTTTTCGCAAAACAGTTTGATTTTCACATGAGCATGAGCTGAGTGTTGGGTCACAAAAAATCCATTTGACTAGAGTGAAAAATTGTATTGATTAAAGTTTTGTGGGCCAAAGAAGGATATTACAAATCAATAAAAAAGAGGTAAAAGAAAGAGATCTTACATTCTGTGTGAGTGGATCATCTTCTCCCAGCTCACTAATGTTGACCACAAACCTTGCTTCGTAAATGTTAGCCACTTTCTCCATCTTCATCAACAGCAGGATATACAGTCAAGTTAGGAACAACAGATGAAATATCAAATGGAAATACCCTCTGGTGATTTGAGTAAACCTGGGTAAAGTCAATGGGATGGAAACTCAAAAGCATAAACACTAAGTACTTCCTATCACAACAAATAAGGATACACCCCAAATCTTTTTACCACAAACAGAACCAAACCAGTAATGCCAACACAACTGAAGGAAACGTAGAGAAACCCATAAAAGAAAATAATTTGAAAAGTTGAAGCTATAATTTCATTTTCAAAAGAATTGGAAAACGAAGCCACAAACATGAAACTAAGATCATTCATAAACAAAACAGGGAAATAAGGTAAATAAATTTACAACCTAAATCAGTAAAATTAAGAATTAAAAATCATGATAAATTCTTAAATATAAAGAAGAGTGCATCAATGTTCAACGAGAAAAGAACAGAACTTGACCTGTTTGAGAAGAAAGGTTCGCTGTTTAAGGGATCTATACCCTCCTCTAACACTAAGAAAGTAAACATCAAGAGGTGTGCTAGTGCCATTTCTGCTTTGATAAAGAGACCTTTGAGGCTGGCCCAAGTTGAGAGCAAGGTAGAAGGCAATAAAGAGAGAAACTTGCAAAACAAAAGTACAGGCCCAAGATCGCTTCCTTTCCATTCTAACACAAATTTCTCCAAATCTCAGTTCTCTTCTAATAATTTCTTGTAGATCTAAAGCTTGTACATGGTAAGGAGAAGCTAAAAAAAAATCTTCGTTAAAATATACAAAGGCTGGAGAAGCAAAGAGAAAATGTTGGTGTCAATGTTGCATTATTGTTAATAAATGTCTTGGAAAAAGGTCACTGTCATGGTGATTGGTGGGTGGTCTAGAATTCCTCTGGACATCTCTTGCTGGGTTCCTAGAATCAAGCACAATAATTGATATTTATTTATTTATTTAGGAATTTGAATATTTTACGATTATTTTAATTTTATTATTTAGAAATATCAATATTTATTTTTTATTTGTTCCAAAAAACTTGTTTCATTTTCTATTTATATATGCTTCAAAATATTTATTTGATCAAAAATTTTAATGCTATGTTTTCTAAAATACCCTTAATTAATAAAAAAATAATTTTTTTATATATTTTTTTTTAACTAACAAAAAATTAGTATTTTCTATATTTTCTCTATATATATATATAAATACTTTTAACATCAAAATTTTAAAGAAAATTTTTGTGTTGCATGAAAAATATTCATTCGTCTAGATTTTTTTTTAGCTAATTTGTAAAGAATCTGTATTTTAGTTTGTAAAGGTGTTAAAAAGTTACAGATATGGTAAGTGTCTTTTATATACCGCCAAAAGTTTTGAATTTAAAGGGATGTGAAAGAAAAATTGTTGATCTGACGCCTTAATTTTGGAACTAATTTTTAGCTTAAAATTTTGTGGAAAATTTAGAAAGGTTTAATGATTTCTAAATTTTTTAAAAAAATTTAAACTTGAATTTGGAAGGGATGAAAATTTTAACTTGCCACATTGATTTTGAGTTAATTTTTTTAAAATTTGTGAGAAATTTAGGTAGGTTTAATAATTTTTAGTTCTTTTTTCAAAAAAAAAAGGACCTAAAATTTGAAAATGACAGAAATTTTAATATTCTAGGATTGCAGAAATTTTGAGAGTAAATATTTTTATTAGTATATTATTTGGTAATGTAAGATTAAATTAGATAGATCTTCTCCTTAAAAAAAAAGTATTTTATGAAGTATTGTTAAAAAATATTGATATGACAGTATAATCAATAAGTTTCTTAAACAATATGAAAAGTCAAAAGAGAGGATCACTTTGACACATAAGAAGTATTTAAATTAGGGTTTTAGTTTTTTTTTTTTTAATTTATTTTTCACCAACATAATTTTATGTAATATATTGAGTGGAAAAGTTGAAATCTTTCAAATAATTTTGGAACGATCGATGGAAGCAATTAGGTGTTGTTTGGTAACAATAGAATGACGGAAATGAAAAAAAAATTATTATTATTTTACAGGTGTTTAATTGAAAAGAATAAAATAAAAATAGAAATAAAAAGTAAAAATGAAATGAAAATTAAATATAATTTCATTTTCATAGAAAGGTTGGAATGAAATTATTTTTTCTTAAAATAGTGATATATTCCTTCGGTTTCAAAAAGATTGCCTCCCTTTTTATTTATATTTGTCTCAAATACTTGCCCGGTCAAAATTTTTTAATAATGTATTTTTCTAAAATACTTCTAATTGATAAAAAAAATCAATTCTTTCTTTCATTTCCTCTTCTTCACTAAAAAAAAAAAATCAATATTCTTTATATTTTTTGCTTTATACATACAAATACTTTTAACATAAAAATTTTAAAGAAAATTTATTGTTACATGAAAAATATTCATTCTCTAATGGATTTTGTTGCTTTCGAAATTTTGAAAGTAAAATATTATTTTTTTATAATTATTTTAAACTTGATCGTTACTTAATTTAATAATTTTTTCTTTCATTTACCACCTTAATTTTGGATATATTTTCTATTTAAATTAATATTGGTTCTATGCAATGCAAGATTAAATTTGATAACTAATAATTTTAACAAAAAGAGTATTTTAGAAAATTATGAAAAAAAATGTTGATATAACATAATAATTGATGAGTGAAATGTTAAATAAGATCATTTTTTTTAGGATGGAAGGAGTATTATTTTTATTTATTATGTATCAACTCCTTCAACCACCACCTCCACTTCCACCACTCACCGCATTGGTGTTGGTGATAAAAAAATATTATTGTTGTTGTTGTTATTATTATTATTATTATTATTATTATTATTATTATTATTATTCGCCATCAATGCCACCTTATATATATATATTATTGTTATAATACTATTATTATTGGTACTTTCTTTTCATTCTTCTCCTCTTTTTCCACCACCACAACTATTTCTATCGTTTTTACTATTATCATAGTTGATGAAATTGTTTTTTTAATCATTATTCTTATTCTTCTTAAAAACTAGATATTAAAAATTTTAAATTTTATTTGATTTCTTATTATAATTCCAAACACTATATGAGAATACAAATGTCATTTTAATTTCTTAATTTTTATTCTAATTCTTATATTTCAATTACAAACCTTCTATTTTTGATAACCAAACAACACCTTAGAGTTTTCAAAAGAGTGAAAATGCATAAGATTTTTTTTTTTTTTTTTTTGCTACATTAACCACCTTTATTGGCAAGACTATACGTGCAAGAAGCTAAATGTATATGCTCAATTTTTTTTTTAAATAATTAAGTAATTTAACTAATTTTATTAGGTATTCATTTATGTTATTTTTCTTGGTTTTAACATGGTTCGAAGCCACATAGCATATGGATTGGATTAAAGATGAATCTCATAAGGTTTTAAAGCGCACGATGCCAAAGAAAGGTTTTAAAGCGCATTAGGAAACTCGAGTTTTGTTATTAAAGAAAGTTTTTTTTTTAATCTTTATTTTACTTAAAATAAAATGTGTAAGTGAACCATTGACTTAGGCCTTTTAGAGTCAAAGGGTTAAAGCTTCTTGTGTTGAGCATAAGGCTTAGACTTCTACTAACAGCAAGCATTGGTACAGTACCATCTAGCTAAAGGAATATCCAATTGTTACTTTTTATAGTATTTGCTAGCAAATTAAAACAATTTAGTTCAAAAAAATAAAATTTTTATCAACTCAAATATAATTGTTCAAATGGATGATGTGTTACGATTTCAACGATTAAGGGTCATTCTCATTTCATTATAAATACTCGGTTTCATATCATGATAAAGGAAATTCTAACTTTTTGATCCTTAACGAACAAACATCCGAATACTCTCCGATTTATCTTTCAAAACTTTCTTATTTACACATCAAATTTTATATAACTAAAAGAAGTGAACATTTCACTATTCATTTACCGTAGTTTAAGACTCGATGTACTCGTGGATGACTTTTTTGTAATTTTTTAGATTTTGGTGGGTGAAAATTATACGGTTTTTTCACATTTTGGTCTCCGATATTTTCGAACGAATATTTTGATTTACATCTTCATTTGCTAATCCGTTTTGGTCCCCGGGTATAGAGAGAAGGGAGGGAGGAAGAGAAAGACAGGATGAGAGAGAGATCGCCGGCCAAGCTTATTTAGGATCGCCGATCGGTGAAAATCTATTAGATTTTTTTATCTTTGAGATGTGAGTTTGTCCATGGTGGTTTTAAGTCATTAAACAATTAGAGGAGGTAGATCGGAGCCAAAAAAGGAAAAAGTTTCGATTTAATTGTGTATTTTTCTTTTATTTTAGTATACATTAAAATGATTTTTAAGATTTTAGATATGTTTATTGATTTTATTTCGGTCATTTAGAGGTGTTTAGGAAAAAGAATAATATCGAAATTCAATTTCTAGAGATCTGATACTTAACCTTTAATTTTTCGAAAAAGATTCGGTGACTCGAGTTCGCCGGAAGTTACATGTTTTTGTTTTTTGTTTTCCTGGGCGAACAAAATGCTGATGGGATTCCCCACTGTCGAACTTCTATTCTTCAAATAATAGACCTTTCTATATCTGACTAGTCTGGTGTTAGAAAAACCATCAGGACCTTTTTTAAAAAAAAAAATTGTTGGTAGGAGGTGGGCATTACAATTTGATCATACAAGAAGACAGAACAATGAAAATCCTCATCCTTTGAGAAATTATGCAGCCACGAGCCGACTGATCTTGGTATTGAAAATTTGACAAGAGTATTCCATCGAGGTCCTTTTTCTCTATATGTGTTTTTGCCCTTATGTTTCCTTTCTTTTTTGATTTTTTTTTCACCTTTTAGATTGAAAATAAATTCTTGGTGGTGTAATGATCTAATTAAACAAACCTTCAGAATCTACCGGTAGTGTAACTCGTCGTTCTTTATTTCTCCTTACGGTTCTAAAATTACAGAGGAAAAAAGAAAAGGAAAGACAGAAAGAAATATTTAGAATAACCTTTGTTTTCAAACAAAAGCCTTCACTAGGTAACAGATCAATCTTTGGAATACCTCACCAGAAGCTCAACTAGTTGAATAATGACAACTAGTTCGGCCTGTAATGGAAAAATCTATGCACAATAGAAATATGTCTTCTGTTTCACGAGATGTCTCGCAACCAACACAATCACTCTCTTCTTTCTCTTTCTGTTCTCTGCAATAATGTATTCAAGCAACCTTACCCCATCATCATCCACTGCAACAGAAGGCTAATCCAGCAACCAAATTGGCCTATCAATTGCCAGCAACCTCGCAAGCTGCAGCCTTTTCTGCGGCCCATTAACAACATATTCTTGCCTTCTCTTTTGGTAATCTTTCAAGTCCCATCAGCTTAAGAGCAGGCATAGAACCTTGCTTGCCTTCAAGAAGCTTAAACCACTAAACATTGTCGAGTGCAGTAAACTTTTCTTTGACGACATCTTTCGAGGAGAGCTAGTTGAGCTGAAGCTTGTACTGATGGAACACTCCAGATTTAGTCACATCATGACCAGTCCAAAATATCTAACCCGTCGAAGGCTTAACAAAACCAGCTAACATTCATAAGAAAGTGTTCTTGTCCGAACGGTTGCTGCTTGTCAATACAAGAGTCCCACCATCATGAACAGAGACATTTACATGTCGCAAGATTTGTTGGGCATTTCTCATGCATGGAACATTGTCAAGAACCATCCGAGAGGGGGAGGTTTCCGAAGCGATATTGAGGCTCAAAAATTGAAACCCAGTGTTTTTGTTTAGAATTTTGCAAAAACTTTCAACTGTAAATCCAACAGCTTTAGAATCTTGACCAGTCAATTGTCAACAATAAGTTTAACAGAAAAAACATTTTGCCTTTATCACTCACCACCATTACAGTTATAATTACAGCCACAATCTGACCTCTAATCCAAACAGATCCTTGGTAGTTGAGGAAATTCAAATTATTGAGAATGTGAAATATTGTGTTTGTGGTGTGCTTAAGGATCTAAGTTTTCAGATCAAATGGAGAACTGCTTTCCTATGCAAAATAAGGAGAATGACATTCCAACACTATTAAGGAAATTGAATGAAAACCCATATTGGCATAGGATTTTTAGGCAAAACAAGGCCAACTTTATCAAGAAAGAAGCTTGTGGAATCTAAAATGTTGAAAAACACAGGCAAATTACAATTAGTCTTAGTCTCTGACCATAACAAACATAACTACTGTCATCAGTTTGGGAATAAATAAACTAAATTCCCTCAAGTAGCTATTCATATCGTGCTTAGCCACAGCGATTCAGGCAAGAATAACTTATTAGTAGGGCTTGTATAGGGGGAAAAAAAAACACTCATCATAAAATAGAAGGTAGAAAACATCCACTACTCCTTTGATCATTTCCTATAACTCATTCCTATAATACAACAACAGATTTTTGATCATATCTGTTTCCCGCTTCCTATCCAAATAAAAAGGGAAGGAATGATAAATACAGATTATTGTATTATCACTAGTCCGCATCTAGCTTAATGAAAATTTCTACCAGCATACAAAAGTGTTGCTCCCTGCAGATTTCTTTCAACCCCAAAGACACATCTAGGAGATGCCCAACATTGAACTAGTGCCTCATCTCACGGGCAACGACTTCCACAACGGCCATCCTTCTAACAGCATTTGTGGGTCTTGTATTTGACCCTCACGCCGCCGCATATTAAATCGGAGTAATGCAGTTCAAATTGGCACTAAAATGTAATTCGGGCCAGCATCAGTGACCAGTTCAACGTTGCATCTATTAGTATGTACATATAAATATTAAATTAAGTATGGAAACAACATGGTTACAAAGATTTTATCACTGTCGCAGAGGTACATGGTCGTCCCTGGAAGCAATCTTAAATCACTGGCATATGACAGGATCTTCAGGGTGATTAAACAAGGCCCTCAAAATCAATAAAGCAATGCCCTTGAACATGTATTCTCGACTTTCCTTTCAATTGCTGATCCACCTTCGTTTTCGAGGAGGCCGCTCTGGTTTAATCTCTGAATCTGCAGGAGCCTCAGGTTTGACAGAGGGCAGTGCGTCGCTCTCCATCTTTTTTATTGCAAAGGCATCTTTCTCACTTGGCATTGGAAGCTTGAACCTCTCACTCCGCTTCTTCAACTTCTCAACTGTGTCCAAGTGCCGGTCCTCTGATGGCTTTGTATCAGTATCCTTATTCTCCACGTCAGCAACATCTTTCTCTTCCCCCGTGGGATGCTTCTCAACAGACTCGACTTTGGTCTGCTTCTCAACAATCTCGACTTTCTTAGGAGGTTCATCAGGAAGTTTACTGCCTTCTAAAGATCTGCCGTTGTTATTTTTATCAATCTCTTTATATTTTAAGGAAGCTGATGACTTGCTGATATTGTAATCCCTCTCTTTATGGCTTGTCCAACGTTCCAATTTTGAACGTCCTCTCCTTGAATCTTGTTGTTCTTCATCCGAGGAAGCATCTTCCTTTTGTCTTTTGGAAGAGTTCTGTTGCATCAAGATCTCAGCCTCTCCATTTCCTGGCTCACGAGCACGTTTTAAAACCTAGCAGAAGTAAAAGATTAACAGCACCAGCTCAGCTGAAGGCACTTTCTAAATTTAATCAGCAAAATGTCAAACTAGTTGACAAACAAATGAGTTGCTAAGGGAAAGAGTACATGTATCAAGTTTAATTATCACTCTACCCTAACTTGAAGAAATCTGAGCATAACGAAAATAGTTTCCTTCAAGAACATGAAATCCCCATCTAAGCAACCAAGCCCTTGTTGTTAACAATTTCAAGAAATCTTAACAACAAAAAGATTTCTATAAAGAAAAATCAGAATCTAGCCCACCACTGTGAACTAATTTCAAGGAATCTTAACAATCAAAACAGCTAGACATTGCCTAAGCACTGCCCTGAGAATTTGCAGCACTGCCTGCCCAAGTACCTAGATCTCCAGTGTACCCGTCATTGGTAGAATACTGATGAATGTGTAAGCATTAGTAAGAGTATAACACAATACCACATATATCTTAAAGTGATTTTTGCATTACGTTGAATATGAGTTTGCATTTTATCAGACTTAATTCAAGTGAGGTGACCTCACTACTTTTATCTACTTAGGCGTGTATGATGTGCTTCTGCAGCAGAGAGACTACAGGGTTCATGGTTCTGTGGTGATGGAGTATTGAATTATTTTGATCAGAGGAAAGAATTGAATTATTTTGAGAAGAGTGGAGTCATTCTGATCAACCTGATGGGTTTAGGTCATGAGAGGATGAGAACACATTGTGTGAGTAGTTTGGCAGTTGGAGATAAAGCAGACTAGAGAATTGGAATCTATAGCTGTCGTGCAATATCTTCTTTCAGGGCTTTTGGGAGGTACTTCTGTTTGGATAGGTCCTAGTTGCCTTCTGTTAGCTCAATTTCGTCATTAGGAGGATGCCGTATCCTCCTTGTTTTTTTGAGCTGTTTTAATTTTACCTATTACAATTTTCTTCTATCAAAGACATTTTTATTTATTACTTCATTTATCAATGATCTGCCTTCTTAAGGAGGATATCCCTATCTCCTACTCCTCCATTTCAATTAGAGCTAAGCATGGAAAATACCATTTCATCACTGTGACCACTCTGCTCTTCTTGGTTTCTTCTGGAAGGGCCCAAAGTGCCATGATCTCCACCATCGTATTCTTTGTTTTTCCTTGTGTTTTCTTTATGCCTCTTCTCATGCACCCTTTGGTTATCAAAAGTATCCATCGTGCGATCAATGCGAGTGCTTGACCTTTCCTGCCTGGATCTTCTCTCCTCATTACTAAACTGATTTCCTCGTGCATAAACATCATCACGTCCCCTATGATGTGAAAGACTTTCATCCTCCATTCGCTCCCTTCTTTTCTGGTTTTCACTGTTTCGAACTGGATCTTTAAGTTGGTAGTCTTTATCAGAAACTTTATATTCATCTTTCCCCCTGGCATGCCCAGCCCATGCTTTGTCGTCCACACCACGCCCGCTCCTCGCAGATGCCCGTCCTTCTTCTCTCTCCCGTTTTGGTAAATTTTCTTCATTGGGTTGTTTTAGCCTATACAACTCCTCCCTCTCCCTCTGCCTCTCACCCCTCTCTCTTTGGAGCCAGACCTCATCTTTATGCCTAAAAGAGTGATAATCATCAAGATTGTCTCTAATCCTTTGCTGATCACCTCTTTCGCGCCTTCGGCGACTGGTATTTTCTCTGTGGCCATGCAGGATCTCCTCCTTATCAGCATATTCTCTTTTTAAATATTCCTCATCTTTCCTCCTTTTGCTATGGTAGTCATCTACCATTTCAAACCTACTCTTCATACTGTCATCTCTGTCCCTGTGCCGTGAACTACCATCCTTGTCATGATGAATCCTGTAGCTTCCATTTTCTAACTGTTTTCTTGAATGAAGATGCTCATCTTTGTCACTCCTCTCAGTCTCCCGAACCTTACTCCGGTTCCTGGATCCCATTTCATCTTCACGTTCCCTCTTCCTGTCTTCAGTTCTATGTTTTCTGCCATATGGATCTTCATCTCTCTGTTGCCAAGAGATATCAGGATTTTCGCGCTCCTTTCGCCTATCATACCCCTCATGTTTCATGTGCAAATGATGGGGCAAGCTAAGATCCAAGTCTCTTTGAGGATAAGAATCCTCCCTCCCTCTTGCGACGACACGACTTCTTTCCATCTCTTGTCTCAAATCACGATCCTTTCTTCGAAAATTCTGTTCATTTTCATCAAGGTGCCTTCTGATGCTCCCTGAACGTCTAGAACGTCCATCTTGAACAACTTCCTCCTCAACACCATCTTGCCATTTCTGATAATCTTTGCTACTGCCTGATCTTGCTTTGCTATTTTCACTGCTTCTTGCAGCCTTTGAGTCTTCCTCATCATCAAGCTGCT
Organism: Dovyalis caffra; assembly: GCA_963924115.1. Taxonomy (NCBI): domain Eukaryota; kingdom Viridiplantae; phylum Streptophyta; class Magnoliopsida; order Malpighiales; family Salicaceae; genus Dovyalis; species Dovyalis caffra. The sequence continues at coordinate 2,115,203 of CAWUPB010001111.1, read as the reverse complement.
GCAATGCAGGCTGTTCGAGATGAGAACTTACTTTTTGTTTCCTTGCAGAATGGTGCACATCTCCATCCTTGGGAGTATCATTTGTGGTTTCTTCATTCTCTGTCATTCCATCCCTTCCCAATCTAGAGCTTCCTTCAGCTTGCAAAAGGTCAACATCATCTTTTTCCTCAGAACTCAACTCTCTTGCATCCGGAACATTTTTGGGTGATGATCTCCGTGGACTGTGTTTACCGTCCATACTTTCAGTTGATTCTTCCTCCATGTTATCAAGAAATTTCTTGTCCCTTGAGCTTCGACTAGGAGTTAAATGAGGTGATCTGTCACGCGATCTTCCCTGGATCAACCTGTGAAGAAGAGGAAAGAGTTAGAATTCTTTCAGTAGTTCAGGTGCATTTTCAACAAGTGAAAACTAAACCAACATCAGAACTAAAAGAAAACTGTGAGTAACAAAATTCTTGATCCATAAAGCATTCACAATGGCATTAAGTCAGTCTATGGCCCGCTAACACTCAAGATTTACAACTTAAAATAAATACTCCAATAAACAAAAGAACCATCTCATCAAAATTTATAACCAAATATGTTAAAGACAAAAGTATCCATGGTCCATTAAGCACTCCAAATTCAGGGGCAGACAAATGTGAGTTTTCTGAGCGACAAGTAAATGACTATAAACAGCAGTATCACATCAACAGTGTCATTATGACCATAGAAATGGCTCCGTCTACATCTGATTCGTAATTCACTATTTTCATGAATTTTTGGAATCCTGGTAATCTAAATGACCCAAAAACACCCTGAACTTTCGGTCAAACTAGGATAAGCCCCTAACCTTTAAATTTTTTAATTTGACCACCATGAACTATTTTTTGGTAAAAAAACAGACCCATCCGTTAAATTTAACTGCATGCGAGGTCACATGATGATCTAAAAAGTGAGATGTGTCCTGAAGACACCTAAGAATCACATGCATTCTTTGTCTAAAAAATAAATTGAAAAGGAATAAAAAAAAGAAGAAGAAGAAGAAAGAAAAATTCAAAAGAAATTAAAAGGAAAGAAAAGACTCAAAAGACATTAAATTTTTAATTCTATCCTCTCTGAAACGTGAAAACTGCTCATCATCTACCACCACCGAGCTACCAAACCCTCCACCACCACCAAAGCTAATCCATCAATCCATAAAAGTACCACCAAAATCATTGACAAAAGGCAAAGCCAAGTAACCACAAAAGAGTAGAATCATTCATCTTTTCATCTCACCAAGTCACGGAACTGATTCAACCATTGCCACTTCTATCACCAGATGCCATGCCACTGCTATACTAGAACAAGAACCATCACTCCCACTCCCTCAAGGCATGCCCTCTATTTTGGAAGACTTGAGAGATCTGGATTTAAAATTTTTTTTAGGTGGGTAACAGATCTGTATTTCGAATTTCCATTCTTGTTTGCATTTATGAAGAATTGAGTATCTATGATAGCTGTTTATGGTTGTTTGTGATGGTTGACACAAAAATCTAAATGGGTCAGTTGGGAATTGAAATAACAAAGGTGGAGCTCCCCTCTTTTCAATGGCAGTAAAAATTGAAGGCAAAAACAGTGGTGAAGAATGTTGAGAAGCATGTTGATTAATTTGCTTGGGTTATAATATTCAACCAGTTGATATATATTACATATTGAAGCAAGATCATATGTTAAGAGTAAAGCCATGTTACATAAAGAGAGACCTTGATCCTCCTCCCACCAGTCTAATGAGATTTTTTCTTTCTGTGATTTCTTCTTTTTGCTTAATTTTCATCTAGCTCAAGACAAATATCAAACATGGGGCTGAGGAATTCTACCTTGCCAAATATTATAATTATTATCATAATTAAATAGGAAATTTCTTTTTTAAAAAAAAATTAATTTTAATTGAGAAATCACGTGACTGGGGTGTCTCCAGGACATGTGTCACCTTTTTAGATCATCATGTGATCTCACATGCGGTCAAAATTATTGTAGGGGCCTATTTTTAACCAAAAATAGTCCACTGTAGTAAAATTAAAAATTTTAAAGGTTAGAGGCTTATCTCAGTTTGACCAAAATTTCAGGGTGCTTTTGGGGTATTTAGCCATCCTCCGACCATGCTTCTGCAAATACGAAAGGTGGCCAAATTGCATATACTACCACTACCGCTCATGAAAAGAAACGTGATATACACATAGGGACCTCCGATTGGAGGATTTGTTATTTATAGGAATCTAAGAACATTCTCTAGAATCTCCTCCTACAAGGTGCTCATTAAAATTATCATCTCTTTAAGATGCTCACAAATGTTCACATGCCTATCTCTTGATATCCAAAATACGAAAAGACGGAAAAAATTCACAAAATTACCAAATGCCGGCATATTTGCTCTATCTAAATTGAATACATACAGCAAAAGATGGATCGTGAGTATCTGGTTAATTGAAGGCAATCATTCCTACGAGATTTCTCTCCTTTTGTTCTGAAAACTTATTCTTCTTCCCTAAACTCTGCCACTACCGCGATTATTCTACAGCCCCCAAGTTTCCTCATATAGCCACTCTATCAATCATTATGCCAGTACAACCCTAATTCTCACTTTTTTTACCCAACTCTTTCTTAACTAAGTACCCATTAAACCACTCAAAAAAAGCCCTAAATCTCTACCATTTAGCCACCATACCAAAACACCCGCAGCTTATTTTTTTCAATTTGTCAACATTTGGCCACCAAACTTGATTGTTCTCCAACCATTTGCAAACCCTAAACAATTTATACATTCCACATCAATCTAAAACCCTAGATTCCCAATTTAACAAACCCAAACCCATCACAGAACAAACAAATGCATATTTCTTGAACCTATACTGTATTGCCATAATAGAGTAAAAGAAGATGGTATAACCTTATTTCATACCTTTCCTCATGAGTGGTGCCAAAGTCCCTACCAGAGTACGAAGGAGGGTGACCCCTGGAACCAGTATGGCGGTATGGAGCTGATGCTTCAGGATGGAAGGGCAAAACCCCATCTCCTTCAGGCATGTTGCGGGCAGTATTCATGTAAGGTGTTCTCCTCCCACCCTTTTGACCATTGTATGCCTGCGGAAAATCACCAGCAGATTCATTTTCTGTCTGAGCCATGTCATCTTCAGCTACATCACTTCCTTTAAAGTCATCTCTTTGAGGATCATTGTTTGCTCCATCCTGGAGACCATCTCCAGTGGAGGAATCATCTAGAGAGTCCTGGCAGATAATCTGTTCATCAAAGAAACTCAGTTAATCGACACTGCATATGTACTACGCAGATATCAATCAAATAAATAAGTTTATATCAGTGCAATTAAAGACAGAAATGTTTACTTACCTCTATGATTGCATCAGAATCACGAAGTCGAGGAGCTCGACCTTCAATGGAGGGAATGCGTTCACCATAACCAGTTTCAACTTGTATTGCTCTTCCAGTTGGCTAAAAGCAAATAAAGTAAACCATTGAGTCCTCAAAGAAATATGGAACCAATCATAGATCTAGAGTACTTCATATCTTTAAAACATTTTTATAGAAAACAATGTTTTCTTGGTTCAATGGGAGGCCAATGGACCTTGGACTACACAATAAGATTAGCCCCACCCCTCCCAAGGTTTGAACCTGAGACTTCCTAGTGAAAAACCCAGTCTTAACAGCTGGAGTGTCCCACTGGGAACAATAGAAAAACTATGTTTGATCAATTTGGACAATACAGAAGAACCAAATCATTTAAACAAACAAAAGATCAATAAATTCCTGGCCATGCAACAAGAACAGATGCATTTAAGTTGCAGGCAATGGTTGAATTATAGAGCCTTGTCAAAGTCACAGAATTTCGTCTCTGGTAATGAAAAATAATTAGTCAATTTTTTATGCTAAATATGTGGAAGAAGAGAGGAGAAGTCTCAAAGCATACAATTTGTGACCGCAAACGAGTAGATCCTTTAGTCAAATCACTCTGTCCAACGTCTGACTTTCCAGCATTTGAATTGTTAGCTGAAGCATCATGGAAACCTGTTGCTGCTGCTAATTCTGGCGGCAAATCAGGATCATACTCCTAAAGTGAAAGCAACAGAAAATCAGAAACTTTCCTCTTCACCAAGTAAAAACCAAAACGTACGATTCATTTTACATGCATAAATATCGATAGGCTGAAGCACACATATAACCACATGATGCCTAAGCATAGAATTACCTGCTCTGCCCGCCCACTTTCATAAACACGAATTTTGCTTTGCATTGTAGTCTCCAGTCGGTATTGTTCCTGCACAATTCAAATCAGATCCTCTTACATATTATTTATCTAATAGATACAAAAACTTCTTCTGGTGCTGGCAGAATTGCACATATAGAGATTCAAAAACGAAACGATTTAATGTCTTCAAAATTTGATATTTACCAGCTGTTTGCAATAATCTTTCCAGCTTTCCTCATTCAAACCAAAGTTGAAGTAGTCTGATATATCCACACCCGGATATTTCCATGGCTTTTCCTCAAAGCCATCAATGTCAACTTCAAATATTGTCCTGAAAATAACATTGAGAATGGATAATCATTATCAGGAGTCGGGACGAACGCTATACTTCAATTGGAGAATGCATGGTAGTAGCATACTTAAAATGGAGAGTTCACAAATTAAACACCAAACAACAGGATTGCAGTGACATGCAAACACAAAAGTATATCTTGGGAATCAGCTAACAAGTATGGTGGATTTCAACTCACTAAAACAGACATCAGCAATGACAAGACCTGGAATTTTAGCAGTATATTAGGTGAAGATTGAAAAGCAGGATGATTGTGTAGTGGTTATTCCATATAGAAATTATGTGATCATAAACAAAGCCAACAGCTTGCCGCAGTAGAAGGACAGGTGGTACAGTACATCCACAAATGGCAATTAGAAGATGTCAAGTCTCAAAGGGTTGGGGCACAGATATTTCCATTTCCAAGCAGCATCCAATTAATGAATCTATCTAATTAGCAAATCTGGATTAACCAAAGTACAAATTCAAAATTAATATCTTTTGCAGCTAATGGTATTCCGCACAAAGGATAAATGTAGGAAAAGGACTCATATAAGCAAACCTTAATGGAGCCATGCTAACAGAAATTGCTTTTATTCACATAATTAATTTTTTATTTTTTGCCAGGGCAACGTCAACAGCCTTTTAGGTTAAGGAAACAACACCTAAATTTTTTACCATCTCAACAGGTTCTGCTTCTCCTGCAAAAAGAGCTAATTTGAAATCCTATTTCATACACATTAGGGTACAGAATTCCCAAAAAGTGTTTCATAGTTCACAAGGTTCTATGAGACAGTGCATTAATCAGTTTGAAAATGATCGGTTCCATAATAGGTGAATGTTAAGTAAATTTCCACCATATTTGAGAAGTAACTGGATCATACTTAATCCAAAAGAGATCGTGTAGAAAAACAACAGGCTGTCTTGGAAAGGAGAAGCCCTCCTAAAATCGAATTCGATGGCTGATGCCATTCACAAACCCATGACAGGTATCATATGAGAACCCTAAATCTGCCTCATACTTTCATTTAATGCAGGAATGCCTTAGAACTTGCTCCATCTCACCTGATTTAACAAACTTATGAAAAAGGAAAAGATTTTAAAATCAATCATCTAAACTACTCTTTCTTTTGCAAAGGCTTTAAGAACACATATATGTAATCCAAGCCTAAGGAAGAATCTATAGCAAGAAGATGATTCAAGAAAATTAAAGATGGTGTGACCCTACATATCACTGAAACAAAATCATGTAAAGATGGAAGATTTTGATCTGTTGTTGACAAAGTTGTCATTTGTTACTCTTGTAACGTGAGATTTTGAGCCTCTCTAGCAAATAGTGAGCCAGAACACCCAACGAAGCATGGTAACAGACAATGAAGCAACAGCACATATAGATGCTTATCCTAATATAACAATTAGAGAAGAAATAGAATTTCGAAACACAGAGAGAGAGAGAGAGAGAGAGAGATGAGAAGATGAAACAATTGATACCCTCAGAGAGAGAGAGCAAAAATGTTTCTTGGCTCAGTGCTTTTCTTTTGGCCATAGGTCCGTAGCATTGCATGTGTTATGAAAGATGCTGGCAATAGAGATTGTAAGAAAAAGAGTGAAACCCTAGGAAGGTACTGCAGAGCTTTTGAACACCCGGTATAGTTTAGAAATTAAATTCAACTTAACGGAAATCATATTCATATATATATATATATATATATATATACACATCTGCCTAAGTCAAGTTCAGATGCTTGGAGCCTCAAACACACGCGCACACACGTAATGTCAATGACTATTATACAATATCATACAGACCTTTGATTAATACAACCAGTACTGAAATTGTAAAATCCAGCAAATGATGCAAATATTTAGCAAACAAACTAATGCAAGATAATTGATAAAAACTAAACAATGTAATGAAACTCAGTGGAAAAAGAAACCAGCTTATGAATTTAGTGAAAATTACTTGTGAGAAGGAAGTGTGAATTCCAGTCCACCACCAAAACCTCGCCCTGCACCCCAAGCAGGCCCTCCAAATCCTGGATGAAAGTTCTTTTGAGGGCCGCCTTTCATTCCTACTGGTCGCCAGTCACCTCTACCACGACCAGCTATAGTACCTATGTTCATAGGAGGACGAACTTGACCTGGAGTTCCTCCAGGACCAACAGCAGTAGCTGCAGGCATCGATGCTGCACCAGGTCTTACATACTGCATGCCAACAGAAAATAAGCCATAATGTTAACAGGGAAATGAAATGAAAAAAATTGGCAAACCCACCAAATTAAAAACAAAAGTAACCAAAGGCGCTGAACAATTGCAGGTGAAGAAAACTTTTCATACACAATTAACTTCTCAACAATGATTGTTATTTGCACAGAAAAAACTACAAGCTGGCAAAATTTAAGCATGGCTCATCAAAATCAACCTTCCAATTCATGAACATAAACCTTATCAAAATTAAGGTCAACATCATCATGCTAGCAACAAACATATGAATTGACCCAAATCAAAATGTTTGAAAAGGTCAACCCATTCAACTTTAGAATATGTTTAACCTTTTCTATGGCACGTAAGAACACATACTGCTCCCAAGGAACAGCAAAATCCTGAGGCTAAGCAGGCAATCTCATAGAGTTAGTTCAGAAATTCAAGCCTGAGAATAGTATCTGTCACAACAAATTAACTATAGTTTGCCATATGATATGCTCCCTTTGCTAGAAAATAAAAAGATTTGCACAAAGAGAGGCAAGATGGTGAAACTCAACGCATGGGAAGCGCCTTTATAGCTGGGAATCAGAGGAGGAAGTGAACAGTAAGAGCAAAGACAGTGAGGACAGTTCCAAATAGACCACGCAAGAAACCACACATCAAATTTGACCACTGGAGCTATTATAAGTTTTCAACCAAAAAATCAATTACAAAGCAGGTTCAACAGAAAGGCACCTCAAACATATGGATTCCAAATCCAAAAAGTTAACATACGTTGGTGGTATTAAATTGTTGATTTTAAGTTAGACAATTCAATGGACAAAGAAGAATCTATGAGTTTAGCTCAGTATGGCTTATGGCTCACGCCTATGTGAAGCAAATGATACGAGGAGAAATATAAGCATTTCCAATGTCATTGTAGGAAATATAAGCATTTCCTACATCAAATAAAACTAACCTCTAATTTACGTTGAAAAATGTTTTTCACTTAGATTTTTGTGAGGACTAGCAAGATGTAAGGCTGCACACCATTTGTTTGCAAAATTATACGCACATCTTCTTGGCCATAACCAAATGGTGCAAAATTTATTAAGTTTCTGCAGCAATTACTTACCTTCTCGACTGTTCCTACCACAGCATTACCCCTATTATCCACATGAAATAGATCAACCTAGATAAAGATTACAACTGCGAACTTAATTGACACATTTGAGCATTGAGAGACATGCTTAGCTATAACAGCTCTTCATGCGTCAACAAAAAATATATCTTGATCATCATTTTCATCCTTACAAAGTCGACCACTTTTTAACTGATAATCAAAAAGGCCAGAGATTGTTATTGTGACCCACAGGGGAAAATTGCTGGCTTCAGGGCATTCTGACATTGTACAGCAAAAGAGCCCATCGCAACCAAAAGCTTGGCAAGTATAGGAAAGGTAAACTGACAATCATGAAATCTAGGAGGAACCAATGCCAAAGTTTGTTGGCATCCCAAAAATGTCAGCAAGATGTAATCTTTGTGCTAGCATCATTGTCCATTGCATCTGTTCCCAGGTAATAATGCCATTGCAGGAGCATCCAAGGAGGAGCAAGTACAATTAGAAAAGCTTGACAGATTTTTATATGAATTACATCTAGGAATCTAACAAGAGCTGTTTCACCCACAAGAGAACCAGGTTTAACAATCAACTGCACAATTCTTCTCAAGTGTATGCTGTCCTGACACCAAAACTCGGATGAGAAATAGGAACAGTTGGGTTGAATGAAATTGTGCAAACCAATTAAATACTTTACTTGACGGCTCGCAATATTTAGGAAATTTTGAACCTTGAAGCCAGATAATGCATCTAGCCAGCCGAAAAAGAAAAAGAAAAAAGCATATAAAATTCATAAGCATAATCAAGTAATTCAAGAATTCTCATTCAACTTTTTCAACGAATCATACATTTATAAGAAAAAGAACTATAAAACCCATTCATATCATATGTACAAGAGTTACAAAAGCCCTATCTAGCTTTTCTTTCTTTCTTTTAAAGCTCAACATATAACATCAACAACTACAACACTGACCTTAAACTGAGAATGAAACGGATGATGATGATACCCATGATTGCTATACCCAACCTTTGGTCCCACCACTGCATTCCCTTTCCCTGCCGCCTCTCCTCCTTCCTTCCTCTCCCCTTCTGCTCCACCTCCTGCAGCCGCAACCCCGTCCTCGCCGCCACCCCAATCCTGCTCCTCAGTAGCTTGATTCGGTGCATCCTCATCAGCAACAATCACGAGCGGATCCCCATCTTCGTCGTCGTCGTCATCACCAATCTCTCTATCAATCCCCATAGGCCCACCAGGATGACTATTATCATTCAACACTATTTGCAAATCATCCTCGCTATCACTATCCTCCTCCTCCCAATCTCCGCCGCCGCCGCTGACCTCGGCCGAAGCTTCAATCTTTCCAGAATCATCTTCCATCAATCCAGGTATAATAGGCCCCGAATCTTCGAGAATCCCAGTATTTTCCTCCTCGATATCAAAATTGACCTCTTTGTCCTCGTCAATCGAATCTTTAATCGGCGATTTTGCATCTCCCAAAACCCTAACTTGAGGAGCTGAATAAGCAGTGATTTGGATTGAATTTTGATTAGAAGGAGCAGGAGCAGGAGGATTACTGTGGGAAACACCGTGGAGGATCTCGTCATCTTCTTCTTTGCTAGCGTCGTTGAGATCGATGGGACGGTGGAGAGAAGACGGTGCAGAGAGAGGTTGTGGTGGTTGCGGAGTAGAGGATAAGGATGAAGAGAATGGAAGTAAGACGTCAGTGTAGAGATCTCCAAATTCGTCGTCGTCTTCCATGGGGGGAGAGAGAGAGAGAGAGAGAGAAGGAGGGTTAGTTTGGTTTTCTCAAAGAGAGAAGCAGAGAGAAGAAGGGTTTTGAGGTTTGGAGGGCGTGTTTGTTTGGTGTTTATTTGTGAAGAGATGAGAAGAGTTTGTTTGGGTTTGTTTAGGTTTCTAGTTTTTGACCTTTACGTAACGAGAAAGGCTAAACCGTTCTGAGGCAAAGGTGTTTTGGGCTTTGCTCAATTTTGGACGGAGGGTTCAGTGTCCATGCATGGGTTCGAATCATGTCAAGTCAACAATTTTACCTTTTAATCGTATTCGAAAGAGTTGAAAAAATAACTATCAATCAACCAAACAAAAAGAGCATAAATAATTAAAAAAAAATAGTGTTATGAATTATAAAAATAAATATCAATTAATAAAATAAATAAAATACAAATAGCGACAGACAATATATGAGAAAAAAATATAATTTTAGATGTCATTTGATATACGAGTATAAGAACTTTAAGATTGAGTGGATAAGTTCTAATATAGAGAGTTCATAAAAGTTTTGTTTTGCTAAAGATCAAAAGTTTTGATCCCTTTATGATAATATTATATTGATATTTTTAGCGAAAGAAAATGATCTTTGACCATTAAAATATGTCACGTCAACTAAATTTGGACGATTAGATTTAGTTTAAAGTATTTATGTTTTTTAAACTAAATTGCTTCAATTTGCTAGTTAACGATATTAAAAAAAAAATTAACAATTGAATCTTATTTTTAGAAAACCCTACTTTGAGTCTACCAAACTAATCTCCTTAATGCATCTAAAAAAAAAAAATGACATAGACACCGACACTCGTTAAAATACTTGTGTTCATATTTGTGATGCAAAACCTTATGTTGAGTTAGGTCTCGTCTCTAATTCAATCAATTTGTTATGCAATTTGGACCCTTATGCGTATATATAATAAAAATTAACTAAATTACTTAATTAATTTAATAAAAATCGACCATATACGATATCTAAACCGAATAATATGTTTGATGATGACATCATAAAAAATGTTTGAAGTCGCTAAATGCATTTTGAGAAAAAAATTTTTGGCTATTGTTTAAAGTAAATTTTTTAATATCTTTGAGAGAAATATTAACAAAACAAATAAATGAGTCAATATGCAATTGGCTGTTATAGTTAGAAATAAAGAAACAAATGATAAAAAAATAATAAATGTATGATGTAAGGATACATATTTTAACTCCTATTGTGAAACTACACTTGATTGATCATCAATGTATGGTATAAAAATAAGAGTAACAATCAATGCGGGTTACATTGTTTAAAATATATATGTAAAAAAAAAAAAAATTGATCATGTAATTTTGAGGAGATTGACTTTTATTGTATTACGGTTCAAATTTAAAGTTATATTATGAAAAGTAACATCTTTGTGAATCATCTAGATTCCACACGCATGGTGTGTTTTTAATCGGACCAAGGAGACGAACTTAATTTCATACATGAAAATTAATGAAAGAATACTCTTAAAAAAAAACAAAAAAAATCTTGTAAACTAAACACATTATCCCATGCCGGGGAAAAAAAACCATCCATGTACTAAACACACGTATAGTGAGTTCATGATAATTTTATTAATGGACATGTTTAAAGGTTATGAATGGTTCATTCAAGTACAACTTTTTTTTAAAAAAAAAAACAATTTTCCTTCCTTGTATTATAATTGAGAAAACTAGTCATTGAGACTTAAATCCACTTTTTTTTTTTTTTTTTAATGTTAGAATTGCAAAAGAAATCAAACTATTCAAGCTGAATTTGAGATCGACTTGACAAAGTACTCATTCAAACTCTATAGTTACAAAAATAAATCAAACTTTCTTAGTTTTATAACTTTATCGTTTTTAAGCACAAGCTTGTATAATTTATTACTCAACTCTAAAGGTTCATTATCGTGAAGTATGTTAAAAGAAAAATATTTCTTGAAAAAATATTTTACTATACAGTGAATGTAAAGCAATTATAAAATACATATACAATGAATAATTGAATGATTTTAACATTCAAATCGAGATTAATATACAGTATCGAAATAAATGAATTAATTTTAAATAACAATTACATAAAAAATATTATATTTATTTGATTTTTTATGTTTGCGAAGAAGCTCAAATTCAGTCAAAAAGTTAACAAATCAAGCTAGAACATAATTTTAAAGTTCAATGTGAAATTCGATCTTGATTTAATTTATATAGATTAGTCTCGATTTAAAAAATTCATTTGCCTAATAAATACCAACCACCATTGTACGGATATCTCATGCATTAAATAATAAGTGAATTTCGTTAGTAACATTTATATACCTAATGATTGTTATTTTTGATAAATGAATTTTGTAAAATAATTATTTAAAGATTAGCATTACTTATTTTCACCAAGAAACACATAACACGGTTGATAGTTCAAATTAAAATGCATTCGGATTAACTCTCTAAGATTAGGAAATCAACCAAAATCGTTTTTTTTAGGTAGAGTTAGATGACCTTGATTAAGATAGATTGATACATGTTTTAACAACTTGGGAATATAAATAGAAAAATAATAAACGTAACCAGACAGAAATAATTTTGATGGGGGCCATCAAAATACTCTAACAAGCCCAAACGTGTAAGCCCGTACCCATTAAAGACCCGTCGTCCGCTAGTTCGATGCGGTTCCAAAGTTTACCAAAACGGCAACACAGACCACCCGTAGACCACTAGTGTAGATTATTACTCCATTTTTTCTCAGCTTCCAATCAGACCATAATAAACTCCCTATAAAGCAAACATTTTCCCGGATTCGATCCACAAATCCTTAGGAAGAAAGAAAATTAAACCCTAAAAAACATGATCGGAGTAGGCAAGATCAAGCAATACTCTAACGTTCTCGATAAACCTCTCAGCAAAGGCAAACAAGAGGTAACCTTCTTATTCGAATTTTCGATCTCTTAGGAACTCAATTCATTGGTGTAGTTATGGTCTGTTTGGAAGTTGAGAGTTGAAGTTTCGAGCATTCAATCGATCTTTTGCAGGTGAGTTTGAGTGCTTTTGCATTTCTGTTTTCGGAGCTTGTTCAGTATAATCAAACACAGGTTGATAACATTGCTGAATTAGAGCGAAGGTGAGCTGTTGTTTTCGCAGCAATATTGTCAAATTATAAATCAATTATCGAAGCAAATTGCTTGATTTTTAGATAGTTAAGGATGAGACATTTGTGCAATTGATATCTTTTGGATCATTTTGATAAAAAAATTAGAGACTAGCACTATATATATATGACTTAATTTGGTCGCAGCAACGAAGAACTGATACTGGATGTTTAAATCAATAAAATTTTAGTGTTGTTTTGGCAACTATGGGCTAAGGATGGATTAAGAAAATCAAGAGAACTGAAACAAAAAGAACTTGAAAAGAAGGGATGTTTGAAACTTGTTTAATCAGAAGTCTTAATTCAATACAGCTGTAATGCTGTACATGGCCTTCTGATTAATTTTTGATATTAAGTATTCGGGTTGTTGTCATTAGTAATGTTCATCTTTGTGGGAAATGGAGCAGGTTAGAGGATGCTGGATATGCTGTTGGGGCTCGAGTTCTGGAACTTCTTTGTCATAGAGACAAGGTATCCACATTCTTAAGAGTTCTCTTTGGAACTCACAGTTAAAATTTATTGTTTATACCTAGATTGATGCAATCTTTTAGCTATGTTCTATAAATATCTTACTTACGAATGGGAAGTAGATGGTTGGCCAGAAACTGGACTATTCTTTTTCCCCCATATGTATGGTTACTATTTTATTTGGCAGTTTTCATTCAGAATTAGCCGGAATATAGGCATTATTCATCTATATCTCTTATCAGAGTTTGTGTGCACACTTATATATGATTGGATATTTAAATTGGATGTAACATGTGAGGTGAAGTTTCAGCTTTAGCGCATGGGTTAATTGTGACATAAAGAATAATGTTCCCTCATCAGAATTACTCATAGAGAAGTTTGTGTGCGATATCTGTTTTTCATTGCATGAATGCATTCCTATTTTTTTCTTTTCCTTTTCTAATTAAAATAACTTTCCTGTTCGATCCTCCACTTGACATTTGATTCCCTTAATGGCCCTACTTTTTTCCGACTGGATACTTTGAATTTCATGCTGCCAACAGAGTGGATTTCATTTTGCTCTTTCTTTCCTTCTCTCTCTCACCCCTATGACAACTAGTTTTGTGTCTATACAATGGGCTTGGCTTAAGTTGTCTGGAACTCTAGCCACTTTTTCTCTGGAGGATTATTTTCTGTGTTGAGTAAACCTGCATTAAATATTCTTTTACAAATATGATTTGGCTTAGCTCAGCTAATAGGCCAACAGGTTAGCTTCATTTAAATTTATCTTGCGTTACATTTGGGTTTGTACAATGCTATAACTGTGCTTCTTTTGATGCAACAGGGAAACAGAAGGGAAACACGATTGTTAGGTATTTTGTCCTTTGTACACAGCACAGTGTGGAAAGTGTTATTTGGAAAGGTAAGTTTATTTGTAGTCTTTGAAAGTTTAATGAATTCTTAAACTGAATTTTATGTGAAAATTGAAAATGATACCAAGGTGTATACACACACACACCCACCTTTTATTTCAATCTCTGATCTGCAATTCCGCTTGTTTATCCATTTTTGTCTTCTTGAATTGCATTTGTTTGTCCACCCTTTTATTTTTCCTGTTTGAATACATGTGCTTGTAAAGCATGTAATAAATAGAGTTTCATGTAAAACTCAAAGTTGGATTTTACCGGTCCCCCTCCTGCTATCATGTTAGGTTGCCGACTCCCTTGAGAAAGGCACTGAGCATGAAGATGAATACATGATCAGTGAGAAGGAACTCCTTGTCAACAGGTAGTAATTATCTCATTGGCTTTTTTTTTTTTTTGGTTCATAATATGACGATTTTTGTTACAAGTAGCTGGGTTTGTGGTTTTAAGTTATGGTCTAGGTGCTGAATTGTCTTTGTGCTGCAGATTCATTTCAATTCCGAAGGACATGGGCACATTTAACTGTGGGGCATTTGTTGCTGGAATAGTAAGGGTAAGTATTAAATTTAATTCATACCAGTCAACTGACTTTTGATGGATGGAGTCTCTGATGAGATTTTTTTTTACTTTTTCCCTTCGTAGGGTGTTTTGGATAGTGCAGGTTTTCCAGCTGTAGTAACTGCTCATTTTGTACCTATGGAGGGCCAGCAACGACCTAGGACAACCATCTTGATAAAATTTGCTGAAGAGGTAAGGATTGCTTTATGATATTCCTTCAACTGTGTTCTCACTTCTCAAGATGCTCTGTTTCAGTTAAACCATGAAGGGCTGCATATGAAGTTTTGGTTTTGCTTCCTTTGGATTGGATTGAAGATTTTAGATAATCTATCATGAAATTTGATTGACAACTGCATATTACTACTGCAGGGTATACACTGGGAATTCTGTAGAATTGTACTTTTAGGTCAATTTATGAAATAAAAAAAGAATACTATCACAGGGACATTCTATTCACTGGTTACACTACCCATGCATTTTTTGGTCATATGCATCTTTCTCTGCATCTGTCTTGTCCTTATGAAGACTGCTATGGTTTTTCTCATTCTGTAGGAGCCTTGCAGGCTGATATGGATGCTTAAGGGCCTCCTGCCTGATATAGAAATTCACTCCCTGTCCCCTTCAACACTTAGTTCTACCTCTTGCAGCGCTGCCAAATTTATGTCTGATTAAATATCACCTGGCAATGCCCCTCATTTTATTGCATATTCTTGTCCAGATATATTTTTCATGTCTTTATAAAGGGCCCTGAAGCTTCAATTTGCTTCAATTAAAATACTTCCCTTCATTTTCTGGCCAAGTATTTGTGTGACATTGCATAATGATTCTTACTGCCATTTGCAAGGCTGGCGGGTTTAGCTTGTTGTTCATGGCCCCAAAAGTTTAAGCGCTTCTCACCTAATTCTTGTCACGGCCTTTTTCTCATTTTTCCCCCTTTGCGCCAGGTTCTAAGAAGAGAAGCAAGATTAGGTTGATGTTTGTACGAATATTTCATCATGTAACCTTCAATCTTCTGCAACATGGTGAAGAATAGTGAACTTTTCAGCTGGTTTGTCAACAGACGAGGATTTTCACCTGGCAATCCTGTCATCCATACTTGTGACATTATTGAATTCGTGTTTGATTTTTGTGTATGCTCTTCTTCAGAGCGCTGAAATTTTAATGATCTTATAAAAGAGCAATTATTGCCACTCCCGTTGATGTAAAGTAAACTATTTCTTTTCTTCACTGCTCATATGATCTTAGTCAAGACTGAGCTGAGTTGAATGGTTTCATGAATTTGTACTTTAAAGGTGATCCTTTAAGTACATTTTGTATCAGACTTACTCAACTCTTCTATCTTTCCGTCCTCTCAAAGCCTTCCTTTTCCTATTCCCTTTTTATGTTTAATTCCAGACGAAGTTTAACGAAGTCGTCCTTAATTAGTATGCTCATTAAATGGCCTTCAAAAATCTTGTTAAAGGCTAAATTAAATGATTAGGGATGACAATCATGGGGTTTAGCCAAACAAAAGTAGTACCTTGCTTCAATAAAATTTTATTTTCTTATTAATTTGGAGGTTTTTTAAGATAATTATTTTTATTTTTGGTTACAAGAAAGACTAGGAAAAACCAGTACTGAGCAAATAGAGAGTGGTATGATTTGTGTCTGCCGGCGGAACCAAGTGATAAGAATTTTGTATGCATAATTGTGTTTGCAGGTGCCGTGTCTGATTTGTGTGTTCAAAAATCACGAAAAAGGAGAAACATTTCATCACTTTCGGACCTAGAAACAAACACATCCTAAGCAGATGTTGCAAAACAGCTTTGGTTTTCCGCATTGAATTCCAAACAAATTTTACTGGCTTTCCTTAATGATGCGAAACAAGTCGAAAAAGACTTGTCATATCACTTCATTTTCTCTCTAAACCGAAAAAGTGAAAAAAATTAAAAAAATCTTACTACTGCTCCATCTTCATAAAATTCTAACTGAATTCGTCAGTATGTATCCAAAGCCAAGCCAAAGCAAATTCGTAATTATCTGTTATTTTTATCTAACTTAGTGGTTCCTCTCTTCTTCTTCTTATTTTCCACATTCAAAAAAAAAAACACTGTGTTGTTCCACTTTATTTCACTGCATTTTTAGACCCAATTCTACTGTAGACCTACATCCAATCGTACTGTGCTTTTTACTGTTGCTTTTTCTTCTGTTGGCTTGGGTTGCTCTTTCTGTGTTTTTCTTGGTTGTCAAATGTCTTTGTTTTTTCAGTTTCTTTGATCTAATGTCTCTGTTTGCTGCCCTTATGTTTTTTTTTTTTCCTGTAATAACTTTAATGCTAATGAGTGGATTTATGTTTTTATCTTTTCGTTCTCTGTTTATTTTCTTAACTCTTTTCTTATTGTGTCTTTTGTTGTCTTTTTAGGTTTTTTTTCAACTTTATTTCTAGATTTTTGAATGAAGTTTTACTTGTTCTATTAGTAATTCGGTTTTTGTTTATTTGGAATGTTATGCGATGTAACAGAGAAAATTAAACCTTGACTTTTAGTTCAAACCTAAAGATCGGACTGTCTAATTTTCTACGTACTTTGCCACCAGATTTTACTCATGGTAAAAAAATAATAATAATAATTGGTTGTCGTTGAGATTTCCTTGTTTTTAATTCTTTTTTATTATAAAATTACTTGGTCTTAGAAAATTGATCCTAAAATTAGTATACATTAAATTTAGATAAGTCAACTACACTTGATTTTAGAAAATTCATCTCCAAATAAGAGAAATTTTTTTTATTTTTTTCATTTATATATATATATATTTCAGTAATGAAATTATACAATCGATATATAGAGATGAATTTTCTAAAATCAATTATACTACTTTTTTTAAGAGAGTGGCCATAGTTGACTTATCTAAATTTAATGTACACTAGTTTTAGGTTAGGGTTAATGAATGGATAATGAATAAGCAAGCAATTTAGGTCGCAACGGACTGAAAAAAAAAAAAAAAAAACAAGAAGAAGAAGAAACGAGTGGTTATTAGAAGGTGAGAAGAGAGCTACTAGTGGTCAAACATCAAGAGCAGTGTAATATTTGGTTGAAATCGGGTAAAGTTTGCACTAAACTTTGTTAAATTAAGTTGACAATATGATGAATATGCTGCTAAATATTTATTATTAGTTTCCATGCATCATTGAATTATACTCTTTCGATTTGAAGTGGGTACAGATTCTAATCATAATTTATTAAATTCAAATGGTTTGCAGCCATAATTAGGCCTCCATTGAACTTTTTTTTAAAAAAAATGGTTCGTTTTTTCTACAACAAAAACTTGATTATGATCCTCCAAATTAGGTATTATATTTGTCAACCTTTTCTTTTGAGATGAATAATTTATTTATTTATTTTGAAAAAAAAAACTGATTCTAGATGGTAAATAAAAAGTTAGAAATCCTACAATTATTAATTAAAGTTCCAGTTGATAAGCTAGGCATAGAGAATCATTACTCAACTTTATTTTGTTTGTTTTTTTTTTTTTTTTTTTTTAACTTTTCACGTTTTCGTGTCGAGAAGTCAAGGACCCTATAATCAAAGCGAAAGGGGTAATTAACAATCAAATGGAACTAATCAATGGTACCATCCCTAAGCCAAGCCGGGTCCCTGATTGCTGAAGTATCAGTGAAAAGTCACAAAGCAGCATAATTCTAGTATAACAACAGTTGCCAAAGTTGCAGTCTTTTGATAGACATGAAGAGGTTTTGAGAGAGTATGAGTTTAATTCTTCATAAATGTTAGAAATTGAATTATTATTTTATTTTTTATTTTTTTATGCTTTGCATAAGAGGGGGTGGTTCAACTAAAACATAAACATATTTTAATGTTCAATTAATTTATAAAGTGAAGTGATAAATTGTTAATTCTCGATTAATGTGAAACTTTATTCAGAAATATTTCATTATATAATACATTGAATCATGACTCTTAAGTATTGTTTGATTATTAGAAATAAAAAGTTTAGGAATGGAAATGTAAAAATCTGATCCATGACCAACTTGGTGAACTCAACTTCTTTATCTTCATTTTCTATTACTTGTTATTTTCAATTCTGATTGCAGAGCTCTCTTTGATCTTCCATAACTCTGATCTCTTTACCAACTACAGCTCCTTCTCTACTTCCAGGTTTCTCCTTCGCCTTACTTCATGCTTCTTTCTCTCCCTCCTAGCTCTCATCAACCACTTCATACATCCTACTTTATGGAGGTGTTGTTCAAATGATGCAAGGAATTTCTAATTAAATAGACTCTATTAATTTGCTATGTTTTAGAGTATTGTCACAGAATCTGTGCAAGAAGCAAAGTTTAGAAATTTGAACTTGGGGAATGACTACCACGATAAGCAACTAAAACCATGCTAGAATTCTGCAGGCACACTTGAATATCATCAATTTAGAAAACCCTTATAGTATCTTGTTTTATGCATTCATGTGTCACTTACACTTCCTCCATCTGAGTGGAAATTGGTGCTTTAAATGACAAGCTTTTGTCTTCTATAATAACATATATAGGTTATTAGTAATTTTTTACTATTGAATGCATTATTGTTTCGGTCATTATCAATTACTGTCGTGATAATATAACTCATTATTGGTCGAAGTGATTTCAGAATCAGGGATAACTGTTGTTGCTAAAGCACAAAGAACATTGCCATTATATTTAGGTCTATGCAAAGGACGGGAAGACTATTACTTTCACTCAGACCAAACGAGATGGTGATGAAGTCTCTACGGCATTAACAAACAGTATAGCTTCCGAGACATTGCATGGAGGTATATCTCAGCATCAGAGGGAGAGAACTTTGAATGATTTTTGACAGGGAAAGTTCACTGTGCTTGTTGCCACATACGTCGCGTTTCGTGGGCTTGATATCCCAACAGTTGATTTGGTGAATTCATGGAATTTCTTTTTTAATGATTGCATATAGAAAGTTCTGTTATTTTTTGGTTTATTTTTATGCTAATCGGTTTTATGTGTCATACCCCAAATTTTTATCCATTTTTTATTTTTGTAGTTTATTTGACTATTATTTGGTTTTATTTTGTTTTTAATTCATGCTTAACGTAAATAAAATTTTAATTAAGAAAAATAGAAAAAAAGAATTTTCATTGATAATTTGCAATCTTTACATTAAAAAAAAAAAAATAGAGGGAGGGACAGTTCCTCTCCATCTCATGTACGGATTTTCAGCTTTCTTTAGGAACCAATTCCAAATTTTAATTTAGGAAACTCTAGTTTCAGCAACCTTGTTTCCCTAGGAACTAATTTGGTTTCTAGTTTCATCCCCGAATCTCAACTTGCATCATCCTTTTGGCTCCAACGAATCGGCCACTCCAGCAGCCCCCATCGCTGCAATTTGCGACCCACAACCTCCTCTCCATGTTCAACAGTCTCTCCCCAAGTCAACAATCACAACTCTAGCGACCTACAATCTCCATCACCAGCCTTCTTTACGACTCACAACCTCACACTCTGTCCGACCATCCTGTCGACCCCAACTTGCTTCTACACAGATTCTCACCTCCAATCAACAATATCAAGCCAACCACCCTATTGCTGTAAATTTCAGCGGCTCCCTCATCACCCAAGTTAACCTCTAGCACCCTTTATTACCGCAAATTTCGCAGCACCACCCTACAACCTCCCCTACTTCCAACAGTTTCACCACCGCCACGACTCACAAACTCGTCCAATTCAGCCCTCCATTTGACACCCATATCCTGTAGAAAATCCCCCACCATCATAGTGAGGGAACCAACCAAGCATTCATATATATATATATATATATGCACAATTCACAACACAAACAGGGAGAGGGGGAAGTCAAAAAATTAGAAAAGAGTAGCAATAAAAAAAAATAAAGGAAATCGACAAGTAAAGAAAAAAAAGGAGAAAATCCAAAAAAAAAAAAAGAGATTAAATTTACTTGAATTGAAGTTGCAATCTACATCCATTTCCACCAATTCTTTTAGGTAATTTCTCTTTAATTTCATTTTTAACACAATTTAAGTTTTGATTTAAAATTTGAGGATTTTTTAAAATTATGAAAAAATTAAAAAAATGGATTTGGGGGATTTGATAAAATTGAGTCCTAAAGGGTGTGAATTGACTTGATTTCAAGTCAATCAAGTCTAATTGAAAGAAAAATAAAACCTAGGGTTCGGCCAAAAAATTGGAAATGTTTGAAAATTGATTTGGGGCTTTTTGATTTAGAGAGAGATTAAGAGTTTTAGGAAGGAAGAAAGGAAGTAAAGAAGAAAAAGGGAAGGAATTGGGTGACCATGGACAAACCACCACTGGTTCGTCCATGGCGAGCTTCGATAGGAGAGAGAAAGAAGAAGAAAAAAAGAGAAGAAAGAGAAAAGGAAAGGAAAAGAAAGAGGAGAGGGAAAGAAGGAGGGACGAACTAGTCTTGGTTCGTCCCATGGAGGTTGGATTCGGGAAGAAGAGAGAAAGAAGAAGAAGAAAGAAAGAAAAGAGAGAAACGGGAAAAAGAGAGAGAAAGAAAGAAAAAATGTGTTTTGATCTAAAATTCCTAAAAATTTGGTTTGGGTTATGTTCTTGGGCTCAAGTTTTTTTTTTAAAAGAAGTGTGGGTTGGGCTTACCCCAACCCACTTGTGGCCGGGGTTGGATAGTTGAGTCGGCTCGAATTTTTGGGTAGAGTTGGACGATCTAGCTTCGAACCTTTCAAAAAAAAAAAAAAATTTTTTTCTTAGTTTTAAATTTTTATGTATGTTTGTTATTTTATTTTTTAATTTAGAGGTTGAATTGTCTTTAATTATTTTTAATGTAAATTTAATTTTGAGTTTCTTTTTTTTTTTTTATGTTTGTTAGTTTATGTTAACTTAGCATTTAATATTTAAGTGTTGTAATTATTTTATGCATGTTATTAATTTAAATTTTAGATTTCCTTTTATTTATTTAATTAGTGTAACTTTTAATTTATTGGTTTAGTAATTAGACTCGGTAATTAATGGGTGAAAGATTGTCAAGTCTCATAATTCTTTAGGGACGGATGATGGTCTTCCACCAAACAAAAACAAATGAAAAAAAAATCATAAAACTTTTAACAAAGTCTCCTATCCGATAGGGACTCGTTGTTAGAAAAAAAAACATTTTCGATAAATAAGTGTTCTCGAGCACACCGGTTGTGTCGAGACTCAAAAAAGTGAATCCGATGGAAGGAGTCCGACGATCGTTTCAATACGATGTCATGCTAAAAAATCAAAAACCTAATTTGACTTAGAAAATTGGAGTTTCAAAAATAAAAAATAATGTGGCAAAAATAAAACACTTTACGAGATGAATTTAGGACTAAACTATACGTGGTACCTTTCTTAGGAATGGGCGCTTTTGGGTGATTGAATATCTTCCCATAAGCGTAACCAACTCCTTACCACAGAATCTTTGAACCAGTACCCATTTTAGGGTCCTAGTTCCTTCAATACTAGGTGGCGACTCCAAACTTTGTAAATAATTTTGTAAATAAAAATTCATCTTAAACTAGAGATTTTAGATTTTTTTTTATTTTTTCGAGTCCCGTCCGACGTCGAGTAGCGACGAATGGCGACTCCATCGGGGAATTAGAGTTAGGCCATAGGTTTAGTCCGTTAAGTTTATTTCATGTATTTATTTTTGTCAATTATTTTTCAAGTAATTTGTTTTTTTCATTTAATTTTGAGTCATTTATTTTTTGTACATATTTTAAATCTTTTTAACTTTATGTAATTTATTTTTTCTTTCATTCATGTATATTTTTATTTTGTGAACTCGGGTTAAATATCTACTTTGAACTCGTTGCACATACCACGAAGTATCCGTAAAAACTCCGGACTCGAGCTAAACCCTCGTTGTGATTAGATAGAGAGATTCGGAGGCAAGTATGACAAAAATCTACCGATGCTTTTCTGAACTCTCGTTTGGATTGAAACTCACTTTATGCATAGGAAATGGTGGAATAATCTTCTCTTACCTCTTGGTGCATAAGGTTAAAGGCTAAATTACCTAATTAGTGGGGTAATTTAGACGATCTAGAAACTTGAAAAGACTTCGGGACTAGATGAGCTTTGCCAAAAAAAAAAAAAGATCATGTCCATTAGGTTTGACTCGATTAAGACACGAATCATTTTCAAATGATATTTTTTCTAACTCTCGACTCTTATAGGATGTCGAACAAAGAAAGGTATCTAACCCAATTCAAAGCATGCATGTATATATTTTATATTCATTGTACATATGTTCCTTAAGTTTTTCAGGATTTTGAAACATAGGTTGCTCCATCAAAGCTCAATTCCCTCGCACGTCCACAACACCGGATTCGAGTCCGTCAAATGGAGAATGAAGAGAGAGCACGAAAAGACCAAATTCATTAGCAAGATATCGACTCTTTGAGAAAGGATCTAGCTCAACTAAAGCCCTATTTGAGTAGGTACAACCGAGTTGGGGAAGTAGCTTGAATCAAGGTCAAGCACAACCTGCAAGTGCCATATACTTGTTCCATCACCCCATCGACCTAGGCCATCCGCCGTACCAACAACTAATCAAACGGCTTTCCATGCAGAGACTTCATATCCTGCTGGTGCATATCCAATGGCCCCATGAGTGCCACAAATGCCACCTATGTCGGCGATGGATCTTGTAGGAGAAAAGGCTTATGGTTACAAGATAGTCGAAGGTCTAAGTTTGGACAAGTTAATGGCTATTGAAGAACGCCCGAGGGCTATCAAAGGTGCCGATGTTTATGATACTCGTAAGAGTTGTTGAGTTGTGCCTAGTACCCGATGTGGTGATCCCAAAAAAGTTTAAGATACCGGAATTCATCAAGTACACCGGTGTTCGGTGTCCGATGACCCATGTGAGGGTCTATTGTAGTAAGATGACCGAGGTTATACACGACGAGAAGCTGCCGATACATTTCTTCCATGAGAGCCTAGGAGGATCTGCTTTGAGTTGGTATATTAGGCTAGAATGAGCTAAAATTAAAAAAAAATGGAAGGATTTGGTTGATGCCTTCATTAAACGGTACAAATTTAACCTCGGGGTAGCCCCAAATAGATCCGATATGCAAAACATAGAAAAAGGCACAAAAGAAACCATTAAGGAGTATGCTCGAAGATGGCGTGAAGTGGCGACACGCATTTATTTGTCACTATCGAACAGGAGTTGATCGCTACTTTCTCAAACACTTTCAAGACACCGTATTTTAAGTATCCGATTGGAAACATTTCCTCCAATTTTAATGATATTGTTATGAGAAGGTAGAACAAGCGTTCAAAGCTAGAAAAATTCTCGATGATTCGAAAAAAAAAGGAGTAGTGGTACCAAAAGGGCGGATAGCGAAATACACCAAGTTGAGACTCGGATCTTATCAAACCAAGAATCGAAGGAGTAATCGAGAAAAATATGAAAATCATGACGGTCCCAAGTAACCTCCAAAGACCTTCATTTACCCAAGACAACCCCAATCCAATGAACACCATGAACCAAATATACTTGTCAAATCAAACGAATCCCTTCCATATGTCCCACCAAATCTATCGAGCAAATCAATTCCCTTAAGCCAATATGCATTTCCTAAATCCATCAACTTTTAACAACCTCCAAACACCATACAACCGAGTATCACCAAAACAACCGAGACCATAAAAAAGAGCTTAAACAACTATCATTTTTATCTCTTTCATTGGGTGAAATATTTGAACATCCGGTAAGCATTGGACGGATCACTCCAATCTCTACTAGCCTTATGCGCCCTCCTTATCCTCTATTGTACAAGCAAGAAGAGAGATGTGAATATCATTCTTGTCGTTGCGGGGTATAACATCAATGATTGTCCCGCCTTTAAGAAGAAGCTTGTGGATTTGATCCGGAAAGGTTGGATCGGTTTAGAAGATGGTTTGCATGCTCCTAATAAAAACACAAACCAACTTTCAAACCGGAAAGTTGTTAATACAAGAGATGAGGAGACTAAAGGAGTCCGAAAGTTATGGAGAAGATGTATGTTCACAATTTGCAAGTTTGGTTTTGAATCCTATTTTCATGAATATTTTAGTTATGCATGAATTGAGCCATATCTTTGAATAAAAGAATGTTTCTACTTTCTTTTATAATTTTATATTACATGATCCGAAATCAAGAGATGTTCATTTGAAAGTATTATTTGGCATTACATCTTTCTCCATTAATAAAGTATGATGGAAAATTCATTCAAAAACAAAAAAAAAATTACAAAGATTGATCAAATTTTAAAGCATGACAGATATATACTAAAGAAAATCATTCACCATGGAAACCAAAGATATATCCTCGCTTTTCTAAATAACCTTTCTCAACGAAAGTAACAAGTCAATCCTCCATTTGAAAAAAAAAACAAACAAAAAAAAAACCGAAACCAAAAACCAATAAAAAAAAATAAAGAAATTTATCGTTTCCCCAAACTAAACCCATGAAGGAAAAGTTTTGCCTAAGAAAACAAGTCCAAAGGAAAGACTCAATGATTGGTGCCTTAAATAATGATGAAAAATATATCTTCAAGTCATGATCTCAAAGAACATTCGTTATTTTCTTTTTAAGGTTCTCCAAATTAATTATTATTGTTCAAAAGAGATTAGTGTCTAATGGCATAGACAAATTAGTATTTGAGATGAGGAAAAGCCATCTTTCACATATCTCATAAAATCTTATCCCTTGTCATCCCACTTTGAGCTCGATGATTTCTTTTCATAATAACCCGGACTAGGATCACCCCTCACACTTGGAGGCGGAATATACGAGTCCAAAAAGATCGATGAAACTCTAAAAAATTTCTATCAAAAGAATCTCATTAATGATTTTGGAAGAAGACGGGGAACGTGAAAAAAAATGATGAAAGAAACAAAAAAAGAAGATTTCCCTAATACAAAAATTACAAGTCAAGACGGAGTCTAAAAAACAAAAAAAGAGAGTTGAGACTAGGAGACAAAGTCAATAGTCAAAATGACAAAGTCCTTGTGGCAAGTCCTAAAAAAAAAATAATTCATGGACATCAAGATGACACGGCAGCCTAACTAACGGCTAAAGTGAAAATGTCCAAGCGAGCTTTGCCTAAAAAGATTTTCATAGGCAACAAAGTGATCCTATGTGATGAATCCCTTGAAACACTTCTTGAGCCTCTATATCCTTTCCTTCATAAGCCCAAAGTCATAGCCTTCATTACATGCTTTAACAAGCCTTTTTCGATCAAAGATAATTTGCTTAGGTTGTTGGATTCTAATCTCCAAAAAATAGTGATTGGGAAAAATAAGAAAAATGATCGATCGGTGTCTTGTTTGTCATCTTTTATGACATCAAATCATGAGTCTTTATCAAATAACTTGGAGGGAAAACTAAATAGAATCAAGATTTTCTTTGGCAAAATTATCCTTCAAAACCAATTTTTCAAAATACTTTCTACTTAAACCTTTTTTCTTTAACCAAAATAAACTTACTATAGACCAATTACCTTCAAGCGCATCAAATGCTAGCTTTTATACAAACTTTATATAATCTAAACACGTTTTTGTTTGGTTAGCCTAATCTTCTTGAGGAAATTGCTTTATAACATTTGCATGTCATGTTTTGACTTTTGATTAGTCAACTTGAACATCTTAATGAATGAAAATATTTTCATTGGAACATCTCTACATTTCGTTCACATAATCTGAATTGTTTTAAGAGAGTCATTCAAGTATACGACTAGATCCATGAAAATCAACTGCCTATTCAATGTTCTTTTTCCAAAGATGAAAAAATATTTAAGACCAATTTACAAAGTGTAATGCAAGCATCGAAGATAAGCATTTGAACACAAGGTGTGATTATGCCACGAGAACTACAAATGTTTGATCTCGACCAACGCTTAGGGGCATCTCGGTGATCCGATTTGAATTGATAACACTTGGTGGCAATACCAAGGACATAACAACTCCAATCAAGTTCAACAACCGATCGGATTATGGTATCACTATGCTAGTTGGAGGAATAATGGATAAGCTTTTGAGCATAAGGTCAAAATAATCAACACCATCAAGCGAGGGGCAAAGAGCATTCCCGAGAGAGGATAATGACTCAATCAAAGTTTATCAAGCAATTAGAGTGGTTGGGTATGGTCTCACTGGGGTTGGCCACAACATATGAATGATTAGCCATCTTCAAAGTTCAGAAAAGACCATCTACTTTGGTTGATTTGGGATAGTAAAAAAGACTCAAGTTTATAATGAATAGTGATCCATGCCTAGGGGCAAGAAAATTTCAGTAGTATCGTAGGATAAGATTCAGCACAAAGGTCCAAAGCGAGACACCAAGGTAGAGTTGAGTGCCAACAAGGTGGGGTAGCCTATTGTTTCTCTCGGGTGAGAAACTAACCATTGCTATCAACCTTATGGATACATTTCGGGAATGTCGACTCAAATGAAAAGATGGAACGATCATTCAAGTTCAAAATTCAAAAAAGAGAGCTCACATTTTCCGACACCATCCATTTTAGATGAGTTGCTAAATTCAACTCATTTTTTAGGCAAAGTTGCCTAATGATAATTCTCGAGGCGGGGTCGTCGACAATAAATAATTCTTTCGAGCAAGGTTGTCCATTAATCATTTTGATATTTAGGCAAGATCACCAAACTTAGCTTAATTTTTAGGTAGGGTTGCGTCACTTAGTTCATCATTTAGGCGAGTTTGTCTAATGATTTCTCATTTTCGAGCAAAGTTACCTAATTTAGTTCATTGTCCTAGACATGGTTGTCTAACGATCACTCTCTTTTTCGAGCAGAGTTGCCTAATTTAATTCATCGCTTAGGTAGGTTACCTAACGATCTTTTCATTTGCAGGCAAGGTTGCCTATTCAATTTATCATTTAGGCACGTACTGCCTAATGATCTTCTCATTTCGAGCAGAGTAAACTATTTATTCAATTGTGTAGGTAGGGTTACCTAACGATCTTTTTCAAGTAAGGTTGCCTATTTAGTTCATCATTCAAGGATGGTTACCTAATGATCATCTCATTTTTTATACAGGGTTATCTATTTAGTCAATCGTTTAGGTAGGATTACCTAATGATCTATTTTAGGTAAGGTTACCTATTTAATTCATTATTCGGGTAAGGTTGCCTAATGGTCATCTCATTTTTTAGGCGGGGTTGCTCGTTTAGTCAATCGTTTAGGTAGGGTTACCTAACGATCTTTTTTTTTTTTGACGGTGGTTGACTAATGATCTTCTCATTTTTCAGGCAGAGTTGCCTATTTAGGCAATCGTTTAGGTAGGGTTATCGAATGATCTTTTACTGTAGCGGGGTTACCTAATTTTATTTCATCATTTAGGTAGGATTCCTTAAGGTCTTCATCGTTTTAGGCGAGTTGCCTAACGATCAATGCATATTTAATTTTTCGGGGTTGGTCGCCCTTCAAGTTGACCATGTAATGCATATTTATTTTTCGGGGTTGGCCGCCCTTCAAGTTGGTTGTGTATCGCATATTTAATTTTTCGTGGTTGGTCATCCTCCAAGTTGACCATGTAATGCATATTTAATTTTCAAGGTTAGTTGCCCTCCAAGTTGGTTGTGTATCGCATATTTAATTTTTTAGGGTTAGTCGCTCTTCCAAGTTGACCATGTAATGCATATTTAATTTTCGTGGTTAGCCGCCCTCTAAGTTGGTCGTGTACTGCATATTTAAGTTTTTGGGTTGGTCACCCTTCAAGTTGACCATGTAATTCATATTTATTTTTCGGGGTTGACCGCCCTTTAAGTTAGTCGTGTAATGCATATTTAATTTTTCGGGGTTGGTCGCCCTTCAAGTTGACTCTGTAATGCATATTTATTTTTCGAGATTGGCCGTCTTTCAAGTTGGTCGTGTATTACATATTTAATTTTTCGGAGCTGGTCGCCCTCCAAGTTGATCGTGTATTGCATATTTAATTTGTTAGAGTATCGCATAGTAAAGTCTCTTGTATTGCACGTTTAATTTTCGGGATATGTTACCCTTGATAACAAGGTCACGTATTACACGTTTAATTTTCAAGCCGGACTATCGTTTGATAACAAAGCTATGTATCGCATGTTTAATTTTCGTGGTTGGTCGTCCTTAACAACAAGGTTATTGCATTCTATTTTTATAAGTCATTGCATTCATGTAGAAATTCTATCGTCAACTAGATCATTTTTGCAAATCTTAATTTATTTATTATTGATTTATTTTTTATATTTTCTTCTTTGCAAGCTCACTAAACAAACTCAACTCCGAAATTCACATGTCGGTTAACGTTTGTATCGTAAACATTGCAAAGAAGGGGCAACTGTCATACCCCAAATTTTTATCCATCGTCGGCCTCCTTTACAACTCACAACCTCACCCTCTACCCAGCCTATCGTGTCAGCCCCAACTTGCTCATGCACGTATTCTCACCTCCAGATCAACAATATCAAGCCAACCACTCTATTGTCAGTAAATTTCAGCAGCTCCCTCATCGCCCAAGTTAACCTCTAGCACCCTCTATTACCGCAAATTTCTACAGCACCACCCTACAACCTCTCTTACTTCCAGTAGTTTCACCATTTTCACAACTCATAAAACCGTCCAATTCAACCCTCCACTTGACACCCGTATCCCGCGAAAATCTCCTACCATCATAGTGAGGGAACCAACCAAGCATTGACAGATATATATATATATATATATATATATATATGCACAAGTCATAACACAAACAGGGAGAGGGGAGTTCAAAAATTAGAAAAAAGTAGCAATAAAAAAAAAAAAGGAAATCAGCAGTAAAGAAAAAAGGAGAAAATTCGAAAAAAAGAGAGATTAAATTTACTCGAATTGAAGTTGCAATCCACATCCATTTCCACCAATTCTTTTAGGTAATTCCCTCTAATTTCTCTTTAATTTCGGTTTTAACACAATTTAAGTTTTGATTTAAAATTTGGAGATTTTTTGAAATTGTGGAAAAATTGAAAAAATAGATTTGGGGGTTTTGATAAAATTGAGTCCTAAAGGGTGTGAATTGACTTGATTTCAAGTCAATCAAGTCTAATTGAAAGAATATTGAAGAAAAATCAAACCTAGGGTTTGGCCAAAAAATTGAGAATGTTTGAAAATTGATTTGGGGCTTTTCGATCTAGAGAGAGATTAAGAGTTTTAGGAAAGAAGAAAGGAAGTAAAGAAGAAAAAGGGAAGGAATTAAGTTGCCATGAACGAACCACCACCGGTTCGTCCATGGCAACTTTGGCAAGAGAGAGAAAGAAGAAGAAGAAAAAGGGAAAGAAAAAGAAAGAAAAGAGAAGAAAGAGGAAGGGAAGAAAAAGAAAGAGGAGAGGGAAAGAAGGAGGGACGAACCTTGGTTCGTCCCATGGAGGTTGGATTCGAGAAGAAGAGAGGAAGAAGAAGAAAGAAAGAAAAGAGAGAAATGGGAAAAAGAGAGAGAAAGAAAGAAAAAATGTGTTTTGATCTAAAATTCCTAAAAATTTGGTTTGGGTAATGTTCTTGGGCTCGTGTTTTTTATTAAAAAGAAGTGTGGGTTGGGCTTACCCTAACCCACTTGTGGCCGAGGCTAGACAGGTCCAGCCGGCCCGAATTTTTGGGTAGGTTGGACGATCCTAGCTTGAACTCTTCAAAAAAAAAAAAAACAAAAAAAAATGTGTTTCTTAGTTTTAAATTTTTATGTATGTTTGTTATTTCATTTTTTAATTTAGTGGTTGAATTGCTTTAATTATTTTTAATATAAGTTTAATTTTAAGTTTTTTTTTTTATGTTTGTTAGTTTATGTTAACTTAGCATTTAATATTTTAAGTGTTGTAATTATTTTAATTAATGTAATTATTTTATGCATGTTATTAATTTAAATTTCAGATTTCCTTTTATTTATTTAATTAGTGTAACTTTTAATTTATTGGTTTAGTAATTAGACTCGGTAATTAATGGGTGGAAGATTGTCAAGTCTCCTAATTCTTTAGGGACGGATGATGGTCTTCCACCAAACAAAAACAAATGAAAACAAAAATCATAAAAATTTTAACGGAGTCTCCTATTTAATAGGGACTATTGTTAAAAAAAAAAAAACTTTTTCCATAAATAAGTGTTCTCGAGCACACCGGTTGTGTCGAGACTCAAAAAGTGGATCCGATGTTTGAACCGACGTGTCTCCCGATAGAAGGGGTCCGACGATCGTTTCCATACGATACCACGCTAAAAAATTGAAAACCTAATTTGACTTGGAAAATTGGAGTTTCAAAAATAAAAAAATAATGTGGCAAAAATAAAACACTTTAAGAGATAAATTTAGGACTAAACTATACGTGGTACCTTTCATAGGAGTGGGCGCTTTTGGGTGATTGAATATCTTCCCATAAGCATAACCAACTCCTTACCACGTAATCTTTGAACCAATGCCTATTTTAGGTTCCTAGTTCCTTCAATACTAGGTGGCGACTCCAAACTCGTAAATAATATTATAAATAAAAATTCATCTTAAACTAGAGAATTTAGATTTTTTTATTTTTTCGGATTCCCGTCCGACGTCGAGTAGCGACATTATGCATTGTAACAATCAGTAGGAATCGGGGAGAAGAAAGCGACTTCGTAAGGAAAAATAAAACCGACGAGCATCTCCGTCTATCGCGAGTAATATTGTATGTAGTTTAGATTTTGTGTCCGTGAGAACTCGGAGAATATGGAATTTATCCCATTAGTTTTTAAAGAGAAATTTTATAATACCGAAGGAGTAACTAGTGACATATAGAATAGTTACTTTATGGATCCACTTAGAGGAGAAAGGTAGACAAAAAAAAAAAAAAAGAGAAATAGGAGAAGAAAATTAAAAAAAAAATTGACCTAACGTGGAAATTTTTTTATCACTTTTGGTGGATCCGGATATAATTTTATGTGTCTATCTCCCTCTTTCGGATGGATCCATAGAATAATTACTATATATGTCACTAGTTACTGCTTGAGTATTATAAAATTTCTTCTTCTCGGTGTTATTTTTCTTGTAGGCATTGCTCATGAAATTTGCTTTTAGTTTGCACATTTAATGTGATCTTACATGCAATGTTGTGTGCCTCCGTTTTAATTAGGCCAGCCTGTAGTTGGACAGTAATTTATTTAACTTGCTGTTGCTGTTTAAATATTATTAAGAATTAGCACATAAAAGTGCATTTTTTGCAAAGCAAGTGGTTAGTGGGACTATTGGCTTTTCTTTCACATTTTTACTCAATCATGATAAAGATAACTTAGCATAAAATTTGTGATCATGTTCTATGGATGGTAGTATCGTGTCAACTAAATTTCCTGAGTTTCTAGAACCTTATAGCTTAATTGTGCACGAAGCCTCGGAGTATTCCCGAGCTTGTTCCTCGTATGTAAATTTTCTACTGTAAACTTCTAAAAGCATTTTCTTTCTAATTATACATGATATCACTTTGTACTCTAGATTCCTCTATCAGGTGGTATGATTAGAGTCTTGTATTTTGTTTATTCTACCTATTTGACCACTTATCTATTTGCTGTTTTCAATTTTTTCATTGACTTACTGCAGTATATTTGTTTTTGTTATTATTATAAATAGGGTTTTTGAATGCATAAATGCAATTTAATATGTTTTTTCTTCATTGGTAAATCATCTATGGATTAATTATCATTTTTTTCTTTCTTGTCGCGAGATATAACATGCTTTCATTCTTATAATTCAACATTGAATTGATTCTTTCATGATAAAAATAGCATAAAATAAAATGGCCTGTGTAATTTTACAAAACTAATGTTCACACTTGCATTATTCTTTGTCTGCGCATGATCATTTTATTTTTATGTTTTATTTATTTTAGGATGTATCATGTTTTCTAGGATTTGAGGTTGGGGTTTAAGGTTTTTAGGATTTAGGGTTGAGGTTTAGTGTTTAGGTACAAAACCAAAAAACCCAAAACCAAAAAAGCAAAACCAAAACAAAATTTTTTTAATGTATCATGTTTTATGAATCCAAAACTAGTTTAGGGTTTTTAGGATTTGGGGTTGGGATTTAGTGTTTGGACCCAAAGCCCAAAATCCAAATCCAAAATCAAAACCAAAAAACCAAAAACCAAAACGGAAAATCCTACTCGTGTTTGAAATATTAATAAGAAATCGAAATAAAATTTAAATTTTTTATTAATTAATTTTTTATATAAATAAAAATAATAATTAAAATTTTTTTTATCAAGCTATATTAGTTGTAAAAATAATAGAAATGATGGTGGTGACTTTGACAATATATATAGGTTTTGTGTTCCAATATATATATATATATATTCTGTTTTGTATAAATTTTGAGTACCGATGGATGAAAGTATTCTTTAAATCTTTTGCCATGTAAATTTCTTTGAATATGTAGGATTTGTGTTCCAATATACTTTATTAATAATATCAAGGTTGTTAACAGCATACATAAAAAAATCTGATCATTTCGATGTCAGGTTGATTGTCACGTATTATTTGATTTAACGAGTAGTTGCACAAATTTATTGTTTTGCATATTGTATTACAAGAAAATGAGCTTGAACAAATCTCACATGAGACTTTTACATATTTAAGAGGCTTCGAAGATTTTGTTTGACCAATTGGTGTGACGAAAAGATTATCTTAGCTTTTGGATTTGCTTAACTTGCTTTTCGAAAGCTTGCATATTGTTTGTCCAAAAATTTAAAATCATCACTAATATTATTGATTCTAAGAAACACCTATCATCTCCAGAAACTTCGACGTATCCTCCATGAATGCCTGTGGTCATTACATTCTTCAAAAGCTTGAAAAATATTATAAATTTGTGGCTTCCACCTATAATCAAAATTCAAATTAATTATTAAGTTAATATTTTGAAGAAAACACTACAAAAACTTGACATGGTCATCCACAAACACATCGCATTTAAACATTAATGCCTGCAAATACAAAAATGAAAGGTGCATGCATGATTCTATTACAAGAGAAGGATTGGAATAATTTTTTGTATTTTATAGATTCAATTCATATTTTATAAGATCAATATATTCATATGTTTTTATATAATATTCAAAATCTTTTACATGCTCTTGAAAAAAAAATTTAAGATGTCAGTCTGTTTTTTCAATCTTTTTTTTTATTATTAGAATTAATAAATTAATTTGTTAATTATCATTTTTATCATACGTAAAATCATATTTATCAAATATGAATTGAATCTATAAAATAGTAATATTACAAACTTGTCTCAAAGTATATCCATTAGAGGCAGTTACTTAAATTGTGCATCTAAATTTGAATTGAAATGATATTAGTCAAATTACAAATGTCTCTAAATAAACATCATTAGAGGCATATTTTGATATCCACCGCTATTTTTTCGCTGCTATGTTGCCTTTATATCACGTTGTCGTTGAAATAATATTTAACTTTTCCAGCCAACTACTTGATGGCACCCTGTAACTACTATTTCATTATTAATAAAATGGATAAATAATAAATTACTCTCGACACTCTTTAGCATCATTATACTATTCTTATTCTTACTGTATATATCACTTTGTTTTTTTGATTTTTAAACATTAATGTTAAGGTTTTTTTTTTTTTTTTTAACCATAGATATAAATTCTGCGGTCCATTCAGGTGTTAGGCATTAGAAAATTAATGTTAATAATTAACGGAACAAGAAAAGAGGCCACTATTACAAAAATAAAAATATATTCTGACTTTCTTTTGTGATGAGACTTTTTAAATTCAAATACTCTAAAATCTAAATAAAAAATTTAAACCAATGATCTTTTAAAAGTGCAAAAAAACTGACTGCTTCTAAACTGCTTCTAGATTAAAAGCCGAGTAATGTTAAGTACAGATCTAATGGTTTTGTTTTATATTATTATTATTATTATTATTTTAATCTTTTAGATTTAAAACTTAGAACTATTATCACTATTAGGAAATTTGATCTTTTAAAATCATATTTAGTTTTGATTGATCTACCAGCTAATAAAAAAAAAAATCTTTACTGTAAAATAAAAATGCTTTTTGAACATTAGTTTACACTTGACATCTTGAAATTGACGTGGAAAATTTTATAATACACAAAGAGTAATTAGTGTCGTATACAGTAGTTACTTCTGAACTCAATTTGATGAGAGAGATAGACAAATAAAAAAGAAGAAAATTACATCCATACCTACTAAAAATGATAAGAAAATTTTCACGTCCGTTCAAATTTTTTTATTTTCTCTCTCCTATTGTTTTCTCTCTCTTCTAGTGTGTCTATCTCTCTCCTCAAAATGAACCTAAAGAGTAACTATTGTACATGACACTAGTTACTCCTTGTGTATTATAAAATTTCTCAATTGACTTTAAATGATTCCGTCAGTGGGGAAAAAAGAATTAAAAAAAAAAAAAAAACTGACCCCGGTTTAATCATAGCTCTACAGAACTTATATTTTTATGTATCCAACCACCATTTTCATCTACTCCCCGTCCTCTCTCTCTATCCTCCCCCTAACTCAATTTAGACTGGAGCAAATTAAAACTCAATTTTCACTCACGTTCAACAAAGACGTCATCACAGATTCCAATCGGAAGTGAGATCTAAAGATTGTGATGTGAATTGCTGTGGCCTTTTTGCAATAAAATAAAATAAAAATTGACGTTCTATCTGGTGTTGTGGTAGCGATCAGCAAGGGGCTAGGTGTGGTTCTGTAACTTCTGTTTCCGTGGCAGGGGAGGGAGAGGTGAGTGGCAGATGGTATTTTTTTTTTCCTTGTTTTGAGGAGACGAGACCTGTTAACAAAAACAAGTAAAACAAGAGATGTTGTTATTATTTATTTATTAACAAATCACTATTCACTTGTGGTATTTTTTACAAATTTAGATAATTGTATTTTTTGATTTTTTTAATTATTTTTGGATATTTATATGTAAATTTTATATTATGTTTTATTGTGATTCTTAATATTTTTAAAAAACTTTTTCGATCTCTCATGTTTTAAAAAGATTTTTTTGACCCTCATGTTTTCACTTTATTCTATTTTGATCTTGTTTTTAATAATATATTTTTGATCTCTCATGTTTTTAAAAGATATTTTAGCCCATCAAGTTTTTACATTTTAGAATATATATAGGATTATATTGTTTAAAATTTATCTATTCAATTTGTCATTTTTCATTTTTTTATGTAATTTTTTTATTAATAAATATAATTGATTTTTCTCTATATATGAATTTTTGAATAAGTTTTTTTTTAAATAAATCATCAATTAAATAATACAATTTATGTGTTTTATTTGTTTATTCTTGATATAATCAAATTTTATCTCAATCATTTTTCAGTTATTTTTATCATACTCTATTAATTTCAATATATTTCTTACAACTAATATTTTTTAAAAACTATTTTTTTTATTTATACTATACACTTAGGTTCATTGAACATGGTCATGATATATAATAAAAAAATATTGAGATCATTGATTTCATTGAAAATTAATTATACATCTACACACATAATACAAACCATTTGCTATTAATTGTTTTAATATTCTAAATGTTATAAAATAATGAATGTCCATCTACTTTTCATATTCTCACTACTCATGATCCTTAATGTGATTCAATTCACCATTCAATATAAGAAATTGAAAGGGTGATGCAATTGATGTATTTTTAATTATTTATAGTCTCTTCCAATTCTCATCTCAATTTTGAGGCCTATAAATAGGCTTGATTGTTCATTTGTTGGTGTACAAGTTTCCTAGAGAGAATAAGAGAAACTTTGAAGTTCTTATCACTCATATTCACATTATAGTGATTTCATTTTCTTGTTATCATTTTCTTCAATTCTCATATCATTTCTATTTATTTTATAACATGTTATCAGCACGAAGCTCTAACCAATCGAGATAATAGACCATGAGGTATATAGCTATCAAAAGATTTAATCAATTGTTTCAACAATTGGATTTCTTCTACACAAGTGCTCTACCAAAATATCTAAATTATTTAGATCATTAAGAGGTATGTATCTAATTTATTCATGTACTTTAAATCTATTGATACTTGAAATATATATTTGAAAAACTTAAATGATCTACTAATGATCTAATATATGTTATTTGAAAAGCTTTAATTTTATTATTATATTTATTTTCTAATATTATTATTATATATTGTATTATGAATTTTTATCATATCAAACCTCATAAACTTGATTTGGTGACTCTTGATATTTTGAATAAGAATTATTGATTATGAGTGCTTGATTTTTTAAAAAAATTATTCTCTACTTTTTATGTCTTGGATATGCTCATGCAGTAGTATATCGAGAAAAGGAGTTTAAGAAATATTTTGGATCGATTTTATATTTGTTAGTGGCTAAATAAAATGAAAAAGAATAAATCTCATCCAATTGGATCTATTCCATTCCCTAAAGTCAATGTGACAATTTATAATAATTTTAGACATGGATGAAGATGTGGTCATAGACATGGATATGGTGAAAATAATTATCATTATAATTGTAATGACCATAATATTACATCTCACCACCGAAGTGGATAACTATGAAAAAAAAAAGAAATAAAAATAGATAAAGTCGGTATTCTGAAAAATAAATATTATAGATGTGGAATGAATGAATATTGATCGTGTACCCGCCGTACACCAAAGCACCTCATTGAGCCTTGTCAAACCTTATTGAAAAATAAAGAGTAAAATATGAAGGCCACTTTTATATATCAAAGTAATAGTAATTGAAATTAATTATTTGTTAGTTTTTCTATTTATAAATAAAATATTTTATATTTATTATAATTTATGTCATATATTGATGGTTACAAATTTATTTTACTATTTATTTATTTTGTTTATGTTTAT
The DNA here is from genome assembly GCA_963924115.1 of Dovyalis caffra. Taxonomy (NCBI): domain Eukaryota; kingdom Viridiplantae; phylum Streptophyta; class Magnoliopsida; order Malpighiales; family Salicaceae; genus Dovyalis; species Dovyalis caffra. The sequence continues at coordinate 2,077,580 of CAWUPB010001111.1, read as the reverse complement.
GAGGCATATATTGATTTATTTATTTTGTATTGATTTATTTGATTATTTATTTTATGTTAATATTATATATGATAATATCAATCTAATAGAAAGCTCTAGAAGAGCGACTATATTATTATCTAAAGAGATAGATTTTGAAGGCTCTAGAAGAGCGATTATATCATGACTTGAAGAGATAAATTTTTGAAGCTCTAGAAGAGTGAATAAATTATTACTTGAAGAGAAAATTTTTAAAGGCTCTAGAAGAGTCGATATATTATTACTTGAAGTGACTAATTTAAAGGCTCTAGAAGAGCAAATATGTTATTATCCGAAAGGATAAATTTATTATGAATGATGTACTATTCTCTTCAAAGTCTCATGGATATTTGTTGAGTTTCAAAGATATTTATCTAAATTGATATCATATCAAGATAGCAAATACGAATTCTTATATGTTATAATCATTATATCAAATAGAAAATATCTATCAAAAAAAATTTATCCGTTTTCTCTTGTAGTTTTTGTTACAAACATTGAAATGATTGAAACAAATATTATAGTAAATCGAAGTTTACTAATTCAAATACTTTTACTATATGACATGACCAGTTGTGTTATCTTGGGTCTTTCATGATGCGAAAAAATTATTAAAAAATTATATGAATATCTATTGAAGAGCTAGAAGATTCTTCAATTTAATGAACTTTCATGTTCTGCATATTGCCAAGACAAATTGATGATTAAGCCATCATCAAGTAAAATTGAGATTGAATCTCCAGTATTTTAGAATATATTCAAGGTGATATATGTGGATCAATTCATCCACCATGTGGATAATTTAAATATTTTATGATGTTGATAAATACATCCACAAGATGGTCACATATATACTTATTATCTACTCAAAACCCGACATTTTCGAGATTGCTAACAAATAATTTGATTGCGAGCATAATTTTCAAATTATGCCATTAAACAAGTTATCTTGATAATGCCGATGAATTTATTTCTCAAGCATTAAATTATTATTGATTGGCTATTAAAATAAAGGTTGAACATCTTGTTGCTCATGTTCATACTAAAAAGGTTTAGCAAAATTATTTATCAAAAGGTTTAGCAAAATCATTTATCAAAAGGCTCGAATTAATAGCTAAATCGTTATTTAAAAATAAAACTCTCTGTTTATGTTTGAGGACATGCAATCTTATATGCAGCAATACTTATTCGCATATGACCCATAAGTTATTAGAAATTATCTCCTCTTTAATTGATTTATGGTCATAAGCCAATTATTTCTTATTTAAGAATTTTTGGCATTGCAGTGTATATCCTTAGTGCTCCTCTATAATGAAATAAAATGAGCACTTAAAAGAGATTGAGAATATATGAATCCTCTTCGATAATTCAATCTCTTGATTCATGAACAAGAGGAAATTTTTACAGCTCGATTTATCGATTGTCATTTTGATGAAATAGTTTTTTCAACATTAGGGGAGAGAATAAGCAAAATAAGCGAGTTGAAAATGTTGAAAAAAAAAGATTACATGGAGTACTCTATCTTATATCACCTTGATTCTTGTAGAAAATAACGTGAACTAGAAATTCAAAAGATAATTCATTTACAAAATATTGAAACCAACTCGCTAGATGCATTCTCAAAACTTAAATGAGTAACTAAAATGCATGTCTCTATTGAGAATGCTCCTATTATAATTAATGTCCCGGAAGGATAATCTATTAATATTATAGCTAACGAATCTAAAGCACGCCCGAAGCGTGGTAGACCGATTGGTTCTAAAGATAAAATTCCTAAAAGAAAGGGCAAGATAATAATATAAAGAATGTAAATATTCATAAAACGGTTCAAGATATTTCGATAATAGGTTTCCGAAGAAGTCCAAATACTTGAGAAAAATCAAGAAATTTTGATAAATTATATTAATGCAAGGAGAAAATAGGACCGAAAGAAACATCTATTGATAAGACTTTTGCATATAATATTGCAATTGATATTATGGATGAAAATAAGAATCCCGAGCCTAAATTATTGAAGAATATCGACATAAAAATGATCGGCGTAAATGAAAAGAGCAATCTAGGCAGAATTATGTTCTCTTATAAAAGAGTAGTTTTTTAAACCCATAGCTAAAACATTTGAAGATGTTAAGCTAATGGGATACAAATATGTATTTATGGGAAAATGAAATAAGAAAGATGAGATTATAAGATATAAAGCAAAACTTTTAGCACAAAAGTTTTCTTAAAGAATTGACATTGACTATGAGCGAGACATATTCTCCTATAATGGATGCAATTGTCTTTTGTTATCTCATTAGCTTGAAAAAATATATAAAAAACATTCATATGCATGCATTTAATGAATGTGATCACGGTTTATTTGTTCATTTGAAATAAAATAAGTATGAAAGTCCTAGAAGGACTTGACATGCCGAAGCATGTAATACATATTCTCGAGAAAAGAATTCAATTAAATGATGGAGATCTCTATTAGTATTATTTTAGTATTTGTTTTATTATTTTGCTTTTTAGAAATTCAATTTATACTTTTTATATTTCATTTTTATATCTACTATTTATTACTAACCCGTGTGCATGTGATATAATCACTTCAATGATTATTTATTGAAAGAAAATTATAAAAATAACCTTATTTGTTTATATGTTTTTATTTGAAAAAGGGTTTGTTGTATATGTTGATAACTTAAATATTATCGGAACTCTCGAAGAGATTTCAAGTGTCATAAGTTACCTAAAAAGAGAATTTGATGTGAATATCTTGGGAAAACAAAATGTTATCTCGACTGCAGGTTCGAGCACTCGAGAGAATGAGATTTTCATTCATCGATCAATTTATATAGAAAAAGGTTCTACAATGATTCTATATAAAGATCATTCATTGACTAGCCCAATGATAGTTCATTCACTTGATATCTAAAAAGACCCTTTTTGACCTCGAGAAGATAACGAAGAACTACTTGGTCTCGAAGTACCATGTCTTAGTGCCATCGATGCATTGATATATCTTGCTAATAATACTCGACTTAGTATAGTCTTTTCTATAAATTTGTTAGCAAGTCATAGTTCTTTTTCAATATAGAGACATCGAAATAAAGTTAAATATATACTATGTTATCTTCGAGGAATAATTGATATGGGTTGATATTACTCTAATAAATGAAAGACAAGATTAATTATGCGGATGCGGGTTATTTAACCGATCCATACAAAGCTCGATCTCAAGCTGGTTATGTATTTACATATGGAGATACGACTATATCATGGCGTTCTATGAAGCAAACTATAACTGCCACATCTTCAAATCATGCGAAATATCAATTCATGAGGCAAGTCTAGAATATGTTTGGCTAAAATCAACGATCCATCATATCCGAGAGATATACGGTTTATCTATCAGCAAAAGAAGTTCCAACAATATCATATTGGATAATGCTTGTTTGCATAGTTTCATTGAAGGAAGAATACATCATAGTGACAATCCAACGATTTGTTCACTAATGTGTTACCTACCATAACTTTTGCGAAGATAATTCACAAGATTGAAATGCATCATCTTAGAAATCTTAAATAATGTCTTCAACGGGGGAGACAAAAATGAGAATTAATGTGTGCAAGGAATATTGTACTCTTTTTTCTTCACTATGATTTTTTTCCCACTCGGGTTTTTTCCTAGTAAGGTTTTAATGAGGCATATTCCTTGTGAAATGGACATTCAAAGGGGAGTGTTATAAAATAATGAATGTCCATCTACTTTTTATATCCCACTACTCATGATCCTTAATGTGATTTAATTCACCATTCAATATAAGAAATTGAAAGGGTGATGCAATTGATGTACTTTTAATTATTCATAGTCCCTTCCAATTCTCATCTCAATTTTGAGGCCTATAAATAGGCTTGATTGTTCATTTGTTGGTGTACAAGTTTCCTAGAGAGAATAAGAGAAACTTTGAAGTTCTTATAACTCATATTCACATTATAGTGATTTCATTTTCTTGTCATCCTTCTCTTCAATTCTCCTATCATTTCTATTTATTTTATAACACTAAAATTATTTTTTGAATAAAATAATTGAAATAATGTTTTAGAAGAACTACCTAATAATTCAAATACATCTTTTTACACTAATATTTTTTTATTGTTTTATAAATAAATATATAAAAATTAAATGCACATATTTTCAAAGAACTAAAAAAAATTCATTAGTTAATTTTTATACAATTTTTTATATTGATTGTTGCTTTATTTTTTTTGATGCAATCTTATTAAAATATATATATATTAAGGCATTTTTTTTAAAAAAATCATGCTTACATTATTATAGGTTTTTATTAGGTATTTAATTTAAAATAAAATATATGCTATCAAACTGAAAAATAAAATTTTGATTAAGAATTACGAAAATATTAATTGTAAATTTGTTTTTCAAACTCATCTGTGTGTATTTTTTTTTAATAATCAAGACTTTGACTTTGTTCTACTATCGATTTCAATTGTAAAAATCATGCATCAACAAAAAAAATCACGAACATTTTTATTATGAAAGTAAACAAAACAATATAATAATGCTACTGTCATCTCATGTACAATATCAACACTTATGAAGAATCGAGCTTAATTTATTAGATATTTCTTAGCACATTCAGATGTCTATACCCATTCTACGGTAGAATGCAGGTGACTATCTAGTGTTATCTACAATGGTAGGGAGACAAGAGAAACTCATTAATTGGTCATGCTTGATTAGCTATGAAGAAAGATTGCATGCTTGATCGAAGACTGCAAACTAGGTTTGGTATTGACTAAAGTGGTTGCTTCAAGACCTTCCTATTTAAAATCTTTCTACGAACTTTTGATTGCTTCAAGAGCAATTTGCCGGGGGATGCAAAGATTAAGCAACCATCATCTCCTGTAGGTCCACTGAAAACAAAAAGCTAAGCTTCGTCCTGATTGCTGTCCGTTGTTATTTCTTTCACATTGTTTTATCTCATTGGATTCTCTTTCAATCATTTCAAGTCTAGCTACAATTCAGTGAATTTTGTTTGCTTTTTCACGAAGGGTTAATAATGTGGAAGAGCAACTTGAGTATTAAAATAAGTAATTATGCATACGATTAATGTCAAAATTGTGATAATTAATTTTGATATTAATATTGGTTATAACCGAAATCAAAATATAGAATGTCAAGTGAAATATAATAGCAAATTATAGATGGAGTATTATAGTTTCCGAAACATATGGAATTAAAGTGTTCATAACATTTAGATCACAGGATGCTTAGAGTAATTGATCATAATAAAGTTTTATGATCTTATAAAAAAAAAAAACAACAACTATATATAGAGTCCTTATAGTAATTTATAATAAAATTTAATAAGCTTATCCAAATAATAAAAAAATCATTCATCTTAGGTTTAAATACTTCAATTTTATTTATTTATTTTTGTAACATCAAACCATCAAAGAATGTGGTATACCGGTAAGAAAATTGTTTTTATTTAACCAAAATCAAGATTCAACTTTTGTTATCTATGAATAACTAACTATAATTATTCTTTAATCATAATTATTTTTTAATGATATTAAATTTATTTATAGATAATTAGTCATAATTATTATTTAGTACTCAGATGAATATATATAGCACAGAGGATTGGGAATCTCTTAATCTTGAGTATCACGACATCTTTGTACCATATTGCATCACCTAATTCTATAGATTTTGTTACCTAACCTAATTATATGCATACGACAATAATAGGAGACACTAAGTTGATTTGCTACCTAATTCTATACATGGGACAATAATACGAGACGCTTCGCTAAGTTGATTGTTCATGACAGAATTGACCTTCTTTAGTCTTCACTTGACAGAATTTTCTTTCCTACGTTATTGGAATTAATTAGGTAAAACATCAAAAAGCTCATATTGTATTAGGTAAAACATCAAAAAGACCAAGTTGGATCGACATTTGACTATCTTCATTTATACGGCCAAGATTTAGCCAACAGAAATCTCTTAGCAAGAGCTAAGCTTCGACTGTATTACGTTGGTCTCCAACTTCACATACAATTATACACACTTAATTGCGTTAGAAGGCACATTAAGAGCAAGATGCCAAATCTGCGCCAAGTAATTAAGGCTCATATGAACCGCAATTATCATGGAACGGGAAAACAAAAAAATTGAAACCAAAAATAATTCACTAATGTAAGTAGTTATTATCAATTTCATCCCAAACTTATTTCGTTTCTCAATTTTGTTCCAAATGTATGATATATGCAAATTTCTCAATGTCATTCATTTTCCATTATTCACACGTATGTATGCTATATAATATTGAAAAAGAAAGGCTATATAAGATGATTTCATTGTCCTAAGATTAAAAGCCACTCTTCTCCTCGACTCTTTTGAAGATTCTTGTTTCTTGAATCAGAACTAGAAGAACTCTTGGTAACCCATTTGTTGTAAAAAAAGATCTAGTTCTTTTAAAGCCCTATGTGGATTTCTTAAAGCAACAATAAAACTGATTGAAAGACGTTTTTTGGCTTCTTAACCTAACTAGGATTCTTGTTGAAAAGTGGAAGTAACCCACTAAAAACTCTTTTAATCTCTTTGTTTGCAAAATCCTTTTGTTATCAACACTAAAACACAATCTTGCATCATTATTCGCACTATAATCTATTAAAATTTCTCTATGTTTGCCTCCAAAATTTGCTTACCTAATGCAGCTAACCCGTCTGACGAAGTACCGAAGAGAAATATGATGTCTTTTGTTACTTTGATTGAAGTTTATAGTTATATTTTAGATTTTACTAGATGTTTTGCTCGCGCTACTGACTGTGGGTAAGATAAAATATATAAAATTATTTAGAAAAATTATTTTAATTTGATAGTCTATTTTATGGTATAAATGTATAAAAATATATGAAATCAAAGGTGAAAAAAATATTTAAACTTTTTTAATGTAATTTGAAATTCAATGGATGAGAATTTTTTTAAAATGACAAATTAAAGTAGTAAATTTTAAATAATAAAAATAATCAATAAAAAATACGAAAAAAAAGATCAAATCACAATACAATTAAATTTTGAAATTAAAAAAATATATATATTGTATAAAAAAATTGAGGACTATATAATTTTAAATTAATTGGATGAGAAAAGAATGAATAATATTAAAATAAATGAAAACTATCATTAAATGTAATTTTAAATTAATTAGATGAGAATTTGAAAAAAATGACAAATTACGAGTTATAGATTTTAAATAATAAAAATAATTAAAAAAATTAAAACAAATGAACTAAATCACAATACAATTAAAGTTTAAATTTTTTTTTAAAATTGTATATATATATATATATATATATTTAAAGAAAAAAAGAAACACACACATACACACATAGTTTATTATATAAATTATAATAATATATTTTAAAAAATAAAACACTAACGTTATAAAATTTTAATTCAAAATTCATATATTAAAAAACTAAATTTATTAAAAAATAAAATCATATAAAAAATTAATTTGATGTGAATTTTAATAAGAAATAAATAATTGAAAAAATAACTTTAAATAATAAAATTAATATAATTAGATATATATATATATATATATATATATATAGTGGGGAGAGAAGCGCCTGGTTGAAAGCCAACCGGGAGCCACATAATATTTTTTTTTAAAAAAAGAAGAAGTCAAAAGCGAGTGAGGCCGGGCGTTGGCTCAGTACGAGCGAGCTAGCCCGCTTGGGCTCGCCATTGTAGGCCCTTGCGTTAGGCCTTGACTGAAAAAAAATCCTGCAACTTTCGACGAACCCGAGGTTGTCGAAGTTCGTCGAAAAAGCGAGGGTCAACTTTCAAACCCCTAGAAATTAAATCTCGACATCATTTTTTTCCCCAAACACCTTTAAATGACCGGCATAAAATCAATAAACACATCTAAAACCTTAAAAATCATTTTAATACACATGAAACAAAGAAAAACACAAAATCAAATTGGATTTTTTTTTCTTTTTTGGCTTCGATCTACCTCCTCTAATTGGTTAATGGCTTGAAACCACCATGAATAAACGCATCTCGCAAAGATAAAAAAATCTAGTGGATTTTCATCGACCGAGTGGCCTAAATGAGCTTAATCGACGATCGCTCTCTCTCTTCCTCTCGACCTTCTCTCTCCATTCGGGGACCAAAATGGATGAGCAAATGAATATGTAGATCGAAATATGAGTTCGTAAATATCAAGGACCAAAGTGTAAAAAAAATTATAAATAGTTAAAGTAATAGTGAATTGTGAGAGGGTGAATAGTGAATTATGAGTGTATGCACGAGCGTTTCAAATAGTATAGCTGGACGTTTTACTTTAGTTTATTAGTTAATGAGGCCCTCGGGTTGTTTTCTAGGTTACATAGAGAAGGCCATGAGCTTAACCTTTTTGTTTTTAGTATTGTTTCAAAGTTGCTTGTTCATGTTAAGTGGGTTGAATTGGGATTTAGTTTCTATGCTTGTGTTTAGGGGTGATCATTCGGTAAACGGTTCGGTTTTGTACTATTCGATTCAATTTTCGGTTAACCGAATTAAGAAAAATAAAAACCAAAACCGAATCGAAATAAATTCGATAAATTCGGTTTGTAACCGAATTATTTTGGTTTTAATCGAAATATTTTGCTGTAAAAAAAATCATTACGAGAGAGATGTTTTGTACTAGCACTTAGTCCATTAGCCAATGAAGTAACATCTTGTTATCAATTAATCCTTTTTATAGACAATCACAAAGCCCTTGAAGATTTTAACTAGGCTTTAATGAAAATCGATCAAAGTGTAATTGATTTTGTCATTCAAACACACCGTATCCCAATTAATTACATTCTATTACTTTCTTTTCTTACTCCAACGGTCCTCAAAATTTACTTCTCATCTACGTGTTTCGGTTTCAGCAAGAATGAAGATTGAAAAGTTAGGAATTTAGAAATTAGGAAATTTTTTACTATTTATTTTGGTTTTCGATCGAAATCGAAATCTTTTTTCAAAAAACCGAACCGAACTGAAATAATTTTGATTTTTTCAGTTTAGTTTTATATTGTATAATTTTACATTTAAAATTGAATCAAATTTCATAATTTGATTAGGTTTTATTCGATTTTTGGTTAATCGAACCGTTTGCTCACCCCTATTTGTGTTTGTAAGCTTGGTTTTGAGTCTAATGCCTTTGGGGTTACTATTTTAATGGATTATCACTATTTTTGTAGGTAGATTGAATGCACAAGCAATTTTTTGACGTGATTGAATACAAAGATATTGTTTCTTGAACTAGGATGGTTGCTTGTTATACGAAGAATAAGTGTTTTGAAGAGTATTTGAAGCCTTTTGGAGATTACATTCTTTGGGTTTAAACCAAATAATTTTTTTCTTTTCATTTAATTTTTAACTAAAAATTTTTATTTTTTTTTCATATGTTTCTCATGTGGCAATTTAATTTGACATGGCATTACACTTTTCATTTTTTTTTTCATATGTCATGTTTGCTAAAAAAAAATTGGCTTGAAAATTATCGAAGGGACCACAATAAGAAAATTTAGATAACATAAAGATGTGATAAAAAAAATTACGAGTAGAGGGATCACATTAAAAAAATGTCAAGAAAAGACGTTTCATGTGATTAATCCATTAGTAATTTGAGGGTTAACATCACTATAAAATTGATTGACTACTTTGATATGTCTTTATAATAAGATATTTTTTAAGATCAAACACTCCTGTGTGATGGGGGTTTTCTAAGAACCGATCAAACGATCGGTCGATAGAGTAATCAAGATACAAAGAGCTAGTACTCGTGATTTGTAGGGGTGTTCGTTCAATAATTTGGTTCGGTTTCGAACTTTTTTGATCGATTTTCGGTTAATCGAATTGTCTAAAAAAATAACCAAAACTGAATCGAATTGTTATTCGATTTTTTGATTCGGTTTTGAAATATATCGGTTTTTTATTCGATAATTCGATTTTCACTCGTAATTATCTATACTTTTGATTTTTGAAAGGATCATGCACTTTTGAAAAAATAAATTTAGTATTTGCATTGCTATTTTTAGGCTATGTTCCTATATGTATACATTTTTCAATCTCATTGAACTCTGTCTATTTACTATTATTTTACTACTCCTCAATAGGCATTACTAATATAATATCAATTGATATATATATATATATAATACGAGATTTCATCATTACTATATAAAGTCTAATAATATATAATATATGTTATTGTTTATCGGTATCGATAGATAATACCGTCAAATATGTGTTACAATTAAGACATTTTAACAATTCCTTCTAAAAGAAACGAGCATGCTTTGATGCTCAAATATAACCGACTTAATTATCTTTATGAAAAACACTTTTAATTAACTTGACGTAATTAGAACCAATAATTTTGGGTAACTTGTTAAACACTACAGCCATAAGCTAACCTTTGCTAATTAAATGACAATGTTGTTTTTGAATAATGAAGAACATTAAAACTTTAAACAATCAACTTTCTTTAGCGTAATTTTAAATTATATGTGTTTATAAAAAAAGACATACTAATTATTATCGGGGTCCATAAATTAACTATTTTTCTTTCACATAAAAAAAAAACACTATCTCACATCTTTTTTTTTAAAACTATAAATTGAATCAAGAAAGAAATTATGTACCTCCTTGGGCAATTATAAACAAGAATCGGTTATGGTCATTTGGCATTGGGCGAGTTGGCTCATGTAATCAATGCAACAAGAATTGATTATTGATTACGGGCTAACCGATTTAACTCCAATTAGCTTAGGTTTGCATGAGGGTGAGGTGAGGGTGTGAGGATTGGAATGAACGACGTCGTTCATCGATGAATTTTTTTAAAAAAATTTAATAATTTTGGTTATTCAGTTTTAACTCGAATTAAAAAAAAAAAACGAAATCGAAAATCGGCTATATTTTGGTTCGATTTTTTTTTAATTTCTAAAAAAAAACCACACCGAAATTGATATTTCAATACGGTTCGGTTCGATTATTCGATTTTCACCGAATAGTGAACACCCCTAGTGATTTGTATAAATATCGATCAATCAACTATGTAAAATAAATGCATGTAGTGAGAGGTATGGAATGAAACAATGCTAATTAAACGCAAGTTGAATGACGAGATAGGTGGGTGGTCAAAGTTCAATCATATAGAGCTTTAGAGAGTAAATTATGAATTAGTCCCTCTCATTTTGAGAAAAGAATTAATTAGTTCCTCTTGTTTTTTAAAAAAACTAATCATTTAGTTCTTCATGTTTTAACTTCATTAATAACTTAGTCCTTTCATCGGCTTTTTGTTATATTAGTATTTTTTTTCTAAATTATCCCTTGTTCAATGCTTTATTTATCTTCTTCACCCACTCTTTTTCTCTTTCCTTAGCAAAAAATAAAAGAAAAGGGACAATTGAAAACAAAAATCATTAATCCGATGGAAAACTAATGAAAAGACTAAATTATTGATAGACTTAAAACGTGAAGGATTAAATGATTAGTTTTTTAAATGAAAGAGATTAATTAATTTGTTTTACTAAATGAGAGGGACTAATTTATAATTTACTCTTAGCTAATGTCCGGTGCATGAGAATAAGAGTTTTAAGAGAAAGAAAGTTCAAAGGTTTTTGCTTAGAGATCAAAAGTTGGAGTTGAGAAAAGTCGAATCTCCTTCACAATGATATAGGATTGGTATTTACAATGAATCAAAGACAACTATTGACCGCTAGGGTTGTACCACGTCATCTATATTTGAATCATCATATTTGATTTGAAAAAAGTTTGAATTTTTTAAACTAAACTATTTCAACTTGCTAGTAAAGATTAAAAGAAATAATAATTAGGTTTTTTTTTTCTTCTAGCAAGCCATGCTCCAAACTTACCAAGTTAATTTCTCTTATACATCCCAAAGATAAAGCATGGATACTAATTATTTCAAAATACATGTGTCTATACTCGCGACTCAAAACTTTGTGTTAAGCGAGATCTATCCTTAGTCCAATCTATTTTGTTCTGTAACTTGGATTCATGTCAAAATTAAAAAAAAATAACCTTGATTAGTGTATAATAAAATTAATTTTTATGGACAAATTAAGACTATACAACTCAAAAAAATTTCAAAAAAAAAATAAATTAAAACCTTGCAAAAAGCTCATCACCACAAAACCAAATGCATATTAGGATGGATAATCTATTTGCACATATTTTCAAAGTAGGAAAAATTGAAACAAAGTCAAGCGAAATTTGAAAAAAAGAAAATGTCAGGGGACCCGGGGGCCTATAAATTATCTATACCCCCATGCTTGTTTCTTCACAACTCAAGCAATTTTGCTAGCCATCCATAGTCCATACGGCTGCCGGGGAATTATTAATTACGGTAAGTATAGATCAATATTAGTTTGGTTATAGCAATCAAGTCACTGCACAAATTTTTCTTTTATATATATATACACATGTTTTGCAGAAAAAAATATATAACGTACGCACGCGTAAAACTAATATAAGTTATAAACACCATGGGATTATCTGTGAGACGCAGGAATTACTATATGGATTTTTCTGGCAAGACGATTAGGGTAAGAAGGCAAGAACCGGTTCTTGTCCGTCCAGCTGGAGAGACGTTCAATGGGTTGTTCTTGTTGTCCAATCTTGACCAGACATTTCCTCGCCCTATTGAGGTTCTGCTTGCCTTCAAAACATCAAAAGAAAATGCCCCTCAAATACTTAAAGACTCCTTGGCTAAAGTCTTGGTCGAGTTTTATCCAATTGCTGGTTGCCTTGCAAGAGGATGGGATGACAAAATTTTGGTTCGATGCACAGGAGAAGGAGTGCCATTCGTTGAAGCAGTTTCAGATAACCAACTTGATGATGTCGGCGACATTACCATTCTTGTGGAAGAAAAGCTAAGAAACTTTGTTTGCTGCATGCAGGATGGTGTGGAAGATAACATCTTGGATGTGCCTTTGCTGCAAGTGCAGGTAATTATAACATAAAGAAAATGATTTATTGATAGCACAAAGCCCGACAATGCGCTGTTAATGAATAGTAAGGAAATTCGATGTAAAACACTAACACCTAATTAAAAAAGAAAAAAAGAAAAAAAAACTTTTTAGGACTATCATACTATCCCGAGTTTAATAGTTTCATCTAAAATACATCATTTTTTTTTGTTGAATTCTCATTTCTCAGCTTTTTATATATATTACTTATTGATTTTTTTATATGAGATATTACTATATATCTAAAAGATGTGGGGATATGAACAGTGATTTTCACTGTACATCCCCTCATAGATCACTATTCACTAGTTTTTTTTTTTTGTAATTTTTAAATTTTTTTTATTTTGGTCCCTATAATTTTAAAATAAAAATTTTAGCCCCTTAGCTAATGCATAACAAATTTTTTTTTCCATCAATTTATGTTCTTTTTTTTAAAAAAAATTTAACTAGGTGTTAAAATTTTGAAAATCAAACGTTATTTTTTTCACATAAAATGACGATTATATAATATATATGATATATTTTTAGATTTTAAAATAAACATATACTATTCTTATTGTTTAAAATTGATCTTTTCAATTTATTATAAGAAATCACATCAAGTTAACTTTTATTTTTATTTTTATATTAAAAATTAACTATACATCTTCCAACATAATTATTTTTTCTACATAAACCGACGATTATATAATATACACGATATGTTTTTAGATTTTAGAATAAATATATACTATTCTTATTTTTTAAAATTAATCTTTTCAATTTATTATAAAAATTCATATCAAGTTAATTTTAATTTTAATTTTTATATTAAAAATTAGCATCTTCCAACATAATATAAATTATTTACTATGGACATTTTTTTTTTTAACATTATAGAGCCAATTTATTTGAAATAAATAATTAAAATAATTTTTTAAAGGAACCAACCAATTATTCAAATATAGTTTTTAAGCTAATTTTATTGATTATTTTGTAAATAAATATATAGAGATCAAATGCATATACTTGAAAAAAAAATCTTCTCACCAACATTAAATAAGAATAATTTTTTATTTTTTCATTGGTTAATTTTTATGCAAATCTATACATTAATTGTAACTTTATTTTTTGGATACATTCTTATAAAAAAAATAAGTTTAAAGTATTTATTATTGAATTGTTAATTAATATTTCAGGTTTAAATTATTATAATTTTTTTATTTAAGAATCCCTGAATAAATAAGAATAAATCATTTTTTAAGTAGAAATTTTATGACAAAAAAATTATTAAAAAAATTATGAAATTTTGAAATGATTTTATTCTATCTACTCGTATGGTTGCGCGTATTATTTCAAAAATTAATCTTCTCATCAACATTAAATAAATAAAAAAATTCATTTGTTAATTTTTGTAAAATTTTATCCATTAATTATAACTTTATTTTTTGAAATACAATATTATGAAAATCATATTGTTAAAGTTTTTTTAATTCTTGATTAATATTTTAGTTAAAATCATTATAATTTTTTATTTTAAAATCAATCCATAAAGAAAAATGATTTATGTTTTTTTTAAGTAAAAAATTTATAAAAAAACATTAAATAAATAAATTAAATTAAAAATTATAATTAAAAAAATTTTAAAATTTTAAATTGATTTAGTTCTATTAGACCCAACGTAGTGCGTGCTAGTATGGTCCTAATGATAGGCTTCGTACTACCATTTTATAGTTCTATCACTTTATTTTATAATGTTGGTAGTGCGTAGTTGCGGCACCTGTTAATCAGTATACTACGTTACAAATTTGAATACGTGTCAGAAAAATGCTATTGCAAACATGCATTGTTAATATATAGGCAGGAAAAGCTTAGCAAACATGCTATTAACCTTATTCTAGAGAGAGTAGTATATGCGGTAATATATGGCGTATATTAAGCGGTAGAATTCTCCTCTGGTACCAAAGCAACTTTGGTATTATAAATGCATAGTTATGATCTGCTTAATTCCTTTGTGAAATACATGCATGCAGGTAACAACATTTAAATGTGGAGGAATGATTCTGGGAATAACAGCGTCCCATGTCATTGCCGATGGTAGAGCCTTCATGAATTTCATGGTCAGCTGGGCTGAAGTTGCAAGAAGCAATCCGATATCCCTCCTTCCCGTTCTAGATCGATCCTTATTGTCTCCAAGACAACCTCCCAAAGTTTTCTTCCCTCACCATGAATACGAAACCAAACCAAGAAAAAAACAGTCTAGTCCACGGGATCAAGATCAAGAACCATACATGTACCGATCCTTTTGCTTCACACCCGAAAAGCTTAAACAACTCAAGAAAATGGCTACTGATGACCAGTTCAGGGGACCAGCCACAAGCTTTGAAGTGATAATGGCATTAGCATGGATTTTCCAGACTAAGGGGTATAAATTCAAACCAAATGAAACTACAAAACTTTTGATTGCAGTTGACGGAAGACCTAAATTTGGTCCATCTTTTCCAGAAGGCTTCTTTGGGAACGCCATTGGTTGGGCATGTGCTCAATCCAAAGCAGGTGAGTTGCTGAAAAAACCATTTCCAGCGGTAGTTAAGATGGTGCATGATGCCCCGAAAGTGGTGACTGAAGCGCACATAAGGTCAGCCATAGATCTGTATGAAGTGAAAAGAGCTGAGCTTGAATCAGAGAATTCATATTGTGCCAGCAAATGGAGTAAGCTGGCTTTCTATGATTCGAATTTCGGCTGGGGACATCCTTCGCAAGTTGCTCCAGCATCACTTGGGAATGAGTTTATGGTGACCCTTGCTCAAGGAAAAGATAGTCAAAATATCATTTTGTCGTTAGGTCTGCCTCAATCTGCCATGGAGATTTTCGAGGAGCTGATGCTAATGGAGCTCCAACGGATCTAATTAAGGCTGCCGTGTAGCATTTCTACACAACCATGACTGTTTTTATAACTATATATCGCAATAAGAGATGGACCTATAGGGCCTTTATGGATTTCGTGGTCACCCATAAAACATAATATTTCATGTTTTGTTGTAACTTGATCTGTTTTACTAGTTTTATTGACAGGTTCTCTGTTCGGAATAATTGTCAGCTATTTTGTTATAATTTTCTCTAATCTTATAAATAAATATTTTTCAAATATTAAAGTTAGAGGTTTGATTTTTTTAAAAAAAATCTGAATAATTTTATATAAAATTTGATATTTTATAATCAACTTATTTTGTTCAGTATTCAAAACCTGCAATTTTTTTTAACTATATTCAAATAAAATTTTTCTCTAATTTAATTGATTTATTGGAATTGTCACAAAATGAAATAATATTTTGATAATAGAATTAAAATAAATATGTTCAGACATTAAAATAAAAATATGATAATCAATAACCTAATAATTTTTATTTTTTAAAGTTTGATCTTGATTACAAACATTTAGTGAATATCTATAGTTGAAAAAAAAAAAAACCAGGTAAATTATTAGATGTTAATCAGGATGACAAATTTACCCATCCGGACAAGTGCGTAGTTAACAAAATCCGACTTGATCAGAGGTGGGTATGGAGGCATTTATATAAAATAGATGGATGAGGATGTGAATAGAGAACATGTCTCCCATTCCATGAGAAACCCAAACCCAGTTAATCACTCAAAAAATTAAATATTTGACGAAAAAGCCTTCCAAGTTTAAGATAATATTACAAAATTAAATATCCTCTTATACCTAAAATGCCCTTAAGTGCTATTAGAATAGATAGTTAAATTAATAACTTAAAAAACTAGAGGAAGAATATATATATATATAAACGGAACATTATTTTTTTTAAGTACATGAACAATAATAACTTTATTATTTAATTTCATTCAATTTTTTTTAAGTAAAATTTCAGGAGTTGTATTGTTGGGGAAGAAAGCCAGAGTCAACACAGATTTGATCCAAGCTTGTTTCAGTACAATCCAGTCTTGTTAAACCCAATTCAGGGAAGCTTTCCTGCATAAGCTGGAGGAGTCTACTGGCATCACAATGAAACAAGGCATTAAACAAAACTGATACAGTTTTCTTACCAGGGTCAGTAGTATTTTCTTAACAGTGAACCATATGTGCACCGCCTGTAATAAAGTAAAAAGAATTAGTACCTTATTTTTTCCTTGCTTTAGATTTCTATGAACATTTAACATGGCATGTTCTACCTTCGTTGGTCTTCAATGGAAGTATGATGTGTTCCTTAGTTTCAAAGGCAAAGACACGCCTCATAATTTTACCAAGGATAGCATTTCTAACATAAATGCATATTACTGTATTGCAGGAAAATTGTATATTATTTACAGGGTCAAATCATATCCTTAACGTTACAACTATAAATTATATTTCTTCGGAAAAGAAGGTATACATTCGCTTTTCTTTTTTCTTTTTTATTTCATTACTAATTTTGATTTGAAAAATTATGACTCCACAAATATGATCCAATAATGCTTTTCTTTTTATTATATATAAAGATGTCTACATTACAAGATTCTAGCATGTCTTTCAAAGAGTTACTAGAGCAGTTATTTCAATATGTTATCATATTTTTGTTATAAAGGTGTTTAATCTTTGTAAAATAATCTAATAATATAGAAATTTGACAGAATTCATCTCAAAATTTGATGATTGATAATCCACCCTCAAGTCGAAAGTAATCTTGCTAGATTTGGCTACCCTTGAATCACGAGTAGGTTCAGAGTTGATTTCTCAACCAAATTTAAAAATATTATTTAAAGATTATCTGATCGAAGAATTTTTACTATTTTTAGTTATATTTTTGTCATAATTCTATTTTAATGTATTCTTACTACACTTATGACTATCCTTGAATTTTGATGTTACTTTGATTAGCTATTGTATCATTGAATTATGTTGTGAAGATATGAGATTTATTTTATACTGTATCATTGAATTAATTTTCAGCAAATAATAGAAAAAGAAAAAGCACTGTAGAAGCATGTGTAGAAGCTGAATTTAATTTCTTTATTTCCTATATAAATTAAGACGCAGTCCCACCATTTGTTGTACAAGCTTTGTTTGTTAGCTAGTGCAACATATACTTGAAGAAGCAAAATTTTATTTAGAGAAGATAAATTTGCTGAACATAATGGAGGATCGAGAAGGAGTTGAATGACATTAATGACATTGCAAAGGACAATTGACCAAATTATTTCAGTGCAAGTAAGGCTACGAGGCCTAGCTAAAACGAAAGAAGCACTAATGGGAAGCCACAATTTACGGGCCACCAGGCACCCCATATGAAAATGGTGCTTTGGATGTTGTAAACTAATGCATTTTATTTGTTCATTTCTTTCTTAAACAGATAAATACTGTTGATACCCCAGGTACTAATGTCAGTCTCCAAAGGCAACAGCGTCTTACTGAAGAATTTGTGCCTCGTGCAGATTTGCTTCTTTTTCTTATTTCTGCTGAAACACTGGCATTGGAATGCCCTGGCCCATGGGTTTGGACTTTGGTGTAATATGAAGACCTGTACCAAGGACTTGTTCCTTTGGGAAATTTAGGCTCATTGAAGAATATCATGAAAATTTACTCATGAAAAAAAAAAAAAAAGAAGAAGAAGAATTACACCAAAAATTATTTTTTATATCATTGTACGCCTATCCATGAGCTATCAGTTGCTTAAAGGGGACAAATAGACTATAATAGATCCTCCAATTCTGTCAAATAAAGTAATTAACGGGAAGGTAAACATAGTTTCATATACACCAGAATCAAAATATCCAAACATTTAGTTTACATTTTTCCCGTCAGTGGAAAAAAAAATTTGTTAAAGGAATGAACTTACTATTATTTGTCTCTTTACAACATTAAAAAAGAATAGGATTTGACTTTTTCCTTTTTCTTTCCCCATAACCTTATTGAATATAATATGAGAATGCCTTTGAGATCAAAGTGCGTTGTGGTTATATAGATTGTACCCAGAGATAAGGGAGCTACCAGTATAGGCAATAAAAGCCAGGAAGGCCATGACAACAGAAGCAGTTGCCATCTCTGTGAACTCATCTTTGCCCCAGTTAGATTGCCAGTCATCAACCCAAGTGGCTGCCGATGATGATGCAGATACCAGAAGATATACTACTAGTATCTGCCAGTTTGAACCCAAAAAATACAAACAAAACAACAATAACAACTATTCACTTTCAGCATCCACAGAAAAAAAGTCTCATGGCTGCTTGTATCAGCTGTCAGTATCCAGAAACCAAAGAGAAATAATTCATTGTTCATGGTTGTATTTTCATTTGGTCCGAAGAATGTAAACTACATCCACATCATTAATATAGGCCTCCAAACCAAGTTGAATGCAGGAGTCATTTAACGCCTGATCTGCATAAATTAGTTATGGTACAAGTAAATGGATCTCTGGTCAACTAGAAGTAATGGAAACCTCTGCTTAAATGCAGAAGCCAGAAAGCATGGACTTGCAGTGAATTACGAGAGGCAGATTCAATCAGCCCTACTCTAGATCAACACAAGAGTATTTCTCATCACTGACAAGAGTTGAAGGAACTAAGCTCATAAAACACATAAATCAAACCTTGCTAAGTACCTATTTATCCATAGTATAATAAATATGGAACTAAGCTCCCTCTTGGCTGGCCAGATTGGACTCATTCACCAATAGTGCAAGCACGTGTTTGATCAATCGTACTCATTGGAAAAGCTACAAGACCATCTTTTTCCTAGAGAAAGAATAAGTAAAATTAACAGCAGTACATTACATTAGAACATATTTCAAGACATTTCATCAACAGGGCAAAGAAAGATCATTAACTACGAGATATCTGTAAGACCATAACAAGGAATGAATTCATAAGTAAGGAATATTTTTGTATCACATATCAGTATGGCGCAGCAAAAATATGATAAAATGAACATACATCAAAGTGAAGTCGATGCCCAGCAAGGAGAACACTGTCCATCTCACTGCCGTAGGCTACACCTTCATAGTGGTCATGGAAGATGGCCAAGCAGTGATGATATGAAGATCTGTATGCAATCTCAATTTCCTTTTTGCCTTCTTCAGATAAGGAACTGCATACATCCAAGATGTCCTGTATACAATCAAAGGCAGAAAGTCAATCCACTTTACATCACGACCTAATTCCCTTGCTGTTTCTCTTCTCTTCAATTAGCAAGTCAATCCACTTTACATCACGACCTAATTCCCTTGTTGTGTCTCTTCTCTTTGATTAGAAAGGTTGGTGAGAAAAGAATTGCAGCCACTAACATAATTCCCTTGTTGTTTCTCTTCTCTTCAATGAGAAAGATTGGCGAGAAAAGAATTACAACCACTGGTTACTCTTCAATTAGAAAGCTTGGCAAGAAACGAATTGCAGCCACTGACCTAATTCCCGTAATCCCGTAATATCAAAAGTTATCCATCAATTCCCCTGAAGCCGTAAGTTTGCATCATCTGACAAACTTATTTTCAAGGATATATTGACTATAGATATATATTTCCTTTATATATATAAATTTAAACAACATACTTTTATGCAGTTCTTTCTGCAGATACAATATATATTTCTTTCTGCCAATACAATTTATATTCATAATTTGGTAAACTCTTCAGAGAGTGAAAATGAATTTCCCATAACCATCAAACAATATGGGGTGATGACACAACTTATTTCCTAAGAAACTATAAAGAAAGGCTGTTAAGGGCACCTATCAAAAAAATAACTACGAAATAAGAAATAAACGACAAAATATCTACTAAAAAAGAAATTAAGCATAACATTACTAAATGAGAGTTTAACCTTAAAACAGTATTGTTGAGTGGTGGGTTCGGGTTTTTTATGGGTTCGATTGGTTTTGTTTTGTGGTTGAGGAAGAGAGGGTTGACTCTGCTCATCATCAGATACCTCTTCTTTTTCACCACTGGAAGTTTCTTCCTCTTCTTCTTCGGAGCTAGAAGCAGAAGCTGGATCTTCAAAGGGAGGGGGCGTTTTGGTGCCATTGAGAAACAGAGAGAGTTAGGGTTACGAAAGAGAGTTTGAGCATAAGCGGCAGGGTGGGTCTTTGAGAGAAGAGGGAAAGCCGTCCCTACGAATGTTGTTACCATCGTAGTGGAGGATAAATAATTAATATTGAAATCCATCGTACTGAACGACATCGTTATATGCAAAACAAGGAGAATTGTTGTTGTTTTGCGTTAAAACAACGCTGTTTTTGGAGAAAAAATTAAAATGATTTAAATACCATATCATATGGTATTATAAATTTAAGATAATATTAAAATATGATAATAAATAATCTAATAATTTTTATTTTCTAAAGTTTGATCTTGATTTCAAACATTTAGGTAATATCTATAATTGAAAAAAAAAAAACAAAACAAAACAAAATAAGACTAGATAAATTATTAGATGTTACTGAGGATGACAAATTTATCCATCCTGACAAGTGCGTATCTAACAAAATCCAACTCGATGAGGGATAGGTAAGGGGACATTTACATAAAATAGATAAATGAGGATGTGAATGGAGAACATGTCTGTCGTTCCATAGGAAACCCAAAACCAGTTAATCACTCAAAAAATTAAAGATTTAACAAAAAAAGCTTTTAAGTTTAAGATAATATTACAAAATTAAATATCCTCTTATACCTAAAATGCCCTTAATTACTATTAGAAAAGACAGTTAAATTAAGAACTTAAAAAACTAGAGAAAGATATATATATATATATATATATATATATATAACGGGACATTATTTTTTTAAGTACATGAACAATTATAATTTTATTATTTACTTTCATTCATTTTTTTTAGTTTCCTTTTCAATATTTTTCTCTATTTTTTTTTTAAATTTTCTTAGTTTAACTCTTTTTTTTTTTTCTAAATAGTAATTAAGAGCAATTTAGATATAATAGGGGATTTATGTCAAATCTTCAAACTTTTGGTTAATTTGTATATTTTTATGATACCTCATTAAGGTTATTGTGATTTACCTATATTATTTTTGGTCTTTTCTCATTTCTTGAACAACTAATCTTTTAAAATAAATTTATCATTAAGTTTAATTTTAATTATTTATATTTATCAATGGGTTTTGCCCATACATGGGCTTTTTATTCTTTGATTTGTTTTGATTGAAACCATGTATTTTTTTCATATTGATTGAGTCCCTTTATACTTTATTTTATTTTGTTTTTGTCCTTCTATTATAACTATGTTAGTTGGGACTTGATGTTTCATTGACATGATATGTCTATTTTTGAAAGCATGACACATACATGAGATCTCAATAAGTGGATTCAATCAAAATAATTTAAAGAATATAATACTTCAATCAAAATAATTCAAAAAATACATAGATCAAATTATTATTATTTTTTAAATTTTCATGTTATTATGTTTTTAAGACATCATCTTGAATTCCGCAAAACATATATATATATATATATATGCCATCCCATAAAACTTTGAAGAGTATTTGAAAAAAGAAAATTATTGTAAGAATTTAGAAATAATAAAGCACATACAAAGGAACCTAGCATGCAATTAAAAAAAATTAAGTTCAAATATATTTTTCAAAATTAAAATAAAAACAACAATAATACTGACTAATAGTTAATTATTTATATTAAAGAAAAATATGTGGTGAAGTCTCAAAGTTATTATTATTATTTAGAAAGAGAGCAACTTTATTTTTCACTTTGTATTGGTCAAATGTTCAGAATTTCTTACTTTTATTTTATGGAGGATTAGATCCATTAATTAGGATTATGTAATTGATCAATATTGCACACCATCATAATTTTAATAATTGCATGTTAGATTGTTTTTTTCTATGTATTATTTTTCATTTCAACTTATTCTAGTATTTTTAAAAAATATTTCAAAATGTTACCGTAATGGATCTTATGTATGATATTTCATGCATTTATTATGAAGTTTTTTTTGTTAAAAAAAAAACATGAAAATTAAAAAAATATTTGAATTATTGTATTTTTTTGAATTGTTTTGATTAAAGTCTCATACTTTTTGAATTTTTTTCATTGATTATCTCACGTATAACATGTGTCATATTTTCAAAAGTGAACGCATCTCATCAGCTCACATTCAATGACATTATAATAGAGAGATGGAAGATTTTTTTTTACGTTTTGATTTTTAAAAAGATAATTTGAATCTAAATATTTTTTTATCTATGGTTTATTTTAATTTCCTGCATTAATTTAGATTTAATTTTTTAGATGCTTTGAAATTTATTTAGTTAACTTTAATTTTAAAATTTATTATAATAATTAGGTGAGGTAATTAATTGACAAATGAATTGTTGAATATCATAATTTTTAGGGACCGATGACAATTCTTTTTATCAACAAACAATAAATATAGAAATAACAAATAAAAATAACAACACCAAAAAAGAGAAGAACGAAGAACTTTGGACCAAAAAAAAATTTAAATTTATAACAAAGTTTCCTATCTAATAGAGAATATTGTTAGAAAAAAAATCAATTTAAATTAACATTCTAAACGAAGTCTCTTATTTGATAAGGACTTGTCATTAACAAAAATTAAAATTTTTAATAAAATCTCTTATTTGATAGGGATCTGTTGTTAGCAAAAATAATTAAAATTAAAATTAAAATTCGTAACGAAGTCTACTATCCGATAGAGATTGTCATTAATAAAAAAAAAAAAAAACTCTTAATAAAGTCTCCTATCTGATTGGGCAAAATAAAATAAAGAATAAATGGATTCAATCAATGCAAAAAAAAGGTGTAAAGTTGAATCAAAGTAATTTGAAAAGTAAAAAAAAAAAAAAAAGGACAAAATCTATTTATGAATGTATCAGATAGGAGATTATTTTTCAATTAAGGTAAAGAAACCCATCTTTTCTATAGCTCAACACAGTAGTGGTAGCTCAAGCATGTCTCCATTTCCATAGATGTGCATGATCATGAATTATGCTATGCATCAAAGATCAAGTCATATTCATCAAAGTAGAAGAAAACGAAAACAAAGAGCCGAGATCAGTGTAGCTACGAGGAGGGAAAATAAACATTTAGACGTCTATATAGCTTTAGTTAACAGAGTTCATCTTTCGTTATATTTTTTAATCCTCCTATATACCTGGATTAGATAATATGTTTGTTGGAGGGGATTAATTAATCATCTTAATGTACTTTATTTCCGGTTTCATTTGAGCGACTTTTTTTTTTTTCCTGTTCTGTTAAACAAAAAGGAAAATGCTAAGGATAGTCCTAAGTGGCTCACTGGCTCTGATCTAAACAAAATAACCATTCCCATTTCTGTTTTCATCAATCAATTAGTCTACATGGCATGGCTGCTCTATATGTACGATTTTGCATTTGAAATTTATTTACTGCTACATATAAGTTTCAATATTGCTATATATTCTTTCAGGTTTTTCTTTCGTATCTGGCCATGTCGAATATGAAGGGCAATATTTCAGATGAAGAGACAGATTTTAGTGAATCCGAGATCGATGGCTTTATTGAAAAACTATGTGAACGGCTGAAAGCTGGAAAGCACACAGTAAAGAACCCAAATGCCACATTTAGATGCCCCTTCTGTGTAGGAAAAAAGAAGCAGGAATATAGTTTCTGCGAGCTTCTTCAACATGCCTCTGCGGTAGGGGTTGTAGGCTCATCTCATAGAAGTGGAAAAGAAAAGGCAAGTCATCTTGCCTTGGCAAAATACTTAGGGGAGAACCCGGCGGATGAATATTCTAGATCAGAGGATCCTAAGTTTAAGCCTGGAAAGTTGAGTGAGCAGCTTAAGCAAGAGAAGCTGTATGCTTGGCCTTGGAAAGGAATTGTTGCTAATATATCGAGCAAGCGAAGGCATGAGAATGAGATTACGAAAAGTTCATAGTGGTTGAGGAAGTTTTTCGAATAGAAACCTGTCGAAGTTAATGGTTTACGGGATGAAGAAAACCTTAAATGGTATGTGACAGTTGGTTTCGCTGATGATATGACCGGATACGAGAACGTTGTCAGATTGGACACTGACTTTGAAGTCATTTTACATGGTAGATCAGATTGGAATGCTTGGAGAACGGATCCTGGTTTGAATTTCTGTGGATGATGTGCGTGCAAAGATGACTACAGTTCGAAAGGTGTTATCGGGACTTATCTACATGCGAATACAAAGTTGTATACAATTTCTAACATGGAGGAAAAATCTATGGAAGAAAGAAGCATGATGTTGACGAGTTTGGAGAAAGAACTAGAGATCAGTACCAACACTAGCCTCTATGAGATGCAATATAAGTACAACGAGAAGAGTGTCTCTGAGTAGAATGACTGAAGACAATGACAGGCTTAACAAGGCTCACAATGAAGTTAAGTGTTTCAACTCATATTTATTTATGTGCTATATGCATGAGTCGCAATTTTAGAAACAATGCCCATATCTTAGATTTAAATTACTAGTTAAAAAATTATGCTAATTATATTCGTCAGTGATTTTCCATGCCATATTTTCATGTCTTCAGAGATGGAGAGGATGCAGCGCCTCGTACACGCCAATACTTGTAGTAGAATTATAAAGGAGACTAAAAGAACGAAACGGGAGTTCGATAGCAACAAAACAGAACTTGATAGATGGTGCAAAGAACTGAGTGATAGGGAAGCCTTAACCATATGTGATAGAAGGAAGATTGAAGAGGAGTCAAAAATGGAAATGCCATTACCTGTTAATACAATCATTATTTAAAAAATGTTTGTCTGAGTTTAACTCATAGTTTTAAATTATAGACGCATAATTTAGAATCACAAACATGATTGTAAAAATAATCGTGATCTTAGATTATAATTTATTGTAGTAGTAAAATAACAATAATGACAATCAATATAGTAAATGCATTAATAGTTGTTAATATATTTATTCTAATTTATATATATTTAATAATTTTATTAATTAAATATAATAATAATATTTCTAATAGTTTAATATCATATAATAATAATTGAATTTATTATTAAAAAAAGAGTTAATAATGCATTTATTTGTTTAATATCACATAAAAATAATAAAATACATTACAACTTCAAAATACATATTATAAAATATTTACTTCTAGAAAAATCGCCATAAAGAGTCATAATAATAGTTATTATCTTATTGTGGCCATTATCATCCTTATCATCAACATTATATTACCCTCCTAAATCCAATTGCCCAACTAATAAAGCAGTTATGTATGTTCTAATTTATTGATAATATTGTGAATTTAATAGATTTAAAATAAATTGATCTTAGAAGTACCATATGAACCATAAGATGCATAACTATATACTTGTAAACCTAAAAGAATGTATAATAAATCCAAATTTTTGGGGAAAAAAAAATCAAATCATGACATTACATGACAATAATATCATTATTTATGTGAAGCGACCATAAGGTAATAACAGTAATGGATGAAAACAACGCAAATCCAAGAGAACCGAAGCTAATTGAAGTGGCTTATTCATTGCAAAAAACTAAAACATGAACTAAATTCAATAAGAAAAACTATTTACTAATCTTTACATATCAAGGGAACTCGAAAAGAAACAAAACCGAAGCTAACTAGAAGTACTAAATTTCTTTGTAAAATAAGTAGTTGGAAACCCTTCACAAGTGATCCTGCTTCCGCATGTCTAAAGAAAGAACTCAAAACAAGCTAGTGATCCGTATCAGTATGTCTAAAGAAGAAACTCTAGGAAAGCTCAGAGAGTGTTCGGCCAAAGCTCTTTTAGATTTCAATCCCTTCAAAGCCAAGCAGGTAAGAAGCATTTGATAGGTTGTTGGTAAAAAAAAAGTGTATTTTATTAATTTAACTTTACTGAGGGAAGATGTTTTGGAAAATAAAGTAAATCAGATTCCACTTAAACAAGCATCGAGCATAGACCATAGACTGCACAGCCGAAGGAAAATTCAGCAAGGCTTGAAGAGATTAGTCCACTTTCAGCATTAAGTTTCTCTTAACCTCTGCTAATCCTCCTATAATCCTCAACTTGTTCTTAGTATCCTCTTTATTCTCCCTTTTGTGTACACCAAATCACAGAAAATCCCTCTGATATTTTCTATAATTACAGTGCTGCTTTGAAACACAAACACAAAATAGAGAGAGGCAAAGATGTAGAGACCAGAGGAGCTTGAAGAGCTAAGGAAATTGACCAAAATGGGATTTCAATATCTAACAAACTCACACAATAATTAACACAAGTTGAAAAAACAAAATAAGTTTCAACAGCTAAGATGATACATGCTAAGTTGCTAACCAACTGGTAAACAAAATTCTTTAGTTTTCAAAAGGTTAACTTTATGGCAAGTCCAGAATTCAAGTAAACCTTATAACCTTTTCTATCTAGCAAAGTCGATATATGACCAAAAAATTTCTTTTAAGGACAATTCAAACAAAGCTGAAAAAAAATGCATGTAGTGCATGCACGCACAAAATCAGCATGAAAGCCTAGACAAGACATGATCACTTAGAATCCAAAACAATTCAACCAGGTTCTTCTCATCTCATCACATCCCTACTATCACCTGAAGGAACTTCATCAACATGAAAGAAAGGAAGATGCTAAGCAACAATTAGTGCAAAAAATTATCATCAAGAAGCTGCCAGGATGAGATTGACACAGGTCCAAGAATAAGGATGTCGAGATCAGAACTTGATATAGAACAAATTTGAATGCCTTCATGTAAAATCTGAAAAACTTTGTGAGTACGAAGTAAAATTTTCCTTCATGTAATCATTCAAGCAATCTATAAGAAGGCTGAAAGATGGAGACAGAAACACATGCACTCACATGCTCACTACCCATGTGTGCACTCACACCCACACCACACCCACTCACAACACACACACAACGAATGACAAAGAGCAAAATCCCAGCTAGACACGACTAGGTCTGTCACTACCTAATAATCCCTACTTAGCACATCATATCATGTCCACTGTCACCATAAATTTTCCAAGAGGAATTCAATCAGCAAATGAGGTGGTGGTGGTGGTGGGGTGGGGGGAGAAGGGGACGAAGCTGGTAAGCCACAGTTAATGCAAGAATGTCTTCAATAAGCTAGCAAGATAAGATCGACAAAGATTCAAGAATAACAAACTAAAGCATCAGCACTCACATAGAGCAGAATCAAGCAACTTGAATATGTCCAAAACTGAAAAGGCCTGCCCACCACTTCATTTGTTAACAGAGTTAAAATGCCACCATATAATTACAGGAAATTTGTAATCCTGAAAATATCCAAGGAGAGAGATAGAAATGCAATTGGGAGAGAGTCAATGCAAGAAGCCCAGTCCCAGATAATGGGAGACTTAAAATATTATTCTATCCTCATTCGAACATGATACCCTGAAAGTTATAGGGACCCATAAATGGACAAGTTGATAGTCGAAAACCACAAGTAAACCTATCCTTTCTCCAACTTCTGCAGGTAAACATATCCTAATTTGTGAAGGACATATGAAAGCATGTGATGCTAATAAAGTTTTCCATTCCATCAGCTGCAGCCTCAAATCACAGACTGTTCTCTCCCTCCCCCCCCCCCCCCCCTTTCAAGTTTTCATTTTGACAAAGAATTCCTCACATCTTCCTCTGTTTTCCCTAAACCTAAACAGTCATCTAAAATGTAAAGCAAAAAAGAGAAGCAATTCCATGAGTTTAAAATTTGAAAATGCTAAAAATCAACAGAAGATGCAAAGAGCATCATAGACTCAGAGATGCATGTATGCTTTTGGTCAGAAGTGTAGTTGAGAATAGCTACACTTCCACTGCAACAACTGACATGGAATGCTAATACCATCACTGAACAATAAATGAGCAGAAAAAGAAACATTCAGAACAAAGAAAAACAAGAACATATGTGCAGATTAACAAAAAAACTTTATTTTATTTCTTTTTTTTTTTTTTTGGTTATAAGTATTAAGTCTGTCCATCCTCAATGCCAAGACCATATAAAACACCAGCATATTTCTCAGGGTAGCCACTAAAGAAAATCTCCTTCAATTTCATAAAAGAACTACAAGTAAGCAAACTATCAGAACCTGCTTGGTGACAAATACCAATCCTCTCCACACCCAACTGCTCAGCCAGCTTGTTCAACCCACCATGAAGACCATTACAAAACTTCATCAAATGCTTAATATCATAAAGCACGGGGAAATATAACTTGATCAGCTTAAAAAACTCTGCTTGTGTATCAGGCAATTTCTTGTTAGTAAGCATCTTAAGCAGATACCCAAAATCATACCCACTATGAAATGTAACCCAATGAACACTATCATTCAAAACAATCCCAGACGTCATTAACAGCTCAGTAAACTGCCTAGCATCAACACCAACTTCATTATTCTTCACAAAATCAATGCCACTTTGGGATAAAAGCTCAATAGAATCATTAGCATAGACATCCTCATTGAGGTTAAACTCACAAAAATTGAATTGCCAAACACAATACTTATCAGTTCCACAAGTTGGCAAGTTCCCTTTTTCATCAGATAAGGTAAGACCCAATTGAATTAACTTCAAAATATCAACATTTGTCTTAAGGGTCTGATAGTTGTAATCAGAGCTAGTCTTAGAACATCCGACTGGACGTAAAGCAATGCCAGGAAACTCGGTGTCCATTGCAATGTAGGGGAAATCGTCAACAATATTTAGGATCGATTTGAATTCTTTTTCAAGATTATAATTCCATACGTCCCTAATAACAACCGATTCTTTGTTATGCACAACCGACATTTTAGAGTTCAAGGCCAAACAAACCCTGAAAAGAAAAAGAAACAAGAACCCAGTTCAATATATGAAAAAGGAAAGAAACCCATAAATTTAAAAAAAAAACAAGAATCCAATTCAATAAATAATGAAACAGATAAAAGAAAACCATAAGTTGAAAACCTAAAATTGAAGAAAAGAAAAGAGATTGACAGATGTTACCTTGAGAGATGAAAGATGTGGAAATGATGATTCTTGGAGAGGGAAAACAAAGGGTTTTGTTGATGGTTGATAGGGTTTTATTTTGTTTTTTTACTTTTTTTATTTTTTTCCTTTTTTGGAAGGCTCTTCCTTTGCTTGGCTGCTTACATTCTGGGTGGCAGCATGATCCAAGCACTGAGATTTGAATCAGAGAGACATGGAAAGAGACTTGGGAGTGGGAGAGTTGTTACTCGTATTTATACATGCGTAGCATTTTTCTTTAAAAAAAAAAAAAAAATCGGATTTACCTATTTGTGCAATTTTTTACGTATGGGCTAAATAGTATTTCTCAGGATAAAAGAAAACTATTAGCTAAATGATTAAAAGTTTAAAGACTTCTAGTAAAAAATTATGAGCTCAAAAAATAAATTATAAATTAATTCATCTCATTTAAAGAAATAAATTAATTAGTTTTTTTTTTTTTTTTAAAGAACTTACAATGGAGGGTTCTGAAACTGTTGGTTCAAATAGTATTTTAGCTCACAGGTTGTGGACTACTAAAACTTTCAATTCCATGGCCCTTCTTCGTACATATGTAAGCTAATTAAATCACTATTAAAATATAGCACTATATTGATACTTTAGGTTGATTAACAAAACTCTAAAAAGTCTTAAAACAAGCCAATAAAAAACATAAAATAATTAAATTAAATTAACATTCATCAAATTATCAAATTGAATTTTTAGTTAATTTTTGTAGGCTATTTTTTATTATTTTTTTCATCGTTTTTACTCGTTTGGGAAAAAAAATATATTTTGTTTATAAGTTTTCATTCATGTCTATATTGTTTATTTATATTCATGCCGTTACATATAAATGAAAGAACAATTTAAATTAAAAAAAATATAAATTATTAAAATTAAAAAATAATTAAATTACATTAAAATTCATCAAGTTATTAAATTGAATCTTTAGTTAATTTTTTATAGTCTATTTTTGGTTATTTTCTTTTATTTTTTGAACAAATACTAATAATATTAATAAAAGAAGCTTTTAAACTAATTTATAAAAATTCTATTCATGTCTATATTGTTAATTTATATTCTATGTCACATATAATTGAAAAGAATTTTATAAATTAAAAAAATTAAGTGGAAAGTATTTATCTTAGCTGTCAATTGTTAAGTTTTGAAAACTAATTCAATTTTTGTCCTAAATCTTTAATTAAGCCCAGTTAAAATTATTTTATATAGTTAAAAAATTATAAAAATTAATTTAATTATAATTATAAAAATTTTTATAAAATTATTTTTTAAAAAATAACTAGTAAACATTTAAATTTATTTATTTAAATAAATAAATTAGTCAAATTATACATGTACGAATCACCTATCAATAAACTAGTTTAAAAAATAAATTTTTTTTTTTCTTTTGAGTCTCCTAGTAAGTTATATCGAGGTATAAATAAATAAATATGACCTCATAGGACATGGGTTGTGTGAGCCATACCGGAAAGTAGGAGTCAAAATTAGAGTTGGAGTTCCAATTAATATTTTTTAACCTTATGTTTTTTTTTTAAGTATGTGCTAGTATGGATGGATATTGTGTTATGAGCTAAAGTATATATTCTTATGATCAGCTTTTATTGGATTGTTTTTGTTTATCCCATCTGAAACTAAAGTAATGCCTACCTCTCTGCTTAAACTCAAAACAAATTATTAGTTCAATAATAAACGAATTGATATTTAAATGAATATTTTTTATTAATATACAGAATTTAAATTTTAAAACTATACATATTAAAAATAATTAAATTTTATTGTTTCTATCTTGAACAAAATTAGTTATGTATGTAATATGGAATAAAAATGCATGGATAAAACAAAAAAAATAAACTCAAAATCACTCCAATCATCTCCAAAATAATGCAATATCCCAAACGCTAATAGTTTTTTTTAATATATATATATATATATATATTGTAGCTCTTAGATTCTTAAAAACAGAACATGTTAAATAAAAAACTAAGAGAAAAGATAACAATCAGTCACGGTCTATAAAGATGCATAAAAACCACGCGAATAGATATTTTTTGTTAGGTTGATGGGAAACAAGAAAGGAAAGCTGCTCCCGCTTGCGTTCCCAATGTGTCCTGCTGGCTGCTTGCACCCGAAAAGCGGAAGGATGGAAAAGGAATAAAATATATGATGGTTGCATATTGCTTTCATTGAGAGTCGAACTCAAGACCTCCCGCTTACTAAACGGGTGCTCTAACCATCTGAGCTATGAAAGCTTGCCTGAACGCATTTGAAAAGGTATTATACTGTTATTGAATAAACATTTTAGCTAAAATGGGCAAAAAATTAAATTGCAAAAGTGGGTTTTCATGCTCTTGTTCTAAGACTAAGACCATCCTGGTGCTCCTTCACTTATGTTATTTGGAAAGGGAGAAATAACAATACTATTTGTCATAAGAAGAGATCCACTCACACTCGAATTGACTTACGGAAAGTTTTTCTTTGTATTTTGCTTTATAATATATTTTTAGAATAGGACCTCTGGACAATGACTTGTTTGTATTTTGCTTTATAATATATCATGGGTTTAGCTAGAATTTTTTTATATTGATAACTTTTTTTTTTAATTTAAGAGTTTTAGTCTTATATTGTTGTTATTTCGGACCCTAATATGTCATATAAGCACACATGATAAGTTCTAGCCAACGATAACTTATCATATGTCATGTTGGTCTAAATTAGGTGATTAAATTAATGGTGTATCAAGTCGTTATTGGCTCGATTATGTCACATATGCTTACATGACAAGTCGTCATTGGTTAGTGTCCGAAATAATAACAACATAAGAGTAGAATTCTTAACTTGGATTAAAAAAAAAATTATGGTTTCAATTAAAAAAAAATTGAATTATATAGGATCTCAATATACATAAAACCCTTATTATTATTGATGCAATATTAGAAGGCAAAATGATTATTGTGATCTGCAACTTGATCATTAATTAATCATAACTAAGCTACTTGTAATCCAATTTTGTGATTGCCAAAGATCATGAATTGTCTTAGAATTCCTCCTAACACAAGATTCCACTACACATTCAATTAACCTCTCTACACTTATGATGCAATTTGGCTTCGCATCCTAAAGTTTTTTAAGGCTATTTTTCTAAAAGAGGACTAAAATTTGCCATTATGAAGGAAGATTGGATTGGCCATTTTCTCAAGTCAACCATTGCTATCTAGCTAGCTACAAATAGTTGCTCCATCTTCGATCAAACATCTCAATCATACTCGTTATTTCCCCTATTACCAAATACTGCATTTGAGAGCTTTTCCAATCCTTATTCGTCCGATTAGTCCTTTAGCTTAGGTTAAAGAAAAGAAAACGAAGAAAGTGAGCATATTTTGTGACTTTCAATTCTTTATTTCTCTTTGTCTCCTTCTTGGAATGTTTTTATTTACTTTTTTTCTATGGTTTCTACCTATGGCATAATTGTTATTTATTTATTTGCGATTTATTTCTGTTTTCTTTGCTTTTCGGATGAAGATCCAAACCTTGTTTTTGGGTCTTTTGCATCTGTTATAGTTTTTCCGGATCACTATCTTTGAATTTTTTACCGATGAACTGTTCCTTAAATGGGTGTGTAAGAAATATTCCTATAATGTTTTCCATGTGTTATGTTTTATTTTTTAAATCTATAAGTGACAATTTAAAAACTTAGAGCCCAATGAACTTTAGTAGTGGGTTAGGCACATCCATTATGGATTGAGGTGCAAAATTAAGTTAAAGAAAGAATCCCTAGTCTAGCCATATAAATAGTAAGTAAAGCTCGTGTTTTCCATCAACACACAAAACCCTAAAGTATTGGCATAGACTAGAAGGCTTTCTCTTCTTGACGGCTCCAGTTTTCTTTCAATAATATCTTGAGCATTTAATCAATCATGACGGGAGGTATGTATCTTATTAATTTTCATCGAACTTATATGCTTAGGCATATTTAATTATCTAATTTATGGTATCGAGTCGAGTTCTTGCTATATTGATTAATGTTAATAGAAATCTATTAATTATATTTATTGAGGATATACTATGATTTTTTACGAAAAGATCATATATTTTGGTATGGTTATTTAATTGAAATCTTTAAATCAAAGGTATATATATAGCATACGGATGTAGATGTATATGCATATGCACATGTAAAAAGAACAAAGTTGATGTAAAAAGTATTATGTCCCTCTGGTATGGATTTTTATCAATATGTTTAGATTTTTCTTTCCCTCTCCCTCCGGTGCGAATTTGGCGGGGTGTCATGCCTAGTTTGTATATATATATAAGACATGAATTATATATATATATATCACGTCCTTGTGTACTTTCTCAGTACACTTGCTTTCATTTGATTTCAAACGTTTTTCTCTCTTTCTGCAACTTGGAGGAGAGGCACACACAGTATGTGTCCAGCTAAAGTACAAAACTTAGTCATGTCAAATTTCATCTCATATGTATCACGTACATATTGTACACATTGTCCAACATTGTTTCTTTTTATTAGATTAAAATAATAATAATAAGCTAACATGGCATACGCATGTATGCATAAGGAATGGCCATATGTTATATTTTAATAATATTTTATTATCAATTCGAGTTATACATAGTGTATTGTATATCAATTTAAGAAAACATGATTATTTAGGTATATCAATATAAATTTTTCAATTGATATTAAAGCAATGTTATGTTGAGATGATGATGTCAATTAACTTAGAAATAGCCACAACATCTTAAGTTATTTTGATGATCACATTAAAGTTTTTAGATTAATATGCTTATAAAGTACATAGCTTAATTTGTAATTATTTTATAAAAATAATGACTTGGCCCTATAGAGAGGCTACTATTTTTATAATTTAATTGGAATAAGATTATAGATTGACATTAAGAATGGATTTTATTCTAGGCCCTCGAGTGTGAATATTTTTTATTCTTGATATTTTCTCTATTAGTCTTATTACTCAAGAATTAGTGAATTCTATGCATGATGCAACCTCTACCCACGGGAAGGTTAGAATTTACTATTAAATTGACATTGGTTAGTTTAAATAAAGTATGTTTTTTCATAGTATTAAAGTGTTTTCTTGGTTATTACAGACTTGTCCTACTCGCTTTTATTGATAAATCTAGTATTCTAATGCTATGTGGTGATAATTTTGCTAATTGGAAAGAAAATATTCTTTTTGCATTGGAGTGTGTGGATTTGGATTTGGCCTTACGTGTGGATGAACCACCCATCCCCATAGATTCAAGTGATGCATAGGAAAAGACTAATTATGAGCGATGGGAGAGATCTAATCGCTTAACTTTAATGCTCATAAAGTCTCGCATAAATAAGAGTATTAGGGGTTCAATCCCCGAATGCTCTAAAGCAAAAGATTTCCTAAAGGCCATAGAGGAACAATTTCTTCATTCGATAAGGCATTAGCCAACACTCTAATGAAAAAGCTTTTTGACAAGACATTTGACTATTCTAAAGGTATGCATGAGCACATTATGGAATTGACGGACACTGCTTGCTCAATTAAAGTCCTTGGAGGTAAAGATTTATGAGTCATTCTTGG
This sequence comes from Dovyalis caffra, assembly GCA_963924115.1. NCBI lineage: Eukaryota > Viridiplantae > Streptophyta > Magnoliopsida > Malpighiales > Salicaceae > Dovyalis > Dovyalis caffra. The sequence goes on along the minus strand of CAWUPB010001111.1, from coordinate 2,041,935 downwards.
TGTATTCATTTTGAACTCTCTTTCTGCGACATATGATCCGTTTAAGATTTTTTACAACACACATAAGAAAAAATGATCAATTAATGAATTATTGACCTTGTGTGTTCAAGAAGAAGGGGATTGAAACTTGAGAAACTTGAAAGTGCTTATTTGGTTTCTCAAGCTAAGAAAAATTCCAAGAAGGGTAACAATGTTCTAAAAGTGAAGAAACATGAAAATATGCCTATAAAGCAAAATGAAAATAATAGTAAATATTTCTTCGTAAGAAATGGGAACATGTTAAGAAAGATTGCCCTAAGTATCAAAAGTGGCTTGTGAAGAAAGGTAAACTCTTCTCTTTAGTGTGAACAAGTTGAAATATACAAACTTTACTTCATTAAACTCTATGTTTATATGGTATTAGAGCTCCATTAAGCTCCAACGAACCGGATCCAACGAAGCAAACCATGGAAGACACCTCATCCTCTAACCAAAATAACCAACCACGAACCAACTTCACTTCAAGCATGGTAACCCAAATAACACCATCTCTTCCTAACCCGATCAACTTCAATGCAAGCAGCTCAACTTCCTTTTAAACTCACTAGCAAGTAGCACCTATCCAACATGGAGGGCACAACTTACTACCCCGTTACTTGGGTATGATCTCATGAACTACATGGATGGATCATACCCATGCCCAGCTAGCACCATTCAACATAAAGGTCACACCATAGCCAATCCTTAATTTAAACAAGGATGGAGGTAAGATAACTTTCTAAGAAATGCCATCTTGTCTTCCGTTGATGCCACCATTGCACCCTTAGTTGCAGCAACGTCTACCTCCAAACTCACATGGGACAATATATCAACAACTTATGCAAATAAGTCTCAAACTAGAATCTATGGTTTAAGAGCGAGCCCGGCCAAAATAGTTAAAGATACCAAACCTATAACCGATTATCTAAGGGAGATAAAGATAATTACGGATGAACTAGCCATAGCTGGCTCCCCACTCAAAGAATGATGAACTAGTAATAAAGATTCTTAGTGGACTTGGATCCGATTACAAAGCAATCGGTGCAACTATCCATGCTCGAGGTATTCCTATCACCTATGAAGAGTACGTTTGACAAGCTCACCGATCACAAAATCTTTCCGATATATGATGAGGTCAAGAAAGATCCCACCCTTATCACCGCCCAATTTCATCGGCGTAGCTACTTCAATAGACCTCGTTGAGGTAGCAACCATAATAACCCGACCTCCTACACCATGTCCAGGGGCATTCATCATGACACCGACAACTCATCACACTATTTACAATCAAAGTATTCCTCATTAGATCATCGTAACTCCCATTGGTAGTCTCCTTCTCTCCAAGCAAATAAACACAAGGCGCGAGTTCCAAATATGTGATAGATATGGGCACATTGCCAAAACTTATAGGTCACGCTTCTTCGACCCCCAAGTTAACTTCACGGGATGCACCTCAATGCTCACTCGAAAGTAACCGGGTTTTGGACTCGTGTGCCTTCCATCACATAACCTCGGATATTCAAAACATGTCCGTTCACTCGAGTACAATGGCGGTGATGATATCATTGTTGGAGATGGTAACGACATTCCTATTTCTCATACGGGTTACGTTAAGCTTGCTACCTCCATTCACTCTTTTACACCGCAAAATGTTCTATGTGCTCTTAAAATCTAACGTAATTTATCGTCGTATCTCGGCTTTGTAATTCCAATAAAACCTCTATTGAATTCTTTCCATCCTTTTTTGTTATGAAGGACTTGACCACGGGGCGAGTGCTCGTTCGAGGCTGAGAGTAAAGGACATCTCCGTGAATGGACAAGTGCACAAAAATCATCTTCCATTCTAGTTTCTTTCGCAAGCCACATACACACATACTCACCGTGGCATCAACGTCTTCGCCATCTAAACGCTCGCACTCTTCGACAAGTTCTCACTCGCTCATCATCTTCCATTCTCAAAATCTTCAATTTCTAATTTTTGCAATTCCCGCCTTTGTAATAAAAGTCACAAACTACCATTTGGTGTTTCATCTTTAACAAGCTTCGGACCACTTGAACTAATCTATACGGATGTTTGGGGTCTCGCTCCAATTACTTCCCGTGATGACTTTTGTTATTATGTAATCTTTGTAGATCATTACACGAAGTATATTAGGTTATATCCACTCAAACGAAAATCGAAGTTACTCCAGCTTTTGAAAAGTTCAAATTACTCGTGGAAAAATACTTTCATCTACCCATTATTACAAGTATACTCGGATGGAGATGGTGAGTACCTTGGACTCACTCACTTCCTCTCAACTAATGGGATTCAACATCTTTTCTCTCCACGCTATACACCATAATATGTTAGAGTTGTTGAACATCGTCACGGATATATCCTAGAAACAACACTCACTCTCTTTCATCACTCCTTCACACCACTATAATTTTGGACATATGCATGTCGATCGCAAGTATACTTTATAAACAAAATGCCCACTCCCAATTGTCCAAACACATCACCATTTGCATCTCTATGTCACACCTCTTCTAATTATCACAACCTTCGTGTCTTCGGCTACCTATGTTATCCATGGCTTAAACCTCATCGGAATCACAAACTTGAACCCAAATCTAACCCATGTGTCTTCCTTGGCTATTCCAAATCCCACTACCGTTACCAATGCTTAGACCCTATAACTTGTCGCATCTATCTATCTCAACATGTGATCTTCATTGAAGACACATTTCCTTTCCAAACTCACCCCTCCCATGCAATTCGTGTAACTCCATCTCAAATATCTAGTTGGATGAATGTATCTCCATGCCATGACGTACCACCTAAGCCTAACCCGATCAATCGGACTATTCATGATTCTACTATTCTAATTCCTAGTCATGTACCCGTATCCAAGTGAACTTTCCGCTCTAAGCAACCACAAGCTTCATGTCCAATACCGAGGCCTCTACGAGTGCTCACCATGGTCTCACTCCTTCAACATCAATTAGTTCTCCCATTCACCCAAGACCCTCAAGTATTATCACTAGATCAAAAAATCATATATTTAAATCCAAAGTTATATTTGATTATCTTGCAATGACTATTGATACTACTCCTTTCACTTTTGCACAAACTCAAAAACATCCTCAATGGCGCATAGCTATGAGCACATAATTTGATGCCTTAGTTCATAATCAAACATGGGATCCGGATCTTGTTCCCCCGACTCATCACAAAATCCGGTGGGATACAAGTGGATATACGGAATTAAACGCAAGCCCGATGGAACCATTGATCGATATAAAGCTCGGTTAGTTGCACGAAGGTTTAAACAATAACATGGAGTGGATTTTTTTAAAATTTACAGATCCAGCTTATCAAGCCCACCACAAGTACAATTGATATTGGCTCTTGCTATCCAACAACACCGCCTATTGCGTCGACTTGACATAAATAATGCCTTCCTCCAAGGCAGCCTCGAGGAATGTGTGTTTATGAAGCAATCACCTAGATTATCACACCCATAATTTCTAAATCATGTATGTCGACTTCGTAAGGGCATTTATGGCCTCAAGCAAGCACCAAGGGCATGGTACCATGAACTCGTAACATTTCTTCTCTTATATGGTTTCCAAAACTCTCATTCAGATGCCTCACTGTTCATATTTTCCAAAGGAAGTACACGTATATTTCTGCTAGTACATGTGGATGATATTATACTCACAGAAACTCTTCCATTGTAGTTGAAAAGGTAGTTCATGCTCTCACTACTCGATTTTCCCTCGAGGACCTTAGGGATCTCAATTTATTTCTTGGCATTGAAGTTATAAGAAACAAACAAGGTTTGTTCTTATCACATCAGAAATACATTATCGATTCGTTACACAAGCATAACATGCTTGAAGTAAAGGGTGTTCATAGCCCAATATCCACGATAGAAAAATTAGCTGCTACAAGTGACCAACCTCCTACCGATGCCAAACAATTTCGTGTGATAATTGGAGCTCTCCAATACCTCTCCCTTACATGTCCCGACATTTGTTATATAGTGAACAAACTCTCTCAATTCATGTATAATCCTCGTGCCTCTCACCTGGACAACATGCAAAAAAGTGCTTCGCTACCTCAAACAGATTGTCTCCTTTGGTCTCCATCTTCAAGCTTCCTCATCACTAGCTCTTAAGGCTTACTCGGATGCCGATCGGGCGGAGATCTCAATGATAAAACATCAACTTCAGCATATGTTGTGTTTTTATGAGCCAACCCCATCAGTTGGTGCTCTAAGAAACAAAGGACAATAGCTTGCTCATCAACTGAAGTCGAGTATCGTGCTATTGTAGCTTCGGTAGCTAAGCTCAACTCGGATCACAAACTTACTCGGTGAACTTCACTTACCTCTCGGTTCAGTTCCCACGGTGTTTTATGACAACATTAGCACTATGTACCTATGTAAAAACCCAGTCTTCCACGAGCAGGATGAAGCACATCAATTTGGACTTTCACTTTGTTCGTGTTCAAGTACAAGCTAACACTTTGAATGTTATCCATGTTGTCTCTCAAGACTAACTTTCGACTCCTTAACAAAGAAGCTTGCATAAAGATCATAGGCACAAGCTCGTCCGTAGTTGACACCACGATCGACTTGCAGGGGCATATCAAGGATACCGGTAGAGACCATGATCAAATACAACTCTCTGTACATAAAATATAGGGATAAACTTTAGCTTAAAAAATTAAGCTTATCTAGCAGAGTGTTCTATGTAAACATCTTAGCTAAGGATTACCTTGCATTGTAATTATCCTGCAGCCTATAGCTCCTATACATATAGAGTTGCAGTACATGCAATCGAAACATGCTAAAATATACAAACTTTGCATCATTAAACTCCGTGTTTATACTCATCTCATGATTCCGGTAGGTACTCGTTGCTAAAAGTCATAGACAATGCCGAAGAGTTTTGCTTTTGGTTTCGCCGCTACTCACTTCAAGCATTTTCCATATGGCATACAAATCCCGGAGTAAGCCACTCGGTCCTTCTCCTTTCGAGACACCTTTGTACGTTCCTCACAATAAGTTGGTTCTTTTAACTAATTTGGTCGTGTACAAATTTGGAGTTCTTATATGGTTATCTCGTTAATGGGAATTATGAAAAGCTATTTCATCCCGAAATGTGTTACTATAAAAAAAAATTGGTCATGTGAAGAAATTTGGACGAGCATCGTAGAAAACTTTGCAGCAGTTGCTTCAAGATTTGTTTATGCTTCCTCGCATTCTTAGCAACTTTTTATGGCATACAAAGATTAAATCACCTGGGAAAGCGTACTACCTAGGGATTACCTTGGTAAGGCTTATTTTGCATCTTTATAGCTATATCGGAGATCCTATTCTAGAATCCAAATTTAAAGATTTGAACCCGAGAGCCTGGATGATACTTCGTAGAGTTTAGCAAGCTTGCGGCTATAATAATAATGGTTGTGCTATCAACAATAGACCACATCCCGTAGAATTGGAAGAAGCTAATAAGCTAGTCCCTGGAGTTAAAGAAAGTTTTCCGATGACTTAGACGAAGAAAACTCGGATATAATTACTCTAGAATTGTAATCTCGTTCATTATCATGTTACTCGCTCCACAAGCTAATTTGAAAACCTATGAGAAAAGACCTTTTTTTTTAGTGGAATTCTTTTTTTCCTAATCCAATCCCATATGCTAATATTATGTACTTCTTTTGTCCGTTAAAAAAAAAAAGACTCCAATTGCACAAAATATATGGTTAATAATATTGAACATATCATGAGATTTTTCTTATTGGAAAGTTCGGAATTTTTTTTTTTACATGTTTTAGATGAGAGAAATAATTGTTTTTATGTTTTCATATGCGGGTGGATGGATTTATACTTCAATTAAAAAAAACTACAAGAATGTTGAACAAACAGGGATCACAATCTACAATGACATCATAGTATGCAGTTTTAAATATTTTTTGAATAATATATTATTGTTTTTTCCATTATAATTTATCGACAATCAAGACCGTCCACGTGCCAAAGCTACTGGTTTGACCAAATTGACGTGACCAAGACATTTCCTTCAAAAGCGATGTTAGAGATGGAATAGGTCAAGATTATTACCTTTAAATAATCGAACAGTAACCAGCAAGCTTTCATAGCTCAGTTGGTTAGAGCACCCGTTTAGTAAGCGGGAGGTCTTGAGTTCAACTCTCAATGAAAGCAGAATAGCATTATAAGTATTATTTTTTTTTCGCCTTATCCACGACTCATTTATTTCTCCATGATCATAACATGATGATGATCAACAAGATTACAATTCTGGAGTAGAAATATCTCAATCTTCTTCGTCTAAATTACCGGACAACTTCTTTAATTCCAAGGACTGGATTAGCTTCTTCCAATTCTGCTGGATATGGACTATTGCTGCTACTACAATCATTGTCATTACAACTGCAGACTTGCTAGAAGTAACATCAGGGTTCACAAATTCAGAATCTTGGAACTTGGAGTCTTGAATAGGATTGCTGATATATTGGTGAAGATGCTGAACAAGCCTAATCAAGGTAAGCCCAATGTAGTATGCTTTGTGCAGTGATTTAGCATTTGTTTGCTACAAGAAGTTGCTGAGAATCTGAGGAAGCAGAAAGAAATCTTGAACCACTCCTGCAAAATATTCTAGGATGCTTATCCAAATTCGTTGCCCATGAATAGCACCTGTCATATGGCTACCATTATCAGGATGAAACAGCATGTCTCGATGCCCATGAACAGATAGCCATATAAGAACAAATATGTGTACAGCCAAAGTACTTAGAAGAACCATCTTATTGTGAGGAACCCAAAGACGGTTCATCTAGCGTGTACTGATCAATGGCTTGTTCTGAGATTTGTATACCATCAGGAAAATCCTTGAAGCGAGTAGCAAAGAAACCAGAGCAAGAAATCTTCTAGCATAGTCGAGGACTTTCGGCAGCAGCCCATTCCTACCAAGATTATAATATGAAGCTTGAAGAGAGTTTCAGCACCACTGACCAATGGAAGGCTATAACCATTAACCAAGAACCTGAAGAGCAAGCATGACAAGAGACACATAAGGAACAATATGTTTTTGTTCCTTTATAAAGTGCAGTTGGATCCACGTCATTGCAATTACACCACAAACCAACAGAATTGGAAGAATCCCTTCAAATTGATAGGCCACAGTCAATGTATGGTCTTGATAACGAGTCTCACGAGCTGGCAAGCTAACAGGGCCAAAATATAGAGGATCGTCTTGACCCCTATGATAGAAAGAGTGTTCTTGATAACGATTCTCACGGGTCCGCAAGATAACAGGGCCAAATTACAGTAGATCTTCTTGATCCCTTTGGCTGGTGATGGTGATTTTGGTATGTTCCATATTTTCAGAGGGGTACTGAATTTCAACCTTAATCAAACAATCGAGGCCCCGTTCTATACCAGTTCCTCCAGTTACAACCTTTCTGCAACCAATAAGATGCATCTCACCAATAGCCGGTTCATATATACCTTCCAAGAACATCTGTGAGATATTCTTATAAGATATCATGGAAAATTCTTGAGTTGCTTCTTTAAATTTTCTGAAAATAAGATGTGTTGAGACATTCAGAAGCTGCCTGTTAATGAAGGTGACGTTAGCTGTTGTATTGACTGAGACCTCCTTTGAACCATCTTCGTCGAATCGTCCAATTAGTGAACCTAGAGAAAGTACCTCCATACGAATGGAGATACTTGTATCACGACCATCAGGTGGTTGATCTGTGGCAATACAGCCATCAACGAGGAGCTCATTGGAGAGAGAATCAAGCTGAGCTACTGATTCCGCTCCTTTTAGAGCGGGATACCTCAACAGAGAATGGTTGAGGGTGGTGAAATACTGAGTTTTCCTTTTAAAGAGACTAGCCAGACGAAGCTTTGAGTAATTGTATGACAAGTAATGGGTGTTATACGAATTGAATGGGTCCTTCAAATATGAGGGTTGCATCACTAAATCAAAAAGAAGACGATAGTTAGAGCTGACTTCATCTCTTTTGTCAGATATGCTGCCAAACACTAAACTCCTCTGCTTGATCGACAATGCACGAGGAAAATATAGTGATATCCATAAAAAGCATCTTTTGAATTCTGAATGAGCTCCAGTAGGACAGCTTAGCATGCAAAGTTGCCCGCTTGAAGGATTCCACCTCCCCTCAGCATTGAAAACCAAGCCTGAAAGACCAGTCAATGTTCGGGCTACATTTGGATCCATTTCTGCAGGAATCACTCTCAGCACCGCTGAAGCCTCTGCACCATTACTGTCATATGAAGTTGCTTGAATGCATGTTGCAATATGAGCTTGATATGTTTGCAACTCAAATTTACATCCCCAATTTCCCTTCCAAACAAGACTGATGTCAATTTGTTGTCCAAATAACTTCCACTGAATTTATAATCTGGAAAAACACTCAGAGCTTGCCACGAAACATGATCGAGAATAGTACAGAAGTCTGACCAAGTAAATTTCTGGACCCCATCTTCCATCACCTCATCATGATAATATAGATATGGCTCACAAGTTGTTGAAGCCAGCACCTTCGAGCTAAATTGATACATTGATTGATGGCTCAACTGAGAAGATATGTACACTGTATCAAAGTACTTAGGACTCGCTTTTTCGTTTAGGCTTTGCATTTCTCCATGGATTTCTCTATTTGTCAGACTGAAGGTCATTGGATAGTGAAGGACTAGTAAGATTTGATCAGTTTGTAGACCAAAGCCATCTGCAACATCTGAAGGAACATCAATTCTTATGCCAGAAGTGAGTGTTGACTTTCCCAGCAAACACAAGTGGCGTTCCCCTCCATTTTGCTCAGTCTCGGTATAAACCCCCTCGAAGGCAAGTGTAAGGGCAGATGTACCAGGTCTAATAAAATTTGGCGATGGGTTGAAACCTTGAGCAAACGAGCTCTCTCTGGATATGCCTATTACCAAATATCCTCCGACACTAACTGTGTTTTGAAAATGCTGGACAGAACTAACATTCTTGACCTGAAAAGACACCAATTTCAAGGCAGTAGGAAGAGAAATACTGCTAGTTTGCAAGTCACTGTCAGAAAATGGCATCAATGGCATTCCACCAGTTTTCTGCTCCCAATCTCCATTTTTGAAAGAGAGCTGACCCATAAGTCTGTACTTTGTATCTTCATCAGGTTTCAGCTCAGAAGCTGAGGACAGGAAAGAGCTGCATTGCTTTTCAACTTCAGATAATCTGTTGTAAGTGAAAGCTGCCGAAGGATCACTCAACGTAAGGTACACATCATCATCAGGAAGTGCAAAACCAGTGATCATGAAAAACTCTAACAGAGCCGAAAGACCCAAAAGCAAAGTTTGGATCTTCATCTAAAAAGAAAAGAAAACAGAAATCAAATTGCAAACAAATTAAATAACAACCATGCCCTATCTAGAAATCATTAAAAAAAAAGTAAATAGCAAGAGTAATAAAGAATTGAAGTCACAAAATAAGCTGAGTTTCTTCATTTTTTTCTTTCGCTTGATCTGAAGGACTACCCTGAAGGAGAAGGCTGAGGAATGCCCTTAACCGCAGAATTTGGTAATGGGGCAGTAGCAGTATGATTGAGATGTTTGATAAGATAGTCAAAATAGAGCAAAACTAGTGGTAGCCAGTAGCAAAGGCCAATCCAGTTCCGTTGACAATGGCAAAGTTTATATCTTCTTCTGGGAAATAAGCCTTAAAAAAATGGGGATGCAAAGTAAAATTGCCCCATAAAACGCAGGTTAATTTTTATGCTCTCTGAAACTAAAAAAGTAAATTACGAGACAGCAGACTCAGTAATACGTACAAGCTTTCATAGCTCAGTTGGTTAGAGCACCCGTTTAGTAAGCGGGAGGTCTTGAGTTCGACTCTCAATGAAAGCAGGAACTACTGAATTTTCTTTACACTTTTTTCTTTGCATGTTCACCCATAAAACCTTGCGCTTTCTGGAAGTCCCTGTTAAAAAGCTCCTCTTCAAACTTAATTTATCATTTCTTCTATCCTCCACTTATCAAGATGCATCTTCAATCTGTTTATCGTAATGAATGATGAAGTTACATCCAGGACAAATTGGCAACACGAGCAGCTGGAATTCTCCTCAGATGCCTAGAAAATGTTTGAATTAGAGGTGCTGCGAATGTTTTATTTTATTTTTATTTTTTAACTTCAAGCGGCTAAGGCAGAAAAACTTCTTATTTATTCATCCATCAAGAAATATAGCACAGATCAAATTCGATCAATGAATGGTTAATCCTGCCAGATAGTTGGCAGATTCAAGACATTTTTTTCAATTCATTTCTGCCATTAGCCAGTTTCTTCACAGTTCCCCACACGATTTAGAATTTCAGACACCACCACCAAGTCCCATGCGTGGCACAGCCTTCTCTTCCTAATTACAGAAAGTTGCTAGGGTGGGACCTCGAATGAAAAGGTTCGGGTGCACCTCGTCATATTCTCCTTCCCCAGAAAAAGGCAACCAAGGGTTCACATAATGTCACTCCAAACATCGTAAAAGGAAATTCAAAGCATGACAAAAACATATGTAGAGAGTGAACTCACAACCAAGATTTTTAATCCTCAAAAGGTTTCGACTAACAATATGTCAAAACTTAAACCTATATAATATTAACCCAGCTGGAGGGGAAAGGAACTAGATGTAGCGCATAAACAATTAATTAATACAACTTAACTATCTGATTACCATACCTTCCTCTGATTGCACCAATACAGACTAATTTGGCAGGTGATACATAGGCTAGAAAACAGATAATTATCGAAACAAGAAACAAAAGAACTACTCGTATCCTCATTAAACAAATTAAAATTCCCTCAATCAGGTCTCCTCTAGCAATACAAACTCTTAATATTGCTCGGTTCATTTTGTTATTTCCCCCAAACTAGTCTGCACCACACTACCATCTTTGTCATCCCCGCCCTTAGCAGACTTCAGCCTATCAATGCTATCACAATCAAACTCAATCCAACTTAATCCATCCTGGCCCCTAGTTACATTAGAAACCATAACTTACTCATCCAAAGGCATGATCTTCCCCGTAAGAAACAGATCTTCGACTTTTATTTTTATGGATGGCGGATGGTAAAATATGAAACTTTATTGAGAAAGTAGGGGTAAGAAGTGGAGCCAGAAAAACATGATAACGCTAGAGCAACAAAGCTTTTCAAATGATTTGCGCATCTGCTCAAGAGACATCTCTAAAAACAGTTGTGGCAAAACACCATAAGAAGCCAGAAAAAAATGGCAGCTGCATGTCCTTAAATATTCTAGAGTTCCTCTCACACCATACACACCAAATCATTGGCAAAAAAAATTATACATCTCCAAAACACTCTTACCTCCATTAGAATTTACAAAACCCACAAACCTGAACATAAGCAATTCCAAGTTTTGTGCAAAACTAAACCCTACAAGAGACAGAAATGAAGGCTCACAAAATGTTTGAACTCCAGGAAAGTGATGCACATGCAGTAGCTCATAGGTGTAGGCCTAAACTACCATAAGTTAGACAAATTTCCAACAAGAGCTGGCTATTTTATGTGAGAAGGTTAGTGCAATATTCTCACATTTAGGTAAAGCCCAATTATAAAAGAAATCGATGAAACCCACATGAATGTGAGAATAAAGGGAGCGTGTACGCGAAATATTGAATAACTCTTCCCCAATAACTACATGTTGAAAAAATGAAGCTAGGATTTACTATCCAGTTTTAAGAAAGTGGCACTTTAAATTAATCTATTTCTGTCAACGTTAATTAAATAAAATTAAATAATGATCCTGGCTGATCAAGAAGAAAACCTAGCACACTGCACACTTATTTGAATTTAATACATCTTTTTCCCTACTTACCTAAATACTTACACTATGCTTTCGCTAGTATTAGACAAAGTTTCAAACCAAAGTTAGATAAAAATTGTAGACCTCTTGCTCAATAATCTAATGTTGACTTGGTAAATGTTTTATTAATCCAACTTTCTTATCATTGCTCTTTCTGAATCTATGCAGCTGATTTTGGCTCTCTGATTTCAGCAATAAAAAGAACCCATTAAACAAATTATGAAATCAGAATAGCCTGGAATTTAACACCAACACCTGTAGGAAAGTTATGCAAAAAAGAAAAAAAAAATTACATAGCAGTTCCGATTGGAGGCATGCAAACAAGTGAATACAAGGGTATATTAGTCCCAACGTATCTACAGTCTAACCAAACCAACCTTTCTTCTAGTTTACACCCATGACCTTAGTAGAATTCAGCTCAATAATGGCATCACTATTGAACTTAATCCAACCAGATCATCAATTAAACTACAAACCATACAACAGAAATATGTCAACAACACTTCTCTTATGCAACAAGTTAAGATGAAAAACACATTGTACATAGCAAGTTTGATTTGGAATCAAACAATCAAGGTAAATACAAGAAAATACTAGTCTCAACATGTCAATACTTTAAGTTTATTAAGAAGGAACTGTATGCAAATTAACTAGGAAGAACAAAGAATCACCTCATAAAGGAGGCAATTGCCCTCATACACCTTCAAAAATTAGTTCCTACCAAGTGGAAGGGATCTACAACTATATGTCTCCTTGAATATTTTCTTCTGTGATGAAGTAAATATGGATGCATATACCTCCTTAGTGGCATTAGCTGGCACCACATCTGCAGCCTTAAACCGCTTCACTGAACCACCATTACTAACCCCTTTCACATTCTCAACCTTCCCACCATTTCCTTTCACTTTCCCAACAATCTTATCCACTCCCTGAACATCAACAATCCCATGTTTTTTACCACTCAACTGCGAGACCTCCACGCCCTGACCTGCAAACTCCTCTCCATTAGCCCCTACTTCCCCATTCTTCACTTTCTTCGTTTTCTTCTCCTTCACTTTCGATCTCTCCTCCTCCATTCTCTCCCTCAGAACAGCCACCTCTTCCTCACTCCCATTTATCACAATCTTATCACACTCTTCATACTCCTTATAACAAACCAAACACGCTGACGACTTCACCTCTTTCAATGCCTTAGCACTCAAAACATGCCCACAATTCTTTAAAGAAAAAAATTTATTCTTCCCATTAAACTCTAACCCCGATACAGGACATTGAAACCGAGCATTATCCGACCCCTCACCTGGAACCACCTCCAACTGTATATTAATCATATCTTTCAAACCCTTTATATAACCGAACTCTTTAGGCAACTTTTTACCAATCAATGCCTCAACTAAAGCTTCCTTATTAAACATATTACCGAGTCGATCAATTACGCAAGGCTGCGTCAAGGGCTCATTCGAAAGGGAGCAATTAAGCCATTTCGACAGTCGCTGCTCATGTGGATCCACTTTATCAGGCTTCTTTTCAGCATACATATTGAGGTAGCAGTCCCTGGATTCTGCCCCCGTAGCACCGCCATCGCCACCACCGCCAGAGAGCCGAGTCTGTAAAATCAGGGTGGAGAGAGGGGCAATTTGGGGATTTGGTAAAAAAGTGGAGTCTTTTAAAGGTTTTCCATTGAGGGTGAAGTAGAAAGAAGAGGAGTTTTCCTTGTTGGGCAAAAGAGAGAGCTTGAGATTGTGGAGGGTTAGGGTTTGAGTTGGGTCTAGAGTTAGGGTTTGTGTTTTGAATTGGGAGTTTTGGGATTGGATGAAAACCTGATGGCTTTTTGTGTGCATTTTGCAGATGAAGTGACTAGGGATTGTGGGATTTTCTAGGGTTTTGATTTTGATGATTTGGGATCTTTTGAGGTTTTGGGAAGAGGGGGAGATTTGATAGAGAGAGGCCAATTGGGGATTTTATTCGGTAACGGGAGTCACCGACTAGATTGTCGTCGTGAGATATAATGACATGTCGTTTAAGATCTGTTGTCTTCAAGGTTGGATTTGACGGGCTGCCTTTTATTGGGCCTACGTACTGGACTTATTTGGTTTTGTTTTCAATGGGCTCTCTACCATTTCTTTTCCTTCTCCAAAACAATCCAAATATAGGATGATTTTAAATTGGGTCCATCCCTTCTATCGATCGCTTAATTCCTAGGATTTTTTTTTTTTTTTTGATAAATCAAACCTATTTGACTTTGGAACTTGTGATAAATAAATCCCAATTTCTATGGTAACTTGAAGGCATTATAATTATAGTTCTTTCATGTTATAAATTATTAAATATTTTTATTTATTGTATTGTAGCTCTTCTATCATAAAGAGAGAATGTTTTCTTTTTTATTTATATGTGTCTCAAAAATATTTATCTAGTCAAAATTTTAAATAATATATTTTTTTAAAATACTCTTAATTAGTAATGAAAATAAATTTTTCTTTCATTTCATTTTTTTACTAACAAAACAATCAATATCCTTTAAATTGTTTTCTTATACATATAAATACATTTAATATAAAAATTTCAATTTTTTTTTATTACATGAAAAATATTCATCTTTACAGGGGTTCTACTGCATGTCAAAATTTTGAGTGCAAAATATTTCTATTAGTTTATTATTTTTTCATAATTGTTTTAAATTTGATTGTTAATTAATTTAATGATTATTTATTTACTTACTTACTATCTTAGATTTGTATAGGTTTTCTACTTAAATTAATATTGATTTCATGTAATGTATGATAATAACTAACAAATGCAACAAAAAGATTATTTTAAGAAAGTTTGAAAAAAAATACTAACATGTCATAACAATTAATAATTTTTTTAAACTATATTAAAAGTCAAAAGGAACTATCTCTTTGAAATAGAAGGAGTGATAATTTATATTATTGCTTAATTATCTCATAATTATGCAAGTTACTAATATTATTATACAATTATTACTCAAAAGGAGCATTATTATCTTAAATATATATATATTATTAAAAAAATATCATATTATTTCGTAATTTAGCTAACTGCTCTGTAATTATGGTAGTTATGCATAATTAAACTACCATAATTAAATATAATTTCAATAAAAAAATGTTTCTTGTTGCTTTAAGGAAGGAAAAAGTACTATTTAATTGTAAAACAACAATTATTCTTACGTGATTTCAAAATAATAAGTATTTACATTTATTGTATCGTAACCACAAAAGTCCCATAAATAAATAAAAAATTTAAAATTAAAAGTTTTATTAAAAAGAAATGAAATATTTTCATGTTTATATGGGCAAATTGCGTTTTAGTGACACGATTTATTAGAACATAACTGTTGTGTTTATCAGTAGCCATGAAAAACACCAACTAATTAGGGATAGCATTCTTCCTTACCAATACTATTCTTTCTTTCTTTCTTTTTATTTATCAGAAACTAGTTTTATATGTATATAGACATTCACTTTTCTTTTCTTTTTTTCCTAATTTCATGAGATAAATGTTTGGAAGTATAAATTATTTCAAGACAAAGAGATGATAATTTTGGGTTGAGAAATATGGATCCCCACAAATAATTCCATCTCGTTGGTAGCTAGTGGCGGGACAGGCAGCCTCTTTAGTGTCAACTAGCTGGTTACCCATGCTATGCTGCGAATCTAGTAGAACAAAATCATTTTAAAATTTTAAAATTTTTTAATTATGATTTTTATTGAATTAATTTTTTCTATAAACTTTTTCTTTAAACAAACATAAATCATTTTTCTTTATGAATTGATTTTAACTAAAATATTAAACGAGAATTAAAAAAAATTAAAAATATATTTTTCATAATATTGTACTACAAAAAATAAAATTATAATTAATGGATAGACTTTTATAAAAATTAATAGATGAAAACGAAATTTCTTTTAATGCCGATGAGAAGATTAATTTTTGAAATTATCCACGCAACGCTGTAGGTAGATAGAACAAAATCATTTCAAAATTTTATAATTTTTTCATTAATTTTTCATTTAATTATTAATATTTTTTATGTTTTCATAACTTTTTAAAAAATTCTAAGAATTCATGATATATATTATATCAATTTTTTTTTAAAAAAAACAATCATGTTTTAAGATTTTATTCTAAAATTCAAACATAGAGTAAAATAAAGTATATTTATTAGTAAATAAAATTATATATAAAAATATTAATTGGATGAGAATTTTCATTAAAAAAATTTAAATAATGAAATTTAAATAATAAAAGTAATATAAGCTGAAATAAGTGTTAATTTTAAAAAATAAAAAGATAATATATATAATCATCAGTTTGTGTAGAAAAAAATGACGATTAATTTTTAAAAATTTTAACACCTAATTAAATAAAAAAAGAACATAAATTGATGAAAAAAAGAAAAAGAAAAAAGAAAAAGAAAAAGAAAAAGAAAAGGCATGTAGTGCATGTGCTAGGGATTAAAACTTTAATTTTAAAACTTTAGGGATCGAAATAAAATAATTTTAAAATTATAAAAAAAAATACCTAAGAGTGAATAGTACATTATGAGGGTAACACCCAATTAAATAATAAAAAAAAGAACAAAAAATGATGGAAAAAAGCAAAGGAAAAAAAGCCAAAAAAAAAAAAGGCATGTAGTGCATCAATTGTGGATTAAAATTTGAAGGACCAAAACAAAATTACAAAAAAAATACCTAAGAGTGAATAGTACATTATGAGGGTAACACCCAATTAAATAATTAAAAAAAGCGTAAAATGATGAAAAAAAGCAAAGGAAAAAAAGCCAAAGAAAAAAAGAAAAGAAAAGGCATGTAGTGCATCAATTGGGTATTAAAATTTGAAAGACAAAAAATAAAAATAAAAATAATAATAATAAACATGAGGAAACAAGTACTTTGTGAGGGGTGAACAGTTTTATCACCTGTTCAAAAACCCCACCTCTATAAAACTCGTTCAAAAACCCCACCTCTTTTGGTATATTAAATATATAAAAAAAACATAAATTGATGGAAAAAAGCAAAGATAAAAAGAAGAAGAAAAGGCATATAGTGCATGAGCTAGAGATTAAAACTTTAATTTTAAAATTTTAGGAATCAAAATGAAATAATTTTAAAATTACAAAAAAAAAAAAAAAAACCTAAGAGTGAATAATACATTATGAGGGTAACACCTAATTAAATAATAAAAAAAGAACATAAAATGATAGAAAAAAGCAAAGGAAAAAAAGCCAAAGAAAAAAGAAAAGAAAAGGCATGTAGTGCATCAATCGTGGATTAAAATTTGAAGGACCAAAAAAAAATTACAAAAAAAAAAAATTAATTACAAAAAAAATGCCTAAGAGTGAATAGTACATTATGAGGGTAATATCCAATTAAATAATAAAAAAATGTAAAATGAGGAAAAAAGCAAAGAAAAAAAAGCCAAAGAAAAAAAAAGAAAACACATGTAGTGCATCAATTGAGGATTAAAATTTGAAGGACAATAATAATAATAATAATAATAATAATAATAATAATAAACGATGAACGAGTACATTGTGAGGGGTGAATAGTGTTATCACCTGTTCAAAAACCCCACCTCTTTTAGTATATTAAATTAAAAAAAAGCATAAATTGATGGAAAAAATCAAAGAAGAAAAGAAGAAGAAAAGGCATGAAGTGCATGAGCTAGAGATTAAAACTTTAATTTTAAAATTTTAGGGATCAAAATGAAATAATTTTAAAATTACAATAAAAAATACCTAAGAGTGAATAATATATTATGAGGGTAACACCCAATTAAATAATAATAAAAAATAACATAAAATGATGGAAAAAAGCAAAGGAAAAAAAGCCAAAGAAAAAAAAAATAAAGGCATGTAGTGCATCAATTGTGGATTAAAATTCGAAGGACCAAAACAAAATTACAAAAAAAAATACCTCGAGTGAATAGTACATTATAAGGGTAACATCCAATTAAGTAATAATAAAAACGTAAAATGATAAAAAAAAACAAAGAAAAAAAAGCCAAAGAAAAAGAAAAAGAAAAAGCATGTAGTGCATCAATTGGGGATTAAAATTTGAAGGACAACAACAACAACAACAACAATAATAATAATAAACATAAGTGAATAATACATTATAAGGGGTGAACAGTGTTATCATTTGTTAAAAAATCCCATCTCTTTTAGTATATTAGTAATAATGCTCCACCTAAGGGATGGGACAAAGATATGAAACTAGTTTTTTTTCTTGAGACGTTGTGGAAGAGTACAAAATGGTCCTCCAGCCATCCTTCTTGTCAATTTTCAAATTTCAATGTTTCAAAATACTCCTTCTGTTAAAAAAAATAATTATTCCTTTATTTATTTATATATATCATAATATTTTTTTTTATCAAAATTCTGAATAATGTATTTAAAAAATATATTCTGAATTAATAAAAAAATCAATTAGTTCTTTCATTTTCTTTTTTTCATTAACAAAAAATCAATATTCTTTATACATACAAATACATTTAACATAAAAATTTCAAAGTGAAACTTTTATTACATGAAAAAATATTCATTCTTATAGAGATTTTACTAGATGCCAAATTTTGAAGTAAAATATTTTTATTAGTATGTTATTTTTTCTATAATTGTTTTGAATTTGAACCTTAATAAGTTTAATTTTTTATTTATTTATCACCTTAATTTTGGACGGACTTTTTTCTTAAATTAATATTGATTTTCTATCATACAAGATTAAATATGATAATTAATAATTTTAATAAAAAAAATATATTTTAAAAAAATACGAACAAAAATGCTAATTTAGCATAAATAATAATAGTTTTAAACTGTATGAAACGTTAAAATGACAATATATTTAAGACAGAGGAAGCATCTTTTGGGGATATGTACATTTAGATGTTTCAAGAATAATGGAGTTTAATTAACAAGCATTAATAAGTCTACTGATCGTAGAGAGCCTAAGGCAAACCTCTTGAGAACATGATGAATGCCCGGGTTGGAAAAGAACATCAATTCCAAAGTATCAAAAAGGACTATCGGAACATCCTCAACTCCAAACTTTCAAAAAAGAAATTAAAAAAAAAAAAAAAGGGTCTTCTGATTGGGATAATATATATCTTACACATTGATTTTTTAGCATTTTTGAGCTTAATCTGGGCACTCGCTATAACCTTGATAAAATCTCAAGCAAAGGTAGCCGCCGTGCATGCGGTTGAGAGAAACAGTGAAGAAGGTAAAGCAGTGAGAACGGAGAAGTCCATGTCAAGGGCATGGCAATCAGATTCATGAAAAGATGCAAAGTGGTCCATAAATGCATTGAAATAATAGTAATGGTGGTCATCTACTTTAGGTCGATAAGCTGTGGTGGAAATCCAAAAGGGGATGACCATCTACCACGCACCCTTCCAAGATTTGTGGTTCTACAACAACTGTTAGACCTCATGGTCCATCCTTCAACACAACAAAATCTATTCACCCACATCCTCATTTTCAACAAACTCCTTTTTGGTTTGGACTCGAGCTACTGGTCTTTTGTTTTCCATTTTGATCAAGGATGTGGTTTTAATATTATTTTCTTAAAACTCAAATAGCTTATACCTGAACGGTAGTTGTCTCTTGTAACAAGAAGTTACGAGTTTAAATCTTAATAGTACTAGTTCTGTTAGGAGCTTTAGGTATATGAATAAAAAAAAAAAAGTCATATTATTTTCTTAATATATATATATATATATATATTGAAACATGAACAACATGCAGCTATTTTGCTATATACATTATTTTCTAGAAGTAAAGTTGGAGTAGTTAGCAATATCATTGATGCTTTTTTCCAAACCTGAAGGGAGTGCCCAAGGTGCAGCTAGCCTTGCAAAAGATATGGGTGCTCTGCTATTGACATTGGCTGGACTAGATTTAAAGGTACATCGACCCATTCCGCTTTATGACAGTTTTCCAAGTTTCAAACACCCCCAAAAAAAAAAAAAAACTGCATGAAGCTTTGAGAACTCCTGGTCCAGGAAAAACTAGTAGTGCTAAAGAGCACAGTTTCTGATTCGTTACAGGTTTTAAATAGGGTAGGAGGAATTTCAGGCACATCATTTTATGTGGATTGGTGGTAGATACCGTATGGTGTGGATAAGAATTTTAGGATGAGTTCTAGATCATGTGTTACCCATCCTGATAATCAGATATAGGAGAAGGAGAATAAAAATATAGGAAGAGAGGTCATAAATGCATTTCCTCTTCACTTCTTTTTTTCGGGTTTCGGAGATGTTGTTGAGACCATCCAATAATAAATACACTAGTTTTCCAAACAAATTTTTTATGCCAATTTATTTATTAATATGTAGAATTTAGCTATTGAAATCATATTTGTTGAAAAAAATTAAATCTTATCATTTCTATTTTAAATATGATTAATTTTATATTCTATGTAGGATGAATTATAATTAGTTTTATCTCTAATGTTAAATAATAATACATACGTAAACTAAAAAGATGTTGAAAAATGATTTGAAAAATATTAATTATAATGCCATATACAGTTGTCTAATTGAGTTTACACAGCATAAAATATGTTATCATAACAAATACGATTAAAATTATTTTATTGCAAGAATAAGAATTTCAAATTACCTTATTCTTAGAAAAATAATAAAAACTTTTTATGTCAAAATAAAGTGACGGTCGTATGTGTATATATATGCACACATATATATCATCCACCAATTCAAAGACACTTGTAAATTATGGGCTATGGCATGTCGCATGACTAACAACAGAGTTCGTTCTATGGCAAAACGACATTGATTTTCTGATGTTGGTGCTATGATTTTCGTGATAAATTTAATTTTACTAATTTTTAGGGCATCCTTATGCACCTTAAAAATCGACATGGTGAACATATTTTTTAGGTTACACATGCTTTAATAATTATATTTTCAATAAATAATTGAAAAAAAAAAACAGAACAAAAGTAATTAGAGAAAAATCCAAGTGTAATTCGCAAATAAATAATCGCCCTTTGTATTGACAAAGTTGGCAATTAAATGCTCACTTGGCGCTCTATAAACCACCTAACCAGCCTATTTACTATCGGGTAGCTGCCATGCCAAAACGTGGCTCCCCTTCTCCCTATATATATACATCATCAAAACCAAACCACACATTCATCACTCTCTTACCTTCATCACTCTTTCTACAGAGGAAGAGAGAGCTCAGGGAAGAGGCCACTGCTGCCACTGAAGTTACTCCTTTAGTTACTAGCTAGTAGGAGCATTTCTGTGCTGTTTTCTTTGTTGGGGAGAAAAAAATGGCTGGGACTGGAGTGTTTTCAGAAATTTTGGATGGCGATGTGTACAAGTACTACCATGATGGGGAATGGAAGAAGTCTTCTTCCGGTAAAACTGTCGCTATTGTCAATCCAACTACAAGAAAGACTCAGTACAAGGTTCAAGGTATAGTTGATTAGATTACTCCCATGTTACTGTTCTTTTGCCAACATGCATATGCATGATCAGCACCGGGTTATAAACCTCGGCTTATTTGTTGAGGCTAGCTAAAGACGTTGTTTTTTGGAATTTTTTCTTTTTTTGGTGAGAAATTTTGCTTTTGATTAATTAATTATTTAGTGCTTGAAAGAATGTGCATGAATGCATCACATAAAAAATCACAACAATGACACTATTCCACTGTAGTCTTGCCTAATAATTTTCGGAGATAAAGAGATTCCTTCATGATGATGCATGTTTTATATTCATGCAATTATACCTCTATTTATGAATTGAGATAATGAGAACAATATCAATTTTATATATGAAAGAAACATATTCATGCAAAAGATGTACAATGAAGAATTAGGAAATTTTATCTGGGGACTATTGATATTTTTGGCTTGGTTTGAAATGATGGGGGAGAGGTGAGTACTGCTTAATTTTGTCTGATCTACCTGAAGTTTGTTTTCTTATGATCAAGATTTTTTATGGTTTTGAAACAGCTTGTACACAGGAAGAGGTAAACAAAGTGATGGAATCAGCCAAAAGCGCACAGAAAGCATGGGCTAAAACTCCTCTATGGAAGAGAGCAGAGCTCCTTCACAAGGCAGCTGCTATCCTGAAAGAGCACAAAGCCCCAATTGCTGAGTGCCTGATAAAAGAAATTGCAAAACCAGCTAAAGATTCAGTCACTGAGGTATATAATTAGTTTTCTCCATTTTCACATTTGAACCTGAACTTTGAGCATTAATGATACGAAGGGAGTAATTTTTCTGATTTCTGATTTGATTTTGTGAAGGTTGTGAGGTCAGGTGATCTTGTTTCCTACACTGCTGAAGAAGGGGTCAGAATCCTAGGAGAGGGAAAATTCTTGGTTTCTGATAGTTTCCCTGGGAACGAGAGAACCAAGTACTGCCTGACTTCTAAGGTATAGTACTTCTCGGCTCACATTCATTAATCACATATCTTCTTTTATGGTTACCTGCATAATTTATGGTTTTGACTTATGAGGGTGTTTATAAGGACAAAGAATTTAGCACCGATTAAGCTCAGTACCATCAAATTAACATAAAAAAGGCTGACTTCCATATCCTTTAATGGTATATACATCATTGATCAATGCACAGGAACAGTTTGTTTGATGATGTCAACATAACTAAACTTTCGATTAAAATTTTATAAGGTGGAGAAAAGTTTGAACATGATTTTGTTTATGAACGCAACTTTACTCAACCGAATTAGAACCCGACGGAAGAATTCATACGTGTTTTTGTTTAGATTGATATTGGTGTCATTTGTCTGATACTGACATTAAAGAGAATAGATGAGAGAAATTAACTAAAAGCCAATAGTTTGGAACTGTATTCTTAAAGTTGTAACAGATTTTGTTCTCGTTTTTTTCTTCACTAAAGTCTAGTTTGTCTTTGTTCTCTTGCTGCCAATACTAGTTTTATGTCTCTTTATTAAACCACATTGTCATCATTAATTAAATCCGTCACAACTCTTAGCTTTATTAACTCTTAAGGATCTTTTGGTTATCCTATCCTACATACCTAATGAAGTTGAAGGGGGCAGCTGTTGACTGTTTTAGTTCACTGGCCATCATCCATGGAAATGAATGACAACGTTAGTAATTAGAGTTCTTAAAATAATTCTTTAAAGACTAATTCAATGATATACACAAAGAACAGGGAACCAGACGGTATCTAATTTAAAATTCATTGTTGTTGGATGAGTTATAACCTCTGTTATAACAAATGTCTGATGCCCCCTCCTAATCCATAGCTTGCTGCAATGCCAATCCAACTTTCTCTACATGATCCAGTGAGAAACTTTTTTCTGAAGAGTATATGCGTGAAGGATCTGTTTTTCATAACTTTCACCATGGTGATTGTTTTCAAAACTTTTTGTATTGGTTTCCTTAATTGATGACACTAAAATTGCAGATTCCTCTTGGAGTGGTTCTAGCAATTCCACCTTTTAACTATCCCGTCAACTTAGCTGTCTCAAAGATCGGTCCTGCATTGATTGCTGGAAACTCCCTTGTGCTCAAGCCTCCAACTCAGGTACATGAATTTCTGCTATATCTTACTGTTTATAATATTTTCCATCAATGCCATAAGAAAGAAAACTCAAATGTCAGCTATGTTGCTTGAGCTTCCCCCTAAAATTAATGATGCATTTGAAGGAACTAATTATATGGTTTTAAAAAACTCCTTTCAAACACCAGAAAAGTAAAGGAAATATGCATGTAATATTCCTCTTATTTTAATCGCTGATCCTCTTTAGTTTCACCCATAAATTTTGTTTCAGGGTGCTGTCTCTTGCCTCCATATGGTACACTGTTTTCACTTGGCTGGTTTTCCCAAAGGCCTAATCAACTGTGTCACTGGAAAAGGGTCTGAGATTGGTGACTTCCTTACTATGCATCCTGGTGCGAACTGTATAAGGTAATAATCGTTCATTTATCTTTTTTTTTTTGAAACTCCATTAGGTCCTTCCTTTCTCTTGTTCGATGCATAACTTGTAAATCCTAAGTTGCATTGTTTTTTCCTTAGCTTCACCGGTGGAGATACTGGTATTTCAATTTCAAAGAAAGCAGCCATGATCCCTCTTCAGATGGAATTGGGAGGGAAAGATGCCTGCATAGTGCTTGAAGATGCTGACCTAGATTTGGTAGCAGCAAACATAATAAAAGGAGGCTTTTCTTACAGGTACGAGAATTTTCCATAAATCTCATTAAAGTCGCGTTTGGCATGATGAATGATGAATATATAGATATTGTTCCATAAAGCCGAAAAATTTAGGTGTGTGTCGATGTGTTACACATACAATACCTCTTCAATATAGTGAAAATATCTTCAATCCAAATTTGATGAAATTTCTTTGTCAACAGGCTAGCTAGAATCAGATACATCTTAAATCATGCTGAAGATTTAATCTAATCATTTTCTTTGACTAAGATAAACCGGACGCAATCTAAGATGTTGGTGAAAATTCATAGGGATAGCTTCACAGCCAAAATCTTGAAGGAAAACATTACATGAAATGCTTTAAAGCTAGTTTCTGGGCTCTGCAATTGAAATCTTCATGTTTCTATTACATAGACATTTTTTAAATGACTCGTCGATTTTACATATGCACTAGATACATTTAATGCAAATCGGACCACACTTTTAGTATGCTATCTTTAGTAATATATATGTTTCTGCCTTGACCTTTATTTTGTGATTAATAAAATGATTTCCTTCTTTTCTGTCTTATCTATAACAGTGGTCAAAGATGCACTGCAATTAAGGTTGTATTGGTGATGGAATCCGTTGCTGATTCTCTGGTTGAAAAGGTGAAAGCAAAAGTTGCAAAATTAAGAGTTGGGCCACCAGAGGATGACTGTGATATCACTCCAGTAGTAACAGAGTCATCTGCCAATTTCATTGAAGGACTGGTTATGGATGCTAAAGAGAAAGGAGCAACATTCTGCCAGAAGTATAAGAGAGAGGGTAACCTCATCTGGCCCGTGTTGTTAGATAACGTGAGGCCTGACATGAGGATTGCATGGGAAGAACCATTTGGGCCAATTTTGCCAGTGATAAGAATAAATTCTGTGGAAGAAGGAATTCACCATTGCAATGCTAGCAATTTTGGACTCCAGGTACAGCTCATCTTCCTTTCTCTGCATTGCTGTTTTAGTTAAAGCAGAAGCATCTAAATGGATTAACTTCCACCACTCACTCTATCCATATTTGAGATCTATGCTTGCTTCTGAATCACAGGGTTGCGTATTTACAAAGGACATCAACAAAGCAGTGTTGATCAGCGATGCAATGGAAACCGGGACTGTCCAGATCAACTCGGCACCAGCTCGTGGACCAGATCATTTCCCTTTCCAGGTGAACCAAAAGCTTCTGAAAATGCTACCAGATTATGTCACTTAATTACTTCATATTTTGCACCAGAGCAGGGCCTTATCTGAAGGGGCTAACAAATGCGTGGTTGACAGGGTTTGAAGGATAGTGGCATTGGATCACAAGGCATCACCAACAGCATTAACATGATGACCAAAGTCAAGACCACTGTTATCAACTTACCTTGCCCTTCTTACACCATGGGTTAGTATCATCTATTAGGGAACCAATAATCGCAACAACATCCTTAGCTGATTAGCCATACTCGCGGAAGAATTATCTTTTTCAACTTCTCTTCTGTATTCTCCTCATCAACTCATATCTAAGAGCATAATATGGAATAAAGATGCATAAATCAACTGCTTAATTGTCTGCTGCCAGATTGCTAGTTGCTGTTCAGTTATTGTAAAGTTGGGCTCTAGTGTGCTCTTATTTCCCGATTTCCCTGAAAATATTTGATCATAACTTGATAAATAGATGACTTTTTTTGCTTATCATAAGCATAAGTGGTGTTAAAAATTGCATATGAACTGGTTTGCATTAGCTCGTTAATTTCCGAACTCATTGTTTAAGCGATTGAGAGGATCCATATTCTGTCGTAAAACCTAAATACATGATGCTTGGGATTGAGAAGGAAGAATTTTTGTTGTTGGGGAGCCCATTAGCCAACTGGTTTATCAAATGAAAGATGCTTGTGTTGTTCCTTTTGTTCTCCACTTCGTCTTCCTCTCGTTCGGCCGTAGATTTTAGACATTTTTTTTTTACTTCAGGCTCTTCAGGATCCTCCATTAGAAGTAGAATTTGAAGAGTAGCAAAGAGCGGCCAAGGAACTGCGGCTGTTAGGCACTTTAAATAAATCAAATGATGCAGGTAAAAGCTTGTCATTTTCCAGCTTCATCCTGTAACTCAAAACTGTTCAGAATCAACAATTGGTGATGAAAAAGGATATCCCTGGATTCTTTTCCATAACTATTTCTAGACTCTTAGCAGTGCACTCACAAGCTATAAAGGCTCACATTTTTCATTCACTTTCATAATGTCAGCAAGCTGAGAAAAAGAGGCAACCAAAAAGAGCTAACTCCATCCATTAAAATGAACGTATTGACTCAGGCATCAAAAGGGTAATTCACAGTTTTTGCGATCTCACTAAAATTCAAGGGTAAGACATGAGAAAGGAAACACTATACCATACACTTCATGGGATCATGCATCCGAAGTTGCCTGTCAAGTCCCAATGAATTACGATTAGTTGAATGAAATCAAATTCAAATGCTTGTTCCTCATTGTTTAATGCCATATGACAACCTTGAGGGTAGGCCTAAAAGACGGGTGATAAGCTACGATTTCCACCTCGTCAACCAGGTTTCTTCGCCTTTGATCGGATCAGGAAAAGAGACTTAAGATAAGCTGACTTGACCATGTTGCTTGATCCTTAAAATTAAAAGAAAAAATCATGTCATGCATATACATGAGATAGCCATCTAGCAACAGCAATTAGCACAACCATCATTTTTCCAACTCCACCTTAATTAGCCCTGCACCAAATTTACTGTAACACAATTTCTTGTAGGGTAATTTTCGACTAAAAATTTCTGCAATCCCTTGGAATTCTAGGATTGATTGATGACACAAAAAACTTTTATTAAATAATTGACACAGCACGAGAACTCGCCATGTATGGCCTAAAAAAAATATTTAAGAAGAAACAAAAAGAATTTTTTTCTATTTTTTTTATATAATCAAAATTTATCAAAATCAAATTTTTAATAATTTTTAATTTAGTCTATTAGTTTTAAATTTATTCAATATATTACTTACAAGTTAACTAATTTTTTGTTTTATGTTGCAAACTACAAAATTCACTCAGTATAGTTTTTATTATATATATTAAGTTGTTAGTTTTATTATAAATTAACTATGCGGTAACACAAAACACAAACTTTTACTATTTATTTATTTTTGTTTTTAATATTATGGATTTATTTTTTTCAAATTAAATAATTAAAATTATGTTTTGAAGAACCAACCAATTATTCAAATATAGTTTTTATTCTAATATTGTTGATAATTTTATGAATAAATATATCAAAATCAAATATTTCAAAAGCTAATCTTCTCATCAACATTAAATAAAATAAAAAAACAATTTTTTTTATTTGTTTATTTTATGCAAGTTCTTACATTAATTGTTATTTTGTTTAACAAGACAAGTCTTATAAAAATAATATTATGATTTTTTTATATTTCGTATTAAATTTTCTTTTTTAATTATTGCAAATTTTTAATTAAAAATTCATGGAAAAAAAGAAAAGAATCATTTTTTTTGGTACAAAAATTATGAAAAACACGAGAAAGAATTAGTGAAATATAAATTTTTGATTAAAAATTAAATATTTTTTCTTTCAATTAATATATTTTTGTGAACTCATAATATAGTATAGCCTACTAAACTAGAATGATTTTTTCAAATTAGTTCACATGATTTGCAGCATAACATGGTAAGAAACTAATCTCAAATTAATTGGGATGACCTACATGGACAAGCTTATTGCATTTAGTTCTATTTTGAACTAAACTAGCTTTGCTTTTGTGAATTTAGCTCGTGTCATTCTTGATCAGCATAAATTGAAGGTTTTTGAAATAAAATCGTTTGAAATGACTATAGATCATGTTGGCCACTCAAATTCCTGGAAAATATAAAGAAATTTCAGCTATGATAAGCTGGGGGACCCGCTGGATGTGGCAGGAATGAAATTCACAGCATATATATATATTGTTATTGTTTAGTCCCTATATTTTGAATACAACTACAACTGGATCCTTCATTTTTAAAAAACTATAACTTGGTCCCTTGATTCTTATTAATTGTTATAATATTAAAAAATTTATTTTTATATTTATATATAGAAAAATTTAAAAGTGTATTATTATAAGTATAACATGCTGTTCTGTCTCGTGTCCGTCAAAAACGAAACAAGAAGAGAGTGAATAGAAGTTGGGCTTTCAACCTAGACACTCTAATATCCAATATCGAGCTATAAACATATAAGAAAAGCAAGCTCACTCCATTAAGCTTACCAATGGCCACACCAAAAAGGAAAGAAACCCATTCAGCCCAAGGTTGATCCAGTGGGCTCTGAGGCATGAAAAGGAAGAAAAAAGAAGAAGAAGAAGGAAAGCATGCATCCATAGCCAAATATAGCCCATCGGCCCTAGGTGCTTGCTGATGGGCAATGACAAAAGAGTTCAGTTGGATGGGCACAGGCTTTATAAGCCTAACTACCTGGGCCTAACGACTTTCAGTTTCCATCAGCAACCAACAAACCACCGTTACAATCCCCTTTCTATGCAATCAAAAAGGTGTCTTTTGAGAGAGAGAGGAAATGGAAAGAGAGGAAAACGAGCTGGAAGATGAAATCAAGGAGGCTGGACATGCACTTCTTTCACCTCCATCTTCTGTTTCGCAACTCATCTTTTTGCTTGAGGTATTTTTTGTCATCTCTCTTCACTGTGAATTTTGTTTGAGTTGACTGTTTTTTTTATTTTTTGTAATAATAAAGTGTGTTATAGGGTTTCTGTTTTTTTTTTAAAGTAATTGAGCTTTTTAAGTAAGTTAAATGTACTGTTTCTACCAACATTTTCTTTATGTGGGTGTGGGAGCAAATTAGTAGAAAAATCAGGGTTTAAAGAGATTTTTTTATATTATATATATATATATATATATATATATATATATATTTTTTTGTCTAGGGACAAGGCCCTTGTTATCTTCATGTTTCTCCTCAGCCCACTCTTCTATAGATTAAGTAGTTGACTTTCTATATTTTGTACTGTCTTTTTTATGAAATCTTGAACTATCTTGAATAGGCTCAAGTCTGCTAGTCCTTTTCTTTTCTATTTTCTTTTTGGGAGGGGGTATAAGTTGTTTTTTGAATGAATTAGGTTTAGCACTTCGTTGTGACTAAATTGCATTATTTTAGTTGGGATCCAATGTGCATGTGCACCTTCTGGAAGCTTTCGTTTAGTTGAAATTATAAATTTTTGTTTTCCAATTTTGGTTAATTTTGTGCTGCATGTTTTAATTTACTAGGGTGTTTTGAGGTGCAGTATGCTGATGTTGCATGTACTCTTTGATTTGGGTTTTAATGTTCAATTTGAACTAAAAATAAAGTTGTTGAAATGGAATTGATGAAGTTTTTCCTAGTGTGGTTATTTGAAAATCAATAATTTTACTCAACATGAGGTTCCTAGCGAACTGCTCAATTATCCAACTTGTAAGGGGAATGTTGGTCAGTACATCAAGCTAAAGGTCACAACCTCGAGGTGAAGATGTTGATTGGATTGTTTTATATATTACCCCCTATTTACTATTTGTTAAGCTCAATTCTTCGTGTCTCTCTCTGCTTAAATTCAGATGCAAATGCATTTTCTCATTCCTTTTCCTTTCCTTTCCTTTTGTTTTTTTCTTAGAAACTTGAGAATTGTTTAACGAGAGTGGATCAATCTCCTTCCAACTCAATGCAAAAGGCAGTAGAGCTTGCAATGAAGGCACTTATGACCAAAGAACTTTTGAATCATTTGGATGTGGATGTGAAAGTTTCTGTTGCATCATGCTTCAATCAGATTTTAAGAATAACAGCACTAACTTTTTCATATGATGATGAACAAATGAAGGTACATACCCCTACATGTGTCTCATAGTTTGATTTCCAGAGGGATTAAGAATTTCAGTTGGTGCATGATTGTAGTTGCAGAGTCTTGTGCATGTGCCAAGATACTTTAACCTGCCTGTGTTTTCAATTTTCATAGTCATGCGTATGTGTATTTTGCCATACTCTTGTGTGTTTTATCTTACATTAGATTGCTTTGCAGGAAATTTTACAGCTGATTGTAGCATCATTTGAAAATATATCTGACACCTCAAGCCCTTCATACCATAAAAGAGTTTTGATTCTAGAAAAGTTTGCAAATGTCAGATCATGCTTTTTGATGGTGGATCTTCAGTGTTATTCCTTGATTATGAAGATGTTTAAGCATTTTTTGACAAATATAAGGTGAGAAATTGGAGTGCAATTTTTTTTTTTTTTCAGGGCAATTTTTCTCAGCTGATTTTCGAGTAAATTAATTTTGTTAGTTTTTCAACTTTTGTTTAGGTGGTCTTCAATATTTTATATTTTTTTCTCATATAGTTGGTTTTAAATAATTAAAACTTGAATGTTAGTTTATTCTATTTGTTTTGGAACAGACTAAGTAACCCCCCCATAATGCATAGTTTCTTGGCAATGATTAGTACGGCAATGCTTGTTTTTTCTTCTTGATACTCCTCATGCCTTGTTTCGTGCACCATTTCTAGTAGCACTACTTGCTGCTGGTGGTTGGTGTTCAAAACTGAAGGTTCCCAACAGGTCCACAAAATTTTGTCATTTGTCACATGCTGTTGCTTAAGAATTGTATCCTTAATTATAAACCTTCTTTTTTATCTTTTAGCCTTATTATGTTTTCTGGACCCAAAAAAGGCAGATAAGCAGATTTCCAAAAGCATCAATGATTTTTTTCCCCATCTATGGCCAATAATGTATAAATTGCCTATGCTTGATTTTCTTCAAGTATGATGGTACGCCAGTAAACCTGAGTGTTGTCATGGAAAAGATTGTAACTCAAAAGACCATGTTGCATTTTTTTTTTAATAGAATGGATTATAATTGTTGAGCTGAATGTGCACGATTTTCAGGGAACACCATCCTGACATTGTATATTCATCTATGGGGTTAATTATGATAATAATCTTAGATGAAATTAAAGAGATCCCATTGGAGATTGTCAACCTCCTTTTTGACTGTATAAGAAACAGAAACCAGGTGAATGTACAACCAACCTTTTTTCAGTCAAACTCTTATAACTTCGTTATTATCTAAATGACCATTAATTTTTTTATTTATTTTTGTTCTGTTTTCATCAGGATGTTTTGCCTATTGCACAAAAGCTTGGAGAGAGAGTATTTGAAAACTGTGGATCAAAGCTTGCTCGCTACATGCCTCAGGCAAATTATAGTGGCCAGAAGCGTAGTAGGGGCAGGCTGCAATATTCAGGAAGTCATACTGAGGTTGCTGGATTTATCTCATTTCACGTAAAAATAGGATCACTTTATTCAGTTGGATTCACCATTCATTCACCTTGCAGCTAGTTGTGAAGGAGAAAAATGATAGAGAAGAAGGCTGTGGATATCAGGTTTTTGAAGAGGGGAATAGAGAGGAAGGTGAAAGGACCAAAGAGAAGGCAGTTCAACAGGAAGATGAAATTTCCCTAGGGGAGTTTATGAAACAGATGAGAAGCAGAAAAAGGGTCAAAACAAACCAGAAGGTTAGGTTTGGCAATTTTTTCCTTTCCTCTTGTTGACTCTTAATTTTGTAACACACGACCATTGTCGTAGTCGCTGGGAAAAGTTTTTCTGGCTGCATGATTTTTTTGTTAAATTACTTTATAAGTATGAAGCAAGGCATTTGAACTTTATAGTTCAGTTGGAGTTACAATGCTTTTACTCCACAGCCAGTTGTGAAGGAGAAAAATGATAGAGAAGGAGGCAGCGAAATGCAGGTTTTTGGAGACAAGAATAGTGACAGAGGCAGAAAGGAGGAAATTGATAGAGAAGAAAGTTGTAAAGAGCAGGGTTTTCAAGAAGACCATAGCGAGGAAGGCAAGAAGGCCAAAAGGAAGGTTTTCAAAGTGAAGAGACATCACAAGAAAGGTGTAGTTTTCCTAGGGGAGATTGTGAAAAAGAATGGAAGCGGAGCAAGGGTAAGAAAAGACCAAACGGTTAGTATTCCAATTGATGATGCCATCTTTGCCTCTTGGTTTTTTGTAATTTTTTTTTGTAATGTGATTTCTTAGTTACTGGAAAAGTTGTAAAGAGCAGGGTTTTCAAGAGGACCATAGTGAGGAAGGCAAGAAGGCCAAAAGGAAGGTTTTCAAAGTGAAGAAACGTCAAAAGAAAGGTGTAGTTTTCTGTGCGGGGATTGTGGAAGAGAAGGGAAGGAGAGCAAGGGTGAGAAAATACCAAACGGTTTGTATTCCAATTGATGTTGCCATCTTTGCCTCTTGGTTGATCTTAATTTTTTGTAATGTGATTTGTTAGTTACTGGAAAAGTTTCTCTTGCTTCATGATTTACTGGAATAGTTCTTTTGTGCTGATATTCTTGGTTAATGAAAAAATATTTTTCCATTTTCTCTTTTCTGTTTGCAGAGTAGACGAAAACTTAAATATAAGGGAAAACAAGCCATGGACTGTAAATGCAACCAGCGGAAAATGCATGAGTTTCTTTCAAACTTAAAAGGGAAGAAAAGAAGCATAATTGCAAATTCAATCTTCTCTGCTTTCCTTGATATTTGTAATTGCCCTATTAACCGCAGTCTGGCAGCAGCTCTTATTGAATGCTATGATGCTAAAACGGATGCATTTGTTATAGCAGGCCAGCCACTCAAGTTCTGTGGAAAAGAAATTGAGAAATGCATTGGACTCAGCTTTGAAGGGAAAAGGGTGGACATAAATTTGTTGGGTGGGCATAATGATTCTCAAATTGCATGGAGGTACTTTCAAATTGTGAAAGGAAAAGCAAGAATCAAAAAGAAGTCAGCAGGTGCGGGGAAGGAAAAGGAGGATGGAGAAATGAGAAGTTCCTTGTCGATATCCAGCAGTTTGCTTCTGCAAGAACTAAACCGGATGAGTGTAGATGAAAAAGATGAAGCTGACAACTTCCTTCGTCTATCCATTTTATACATGTTCAATGTATATTTCTTCCCATCCTTGTCCAAACATATATCTTGGTGGCCGCTCAAATTCCTGGAAAATCTACATGATTTCGGCTCATATGCTTGGGGACGGGCTGCATATGACTATTTACATAAATATCTGCAAAAAGCAGCAATCAAGTTGGCTGGTCAGAACAAATTCTATGCATGCTTGAATGGATGTGTTCCATTGTTGCAGGTATAATGGCATTATCGAGCAGAAGTTGGGCTTATTTTTATTCTTTATTTGGATTTCACATATTTCTTTTTTAATTTCTTTTAGACTCTGGCATTGGAACGGATTAGCAAGTTGCGAGTCCTAACTCCTCCAACAAGCCTAAGTCCCTCTATACTCAATTCTAGTAAGATGAATGGTATGACATTCGATGCAATCTTACAGGTGTTGGCCGAGCTGCAACCTGATGAGGTAATATGGCGGTAAAAGCAATAATGATTTGTCAAAACCAGTCACAGTATTTAACCACAAACCTATTATATAATTTCGCTCAAGATATTGTGTCAAAATAGTTACTTTTGCTTTCTCTTTTCAACTTATATTTTTGGACAAGAAAATCAAAGTTTCGATTGATTCTTTTCTGTTAATATATACAGATCAAGAAATGCAAGGATTGTGAAGCTATAGCTGAGAACGAGACTCGGTTGCAAGGTGACATGGTGAAGAGAACAAAAAGGCAGAAATGTCAAAAATGAAGAGAAGAAAGATGAGTTGGAAATTACTATATAGCTCCTGTAGTTCCTGATCTTAGCAAAATGAAATATTTTAACCCAACTCTTTGTTAATAGAGATAAATAACATGCCAATGTTATCCTAATCTATCTTTTGTTTATTATTTTCATCTGCTAATATGTTTTTACTTTCTTCGAACGGTAGTGCTTTCTTATACTTTTGTTATATGCTAATTAATGTGTTAAATTTCTTAGGTAATTGGATACAATTCCCATTTGGAATGATTTTTTTTTTTTTTCCAAAATCTATTTGTTGAAAATTTTGTTTATAGGAGCAAACCATTCAGTGTCTTTTTGGTAAATGACTTCGGGAAGACTATTAGCTTTTAGCCATTCGGCAAAAATCAGCATTGCGTGTGAATTATAATATCTAGTTACTTGTGTAAAATCCAGCTCAGATTCCAAGCTGATAATCATTAAAAAAAAAAAAAAAGAAGTGGCATAAACGTAAATAAATAGCACTGATAACTCAGCTTCACCTCACCGACGTGACGCTGTCACCGGTATTACCATACAAAAGCAAGACTCTTGTTAATAATCTCTCTAAAACCTAAGTTGATTTTTTTTTTTTAACAAAATTAAAACCATATTTCATCGCTGGCAAAACAATCCTGCTTTAAACACAATTTTTAGTTTCCTTTTCTTCTCTCTCTAACAAGTTTTAGGGTTTTTGACGGCAAGAAACATTTTGCCTCATGTTTGGCTCCTTATAAAAATGTAGCCGAAAAAAAAAAAATTTTTTTTTCTTCTTCTTTTTCTTCACTTACTTGTAGCGTAAGAAAGGAGCTAATAATCAGTTATTCGTTTAATCAATGTTATTATTATTTTTTTTAAGGGTTTTCTAGTTGTAAAATTTAATTCAATACTGAAAAGAGAGTAGAATTTGAGTTTGTTAAAATTAGGGAAAGATATGGGTATAGAAGAAGATAAAAGGATTGAAGAGGATCTATTCCTAATAGGAAATGCGCTTGTTTCATCTCCATCTTCTGTTCAACAACTTAATGCCTTGCTTGATGTAATTTCTTTGTTACCCACTCTTTATTTTTAATATATTCAACATCTACGGTGCTATTGCTTTGAAATTTTATGCGTCTTATTTTCCGAAAATTGAGTGTATGTTTCATTTTGTTT
Source organism: Dovyalis caffra (assembly GCA_963924115.1). Classification (NCBI taxonomy): domain Eukaryota; kingdom Viridiplantae; phylum Streptophyta; class Magnoliopsida; order Malpighiales; family Salicaceae; genus Dovyalis; species Dovyalis caffra. Next base: position 2,006,946 of record CAWUPB010001111.1, on the reverse strand, counting down.
CACCTCAGTCCTTTTCGTATGGTTCTTTTTTATAGGAAGTGGAGAGTTGTTTAAAGAGAGTGGATCAGTCATGGTCTCCAACTCTTTGCAGAGTGCACTTAATCCTGTAATGAAGGAACTGATGACCAAAGAGCTTCTGTATCATTCAGATGCGGATGTAAAAGTTTCTGTTGCATCATGCATCAATCAGATTTTAAGAATTAAAGCACTAGATGTTCCTTATGGAGATGAACGGATGAAGGTAGACTTGGTACTCTTGTGCGTTTTCTTATGCACAGACTCAAATGTTTTAACATGCCTTTATTTGGTCACTCTTTTGTGTGTGTGTGATGTGTTTTTGGCATTCACTTAGGTGTTCTCTTTTACAATGGGCTGCTCCAAAGGAAATTTTACAGCTAATTGTAGCAGCATTTGAAAATTTATCTGATACCACAGGCCCTTCATACAGTAAAAGAGTTTCCATACTTGACACTGTTGCAAACTTCGGATCTTGGAATCTGATGGTGGATCTCCAATGTCATTCCTCAATTGTGGAGATGTTTAAGCATTTTCTGACAAACATAAGGTGAGAGATTGACCGAGTGCATGTTTGTTGTCGTTGAAGCTAGGTCATGTTAGTTTTGATCTGCATTTCAGGGCTTGGGCTATGCATACTTTTAGGCTTGGAGAAGTTCAGACAAATGTCTTCTTGCAATTTAATTAACCATGGGTTATTTCATGTAACTGAATTCATTCTCTTTTTTCTCGATACTGATAATGAAAGTTTATCTACTGCAGTCACAAAATGAAATGATGGTTAAAACTTTTGAAACGCTTTTCTCTTGCGCAGAATGTGCTTGTGCATTAAGCAATGATTATAATCTCCGAGCCATGATTTAGTTTTTGATTGTTCGTAGTTGGATCTGAACTTTTGTGCTGAATGACTGCTAACTGTTGAATTGGATGCGCACAAATTTCAGAAAAAGACCATCCAACATATGTCTTTACCTCTATGGGGTTAATTATGGTCATGATCTTGGAAAAACTTGAAGAGATTCCACCAGAACTTCTCTCCCTCCTTTCAGGCACTGTAACAAAGGACAACCAGGTGAATTCTTATCCTTACAAGTATCTCCTTTTCTTTCCTTAATTGATCACGATCCTAATCATTAAATCTTTTTTTTTTCTTTTCGCTTTAGAATGTTTTACCTATTGCAAGAGAGCTTGGAGGGATGCCATGTATGCGTCCAGCTGAGCAATGCATGAAGGGAGCTTTGGCTGAGAAAAGTAATGGGATCGAGCTGCAGGATTCAGTAAGTAGTGCTGAGGTTGTTGCATTTCTCCAGTATTCCTTTACAATTCGAGTTGCATTTTTCAGTTAAATTTACCATCTATTGACTTGGCAGCCAGTTGTTGACAAGGATAGAGAGCAAAGCAGTGAAAGTAGTGAGAAATGAAAAAAGAGAGACGAAAAGAATTTGGAAGAGGACAAACATGAAGAGGCTGTGGTAGAGGAGAGAAAAGAGGCCAGAGAACTGGAGGTTAGAATTCCAAAATTTTGCCATTGTGCCATCTTTGTCACCTTCGCTAAATTCTGCTGTATTATAGTCAAATGGTATTGCATTTTTCAGTTTAATTCACCATCCACTGGCTTGGCAGCCAGTTGTGGAAAAGGATAGAGAGGAAAGCAGTAAAGAACAGGGTTTTGAAGAGGAGGCAGGACCGCAGGAGCGAAAGGCGAATAGGGACAAGAATATGTATTGGAAGAGGAGGGAACAGTTTTCCAAGGGGAGACTGTGAAAGAGAAGAGCAGGAAAAGGTCCAAAAAAGACCAAAACGTCAGTATCCTATAAGTTTTTTCCATTTTTACTCTTTAGTTATTTGCAACCTTTGTGGTCTTTGTTAATCTTAATTACATTTCTGTTAGCATTCCTGTATAAGTCAAATTCACCATCTATTGACTTGACAGCCAGTTGGAGACAGGGATAGAGACGAAGGCAGTCAAGAGCAGGTTTCTGAAGAGGAGGGAAGGATTAAGTTCTGAGGAGGTTGCGAAACAGAAAGTCAAGAAAAGGGCCAAAAAAGACGAGAATGTCAGTATTGCATAAGATTTTGCCATTTTTTTACTCTTTTTATTTGCCATCTTTATCTCTTAGTTAATCCTGAGTTCGTAACGTGGCCTTGTCTTAGTTACTGGAAAAAGTTCTTGCTACATGGTTTTACGGTTAAATCACTAGATGAATATCAAGCATGTAGTATACTTCACTGTGTTTTTTTTTTTTACCCTACAGGGCCAGAAGAAACCTGTATGCAGGGGACGTCAAGTGATAAAAACAAGATGCAGTCAGCATCAAATGCATGAGTTTCTGTCAAATTTAGAAGGGAATAAAAGAAGCATAATTCAAAGTTCAATCTTCTCAGCCTTCCTTGATATTCCTAAACGCTCCATCCGTCCCTCCATGGCTCATGCTTTGATTGAACGCTATGATGCTGAAATGGATGCATTTATTTTAGCAGGTCAGCCAAAATGAAGTTCTGTGTCAAATAAGTTGAGAAGTGCATTGGACTTGGCTTCGAAGGGAGAAAGGTGAATTTTCAGAAGGGGTATACTTCTCCTCAACTCATTCGGAAATACTTTGAAATGGTAAAAGGAAATTCTAAAATCACTGATGACTCAGAAGGAGCAATCAAGAAAAAGAAAGATGAAGAACCCAAAATTAATTCCTTTGCGATATCCAGTAATATGCTTCTGCGCAGATGAATGTTGACAAAAAAAGTGAAGCTGACAACTTCTTTCATCTATGATCCTTTTTATGTTCAATAACTATTTCTTCTCACCCAATAGCATATATGTAAATCATTGGCCGCTTGAATACCTGGAAAAGCTAGAGGTCTAGCAATAGATATGTTAAAATTTAAGTAATTTACTATACCAGTAATGAGAAAAAAAAAGAAAAAAAGGAACCGGATCTGTAATTTTTTGTTTTTTTTATATTTTTTTTCCCAATTTTCAAGGTCTAGTGTTATTTTTGAAGTAGTTTGCGTATATGAAGATTAAGTGTCTTTTCAATACGGTGAAAGGTAGATTATTTAGACTATGTCAACGCTATAAGATTTATGAAAAATCATTCTTTTGGCCTGTTTTTTGGAATTGAAATATGATTGATAGACTCTGCTATTTACCTAATGTGTTGTATGTTTACCCCAAACTACATGGAGATTACAGGGTCAAGCCATTTACCAGAAAAAAAAAAAAAAAAAAGCCTACTTGCAGGCGGAAACAGCGAAGGCAACCCTCGCAGAGAGGGAGGGGAAGAGATGTAAATAGATTCAAAATAGGACACAAATAAAGAGGTTAAAGTACTGCTGGATAAATAACAAATCAAGTAGAGGATCCCAAACTGACATTTAACTATTCTCAACTCCACCGTACGGGTTCAAAGAGCTTCTTCAGAGGAATTTTTATTGTTTATAGTTTGGTTTGGGCGTGTTTGGATTGTTACTAAAAAGTTGGGAGATGGGAAGAGAGGATCCAAAACTTGAAGAGGATTTGATTTTGGCAGCAAAATCAATTACTTCACCTCCATCTTCCGTTCAACAACTCCTTCCTTTACTTGATGCAACTCTTTCTTTTTACAAACATTTTGCATCTTCTTTGCTTTGGATAGTTGTGTATGCACACACAAAACCCAAGAGTTATTTTTTTTTCCTTTTTCTTTTTAATTATGGTAGTGCTCAGACAGCCACCAGTGAAGTGATTCTGTTTATTATTATTTGTGCTAAATTGGTTATTGTTTATATATATATATATATATGTTAACAATGTATAGCTTTTCATTGGACTTGAATTGGATGCCTCATCCTTCTTGCTTTCCAAGAAACAAATGAACTTCAATCTTATTGGGTAGTTAAAGGAACCTTTTTTTTTTTCAGTTTGGAGGCTTTGGTTTAGGTGAATATTGTTCACATTCTTGTTTTCCAATTCTTGCTCAATTTTGTACTGCCCTGTTCATATTTATATGGGTATTTTGAGCTCCATTAGTCCATGAGGCATTGTGGGGCACTTCTTCATTGGAAGTAGAATAGGAAAGGGGAAACAAAGGTTAGAAAACAAAGCTAGTAACTGGCATTTCCCCTGTGCCCCACATTTCACTGTTAAGGCGAGGTTAAAAGAAAATAATCAAACCTTTTATTTTCTGAAGCAATTATGCCTTTGTGTCAATATTTAAATGCTAGTGCAGCTGTATTTCTCCTTCAATCCTTCATTTTCTTTTTGTCAAGTTAAATCACTCTTCTTGTTAACTCTTGCTGCAATGCTAATGCATGACTGCATTCCTTTTCTTATCCTTCGTTGGTCAGAAACTTGAGATTTGTTTAACGAAGGTTGATCAGTCACCTTTCAACTCTATGATAATTACACTTGCCCCTGTAATGACGGAACTGGTGAAGAAAGAACTTCTGAGTCGTTCAGATATGGAAGTGAAAGTTTCTATTGCATCATGCATCAATCAAATTTTGAGAATAACATCACCAAACGCTCCTTACGGAGATGAGCAGATGAAGGTACAGATTTAAACAGTTTTACTAATTGCCTAATGTATGCATAAACTTGATTCTTGTTTTCAAGATAGTGTACTTTCTTTTTGTAATCTCTACAAACAATTTAACAGAAAGAGAGAATGGATTGAAATATGAAATAACAAAAAATAAGAGAGCCAAGCATTATATTAAAAAAAAAAAAAGGTTGAAAGGATGTTTTGGACCAAATAACAAAAGCAGTTAAATCTATGATTTTAAGTAGCCCCATCAATACTCCAGCTTCTGCTCCAAAAAACCAAGCCCATGGAAGGGAAGAAATGTAAATAGGCACCCAGAATAAGACCCTCGTCAGACGTCAGCCACAGAGCCTCATTGGCGGACTACAAACTCACACTTAACTATTCTTAAGTCCACCCTGCGGGTTCAAGGAATGCTTCTTTAAGGCAGAAAACTTGTGTAGCATTTCCTAAAAAAAAAAAAAAAAAAGAAAGATCTTTTCCCTTTTTCTTTAGCTAGGGCGTGTTTGGATTGGTGCTAAAAATGGAAGAGATGAAGCAGAAGATCAAAACCTAAAACAGGATTTGATGGTGGCAGCAAATGCACATATTTCACCTCCATCTTCTGTTGAAGAACTTCTTTCTTTTCTTGAAGTAACTAATTTTTCCCTCTTTTATCTTGCTCTTCCTGTCTTATATTTTGCATTATTTATGTTTAGTGCAGTTGGGAGTGCAGTTTTGTTAAAAGAAGGTCCTTTTTTTTTGTTGAGATAAATGTTAACCCTTCTTGGGTCACTAGAATACCAATGAACTGCACTCCCATTGGTAGGTTGAGGTTGAGGTTGAGTTTTTATATGCATATAGTTGCTTGCTATGGTGGTGAAATTCAGTTTAGTAAGTGTGAGTACAAGGTTTTATCTGGAGAGGGACCGGTTTATCTTGGACTTCTAGTAAAACCAGGCAGGGCTAAAGAAAATTCTATAGCGATCGCTTTTGTTTGTATGACATTATAATTATATTTTTCATGGCTAAATTTATAATCATGGAGTTGATTTTTTAATCCTTTCCGTTTTTGTGAAATTAAGTTTTGCTTTCTTTGTCTCTTACTGATTTAATGCATTGTCGCATTCCTGTCTCTTTCCTTGTTTTGTTAGGAACTTGGGAATTGTTTAATGAGAGTGAGTCCAAGTCTACCCTAAGGGCTCTAGACCCTGCAATTAAGGCACTGACAGCAAAAGACCTTTTCAATCATCTGGATGTGGATGTCAAAGTTTTGGTTGTGTTGTGCATCAATGAGATTATGAGAATAACTGCACCAGATATACCTTTTGGTGATGAACAGATGTTGAAGGTATCTAAATTAACATCATGCTTTTCAGTTTTGCTTAACAAACTCTTTTGAAAGCTTCAATTGATTGCTTGTGCTTGATCTTGTGGGCTTTATTCAACACTTGATTGCTTTGCAGGAATTTTTTTCGGCTGATTGTAGCAGCATTTGAAAATCTATCTGATACCTCAAGCCGGCCATACAATGAAAGAGTTTTAATTCTCGAAACTTTTGCAAAGATCAGAACATTTATGCTGTTGATGGATCTTGATTGTGTTTCCTTAATTTCGCAGATGTTTAATCATTTTCTGGGAAATTTAAGGTAAGAGGTTGAGCTGGGCTTTTGTTTTGGTTAATTTACTTGTTTACTGTATTTCAACTGAGAGTCTGTTAATTGTGATGAAATATTGTGGATATATATGTATATATATATGGAGTTTTGGGTGGCAGAAGTCCATCTGGTAATGGTCAATTTGCTGTGTTCTTTTGAAAAACATAGGCACACTAGTTTGCAACTTATTCTACACTGGATGATCTTATGTCATTGAATCCATTGTCCATGATTTTTAAGTAATGCTACCTAAACTTAATTATGTGCCACTACTAAAATTTTCTGTAGCGGATATTGTCATTTTGGTCTTCCCTTTGTAATCAGAAAATTTAATCTGTGCACCAATAAGTTCAGAATATTACTATATTCTTCCTTATTGAAGGTTAACCTTGCTTTGTATATATTGTGGTAATTGTTTTTTTGCAAGCCTTTAGCTACCAGTAACGGTGCTCAGTTGATCCTCTGATAGATCAGAGTTTTTGAACTTCTTTTGAGGCTGTCTTCCTTCTCTTAACCCTCCTCTCAGATAGTGGTTTATATGTAATCAGTAACTTTTTTTTTCTTTCACATAGACCAAGTAATCTTGTTGCTGTAGCATATACTTTGTTGTCAGTGCTTATAGTTCGATGCTTCTTATCTTGCAGCAATATTAGGGCGATAAATGTTCGTGTGTATGGCTTGTTCACAAAAGCTTATGACCAAATGTTTCCTGCTAATTGTAGTATACTTGTATTCTAAATATTGACTGCATATTTTCTTTCAGCTGTATGACATAGGTTTAGATTCCAATAAGGATGTGCTAAAGTTGTTCAAGAATTTATTTTCACCATAGGCAATTTACATCTCCCTCTGTAGGATTCTTACATTTGGTGCCCATACTATTATGATTTTTTGGATTTGTAATGATCTTTCTTCTGATGATAAATATGAAAGGCAAGCCAATTGTATGTCATCATTGTGGTGAAGGTTATACCACAGAAGTGCGAGGCCCTACAACTTGTGTTAATGTTCTGAGTCATGGATTTAGTTTTTTCTTTTGCTTTTTTTTCCCCCTATATGGTGAAGTACTTTTTTTAATGTTTTGTGTTCAATTAGATGGATGCTGATTTTTTGAATTTGATTCCTTCAATTTTTAGAGAAAACCATCCAGATGTTGTCTTTTCATCCATGGGGTTAGTCATGATTCTGACCTTGGAGGAAATTGATGAGATTCCACCATAACTTCTCTCCCCGCTTTTGGATAGTGTCAGAATGGGAAACAAGGTGAGAGCTTGTTCTAGTATCTTTCTTTACTTTCTTGTACCGACTAGTCTCAATGAATGATGATTAAATGTCCTTCTATTTTTCAAATCCTTTCTCCAGGATGTTTTACCTATCACAACGAAGCTAGGAGAGAAATTGATTTATAATTGTGCATCCAAGCTTGAATCCTATATGCATCAAGCAGTTAAATACAAGGGCTTTCCTTTAGACAGTTATGGTAAAATTGTTGCTTGTATATGTGAGAAACAATCTGAGGCTTTGGAGCGCAGTGTTCTTATTTCTCAATTTACATTCTCTTCATTTATGGTAGTTGTATACTCAATCATGTTTTGACTAGGCAAGCCCAACTACATTGTTGGAATGTAACCCCAACTTGAAATTTGACATGAACAAATTTTGGTTTTGAGATCAGTACCAAACGTGCCTTAGACATCATTGTACACGATGCATTGGCTGTCTGTTTAAACCATTGTAATATAGTTTTCTTGTTTGTAAACTTTTTTGGAATTTTGAACTAAAATTTTAATTAAAATCCAATTATAAAAGAATTAAGTTCTATTATGGCTATGAACCTGGTGATATAAAATGAAATTATTATGTTGTACATCTTTTGTTATACACATTATGAGTTAACAATTCTGTGAGCATGTTGCTTCAACTTGATTTCCCTGTAAAGACATTCAGCCGATTGCCACGAATTAATTCATTTGTTTTTCTCCAATAAAAAAAGCTGAATTCTTTGAGTATTCCTCTTCCTCGTGATGATAAATGTTCTTGCAGCTCATATATGATTCACCAAATACTTGTAGAAGCTCTATTAATGGAAGTATTGAGGATTTCTAAGCATATAGCCATGGAATGAAATGTTCAAGGCAAACTTGTACCGACTTTTGTGTTTTCTATAATTATTTTGTGAAGCTTTTTGTTCTCATGATGTCAACAATGAATTTCCAAGAAAGAAAGAGTTACTTTTTGTCTCTTTCAACGTGCTATTTATTATTATTATTTTTTTTTTGGCAATATTGCCCTTCTTTATTCTCAGATTTGGATTTTAAGGTGGTTACACCTTTTGTGACAAGGTAGCTTATAATAAACCTGATAACTAGATTCTTTACAACAATTTATCTCTCTTGTTTAGCTGACTTCTTTTTTCTTCTTGATGAATTATTTCTGACAATCTTAAACATCTCTTCTTCAGAAAATCTCTGAAAATTGTGATCTCGCAAGTGGATGGGGGCGAAGAAGAAAAGGTGGCAAACCTGAACAAGGTTTTTAGAATTCTCCTTTAGTCAGAGAGTTTGTCAAGTGATGATATAAAGAATGGTGAAGCCTCACAGCCTAAGAATGTCCTCCTTGAAAATCAATCCAAGGGAACAAGTGTTCCAAAAGGCAAAAGATCAAGTAACAAGGTTGATTCTGAAAATGATGGTAATGAGATGAACTCGGTCCTCGGAGATGCAATGTTGAATGGAGCTGGTATAAGTGATGATTCAGAAGGCAAACCACTTGAGGCAATTTGTATGAAGGTAGGGATGGGGGTTAACACGGAGGACAGCTCATTAGTAAAACAGTGGCTCTGCAAGAAAAGATGAGAGCATAAGACTCCTTAACTAAAAATTTCTACTCTTATGGCCTCGCCTTTTCTTGCCGACCCACTATTTTACTAATAAGTTGTCCTCTGTGTTAACCCCCATAACTACCTTCATACAAATTGCCGCAAGTGGTTTGTCTCCTGATTCATTTGGTTATACCACCTCCATTCAACACTTGCATCTATGAGGAACTTAGCATAACATGGGAATTATTATTATTATTTTGGTTGGTGTATGTAAGAAACAACTTCATTTGTAAGGAAATTAATGTTTTGTGTTGAAGTGATTTTAACAGAAGTTCTTAGTTGAAAAATCAAAATATTTAGTGATAAAATTGATTTAAAACCTAATTTGATAATATCTAACAAGTTTGATGGTATAGTTGATGATTACCCTAAATTCTGTAACAAATCTCTTGATTGTAAGAAAGGAATCATCTACTCTTTAGGTCACACCTCTGAAGCCCGTCATGCTGGTTGATTTTTTCAAATTTGTCTGTACCAAAACCCATTCCATTTGTACACTCCATAAAAAGTTGTTCGTCCATCATATTGTGTAAGTATTATTACTGTCATTGATGGATAACTAAATGAAATTGGTTTGATGATTGAAAAGATATATAAACGATTCAAACTTTTATTGCATTAAAAATGCGTCATAAATTGATATAAGTATATGGGTTTATTTCCAACTGTTAAACTATTTGATTTAACTAAACATTATTATAAATAAAAAATAATTATTATATTATTATTTAAACCTTTTACTATTCCAGCTTGTTTTTAAATACATAATCTTTTAACACGTTAAATTTTTCTGTTATCTTTGTTGCAACTAGCAGAAAAGAAGCTCATAGTTTATGATAAGTCAAATTTGTGGAGCCCAAATAAAAGTTGGTAGATGATTTATAATAAGTCAAGGGGAATTCTTCTCCATATAACGAACTTAATTTTTTTCTTTCATTTATTGAGTATGATACGATCTAAGTTGTTTTTTGCCTTTGCCTTTAACTTTAGGATGATTTACCTATAGAACGAAGACCAGTAGAAAGAGTGACAGAAAATCGTGACTCAAAGCATATTACATATATGCAACAAGCTGAGAAGTGAACAGGCTTTCCTTCACATCATTTCTCTAACATTCCCGTATGACTCGATTAGATTTGCATTTTTTCACAATTCATCTTGAGTTCACAGCCAATTTTAGACAAGGATAAAGAATAAAGCAATAAAGAGCAGGTTTCTGAAAAGGAAGAGAAGAGAGAAGGAAAAGATTTTGGAAGATGAGAAGCATGAAGATGGGCTTACGAGGGAGAAGATACAAAAAAAAAAAAAAAAGACCAGAAGGTTACTATTGCACAAGATTTTGTCATATGTATCCCTTAGTTAATCTTAATTTTGTAATACGTCATTGTCTTAGTTACTAGAAATTTTTTTCAAGAAACCACCAACGCCTTATTTATTTTTAGATCATTTTGAGCTGTTTAGAAATGCGCATGAACAAAAAGAATAAGAAATAGATAAGGATGAGGTGATATTTTAGTTTAATCAACTTAGCAAGAATTGTTTAGAAAAGCTCGTTATCTAGGACCAAGATTACTTGGTATGTAGAGATCAACCAAGTCACGATATCAGATCACATTAGTGCTCCTCGTAGCATAAAGAAGCTCAATGAGTACAACTTTCGATATTGACAGACCTGTATTAAATCCTACTGTAGAGGTTAGGGTTTGTGGAATATTGTTAATGGTAAAGACACCTCACTACTGACAGAAGATGTGTAGGGTATTAGAAAATGGAATATAAAGGCCGCTCAAGCTCTGTATGTGATTCAAACTATAATGGATGAAAGTCTATTATCGCATATTTAAGACACAGCGACACCTAAACAGGCATGAGATGCACTCGTTGCCCTCTACTCGAAGAAAATGACGCTCGCCTTCAGCTTCTTGAAGCAGAGCTAATGAACACGACGTAAAGTACACTATCTATCAACAAATACTTTTAGAAAGTTCGAAACTTGATTCGAGGAATAGATCAGTTAGATCATGAATTCAAAATTGGCGAAAGTCGAATGAGGAGTATAAGGGGATAATCACAACAATACAAGACTTAAAGAACAACTCTCTCTAAATGAATCAGAAAATATATTGGCAAGCCAAGAACCTCTTCAAAAATAAATGGTAAAGGTTTCTATCAAAGATAATCGCGAGGAGGCACTTTTTCGTAATAAAAGAAAAGGCCAAAAAAATAGACGTAGTATCGATAAGCTGAGTTATAGTGAATAAGAAAAGCTATAAAGACAGCAAGAGAGATACAAAATAGGGGGAGCTCAGCATGGTCATGGAGAGCACAAAAAAAAAAAAAAAAAAAAAAAACTAATGCTTCATCTGTAGAAGGAAAGACCATTTTGCTAGAGATTGGTAGCATAGGAAACAGACGATAGAGAGAAATATGTTGACATTAAAAAATCACCACAAAACAAATGACAGTGAAGAAGAATGGGACTTTCAAGCATCAGTGGATGTGACAGTTCCTATAGTTATGGCAGAAGAAGAACTCAGTTTTGACGATCGAGGTGGTGCGAACGAGACAAATGAGGAAGCACTTGTAGCAACAAGATTGCAAGCTGCCAACTATAACAAGGATTGGGTTATATAATCTGGTTGTTCCAATCATATGACAGGTGGTAAGGACAAGCTGCAGTCCTTATCTGAGTATAAAAAAGGAGAAGTCGCAGAGACAACTCACAACTCAAAATTGCTAATTACTCATATTGGCAACACATAGATTATGCCACGATTCAATTCTACGAGCATGGTACGATAAGATAATTGAATTCTTGATACATAATGGCTACACACCAAAATCAGTGGATTCGAGCCTATTCATAAAGAATCAAAGTGTAAGACTTGCAATAATGCTAGTATATGTAGATGATCTCATTATCATAGGAGATGATAAAGTAAAAATTCAGAGCATCAAAAAAAAAAAAAAAAAAACTTGGCAATAAGATTTCAAATGAAAAAGTTTGGTGAATTGAGACATTTCTTGGGCTCGAGGTTGAGTACACAAAGGAAGGGCTATTCTTGCATCAGCATAAATAAGATCTATTGCAAAATTTTAGGATGCTAGAGTGCAAAAAAATCTCAATGCCGATAGAAGTCGATGCCAAGTTATACTCTGAAGAGGGAAAGGAATTAGAAGATGCAACTATATACCGATAGTTAGTTGGCAGTTTAATATACTTGACCATCACTCGATCAGATATTGCATTTGTAGTTAGAGTAGCAAGTCAATTTATACAGAAGCCTAGAAAACCTCATCTTGAAGCAGTACGAAGAGCATTAAGGTATATAAAAGGCACGATCAACTTCGTTCTCATGTACAAAAAAGGAGAAGAATTTAAGCTTATCGGATACTGCAACATAGATTTTGCCAGAGATCATGACACCCGTCAATCAACAACTTGTTGTATAATTTATCTTAGATCCATCGTTATCTTTTTATGTAGTACAAGGCAATCAACATTTTCACTTTATACTAACGATGAAGAATATATAGCAGCGGCAACAACAGTACAAGAAAGTAGTTGGCTATTATAGTTGTTGGATAATTTACACCAACCTACTGTTTATTCAATACCTCTTTATTGTGATAATCAATCAGCTATTCAATTGTTAGATAATCCATTATTTCATGTGAGGGAAAATCATATAGAAATTCATCGTCATTATATAAGAGAAAATGTGCTGTAAGGAGAAATTAAGATGCTGTCAATCAAGACCGAAGACCAAGTTGCAGACATCTTTACCAAGAGCTTGAGTCCATCCAAGTTCGAAGAATTTTGACAACTTAAAATGACAACAAAGCCAAATGGAGTCAATGCTAAATGGGAGAACTAAAGAAATCACCACCGCCTCATTTGCTTTTAGATAATCTTAGAGATTTCTAGAAATATGTAGGAAGAAGAAGAAGAAGAAACGGATAAACATGAGGTGATATTTGGGTTTAATAGATTTAGCTAGAATTGTCTAGAATTGTGGCAACCGACTTAGTGTAGTTATATATAAATAGGAACACGACTATTGTAGTTTGTATTTTCTAGTAATTGAGAAGGTGCAAGAATTGTGGGTGTTGAGTGAATAAGTGTGTGTCCGTGAGAGTGAGTGGAAAATAAAAGAGAGTGAGGTGTGCATGTATAAATAAGTAAATAAATTTTTTTTTTTTTTTAATTCTCCACCTTCTGGTTCAACAATTTCTTGGTACATGATTTTACGATTAGATTACTATATACTTGTCAAGCGAGTTCATATTACATTTTGCTGTTTTTTTTTCTTTCTGCAGAGCTCGAAGAAAACCAAAAGTAAGGGGATTCAGGTGATAAAATCAAGATGCAGTCAGCATGAAGTGCAAGAGTTTCTTTCAAATTTGAAGGGGACGGAAAAAAAGCATAAATTCAAAGTTCAATCTTTTCAGCATTCCTTGATATTCTTAAACGCTTTGTCCATCTCTCTTTGGCTCAAGCTCTGATTGAATGCTATGATGCTGAAAGGGATGCATTTATTTTAGTAGGGCAGCCACTCAAATTCTGTAATGAAGAAGTTGAGAAATGCATTGGGCTTTTAGCTTTGAAGGGAAAAAAGGTGGATTTTGAGAAGAGGTATATTTCTCCTCAACTTGTGCGGAAATATTTTGAACTGGTGACTGGAAATTCAAGAATCACAAATGATGTGGGAGGTGCAAACAGAAAAAAGCAAGATGAAGAAACACTAATTTACTTTACAATACTGGTATGCTTCTGCAAAAACTAAAGCAGATGAGTGTTAATGATAGAAGTGAAGGTGATGGCTTTCTTCATTTACCAATTCTTTACATGATCAACGTCTGTTTCTTCTAAATTAATGGCCACTCAAATACCTAAAAAATCTAGAGGAGCTTGGCTTGTATGTTTAGAGGTACGCGGCATATGAATATTTACTCGAATCCTTGGAGAAATCTGCAGGACAGTTGGCTGCTATCAATGCAATTCGCACGTATTTAAATGGATGCGTTCATCTGTTGGAGGTATATTTCCAGAAATTATTAAAATTTAGGCTTGTTCTTTTTTATTTGGTTTTGAAATTGTCCTTTCCAAAATTCTTTTAGACACTAGCATATATATGAACAAATCCAAAACTTACATGTCCAAGTGCATCAGACAAACTTGCACTTGCTTGTGAGCAAGTATGAGAAGGGTGAATGGAGGTCACTTGATGCAATCGGAAATGTGTTGGCCAGTTTACAAGTTGATGAGGTAATATAGGTATCAAAATCGATGATGATCTTTGGAAAGCAATCTTGACGTAAGGAAATCACCATATTAATTGTTTATTTTCCTGTTAATTAATTTATTGTTTGATAGATCAAGAAGTATAAATATTTTAAAGAATTACCAAGTTAATAGGATACAAGATGAAGAGGCTAAAGAGGAGGAGATTACCAATCTGGAGAGATGACAAGCTGTGTTCTAAATGATCTTTTCTTGGCTTCTGTGGCTTTGTACTCTTGTTTAAGGACTAGTAGCCTTCATAGGATTAAACTGATAGCGAAAATAAAATATTTTAACAACAGAACTTCTATCATTAGTAACCTAATATTCATATACCGTCAATTCCAATCTACGTGACTTTTTTCTTTCTTGTTTCTTCTCTTACCATTTCAAGTTCTTTCAAGTTCTGTATAACTTGTATTATTGGTAGCCTCATTTTTTTAAACTCTGAGAAATTTTATGCTAGATCAATCAACAATAGAAAAGATTCGGTGGAAATTCGATTATTTTTTGGAACATGAATAACTAGTGGACCTAAACAAATCCTTCTCGGGAGCAAACCTTTACAAGCTCTTATCATCTTGGCTATCTTTGAATACAGAAAAAAGGTGCTGCATTTCAGTCTCGCTTAGGCTGTCTTGGTACTCTTTACACATGCAGTACCATGAAAGGAATGAACACGAGGGTTCATGATCATGAGAATAATACGGCTGATGCCAATGATTTGGTTGATGTTATTATCAAGATTTGTTCACATGAGGCTATTCAAAACAAAAATGTTGCAATAGAAAACTTGATTCTTGTTTTCAAGATAGTTTACCTTCTTTCTGTAATCTCTACAAACTTTTTCGCGTACTTTTTTTAATTGGTCAAAAGAGAATGGATTGAAAAATGAAATAACAAAAAAGAAGAGAGCCAATCATAAAAGTGAAAAGGATGTTTTCGGCCCAATAACAAAAAATAAAGCCCATGAACTTTATTTCTTGGAAGGGCAGAAATGTAAATAGGCACGCAAAATACGACCACGTCAGCCACAGAACCTCATTGGTGGACTCCAAACTCACATTTAACTATTCTTAAGTCCACTGAGCGACTGGTTCTAAGAATGCTTCGTTAGGGCAGAAAACTTGTGTTCCTTTTCCTTGAACAAAAAAGAAAGATCTTGTTCTTTTTTGTTCAGTTAGGGCGTGTTTGGATTGGTACTAAAAATTGAAGAGATGGGAGCAGAAGATCAAAACCTCAAACAGGATTTGATGGTGGCAGCAAATGCGCTTATTTTACCTCCATCTTCTGTTGAAGAACTTCTTCCTTTGCTTGAAGTAACTAATTTTTCCCTTTTTTATTTTGCTCTTCTTTTCTTATATTTTTCATTATTTATGTTTGGTGCGTGCAATTTTGTGGACGGGTGGGTTATTGTCGTTCCCACAAAAAAATTGGTTGAAAGCAGGTCTTTTTCTTCCTTTTTTTTTTTTTTTTCTTGAGATAAATGTTAGCCCTTCTTGGGTTACTAGAATACCAATGAACTGCATTCCCTTTGGTAGGTTAAGGTTGAGTTTTTATTTGCATACAATGATGAAATTCAGTTTAGTGCGTGTGAGTGCATGGTTTAATCCGGAGAGGGACCAATTTATCTTGAACTTCTAGTAAAGTCAGGTGGGGCTAAAGAAAATTCAATATCCATCGCATTTGTTTGTACGGCATTATGATTATATTTTTCATGGCTAAATTTATAATTATGGAGCTGTTTTTTTATTCCTTTCTGTTTTTGTGAAATTAAGTTGTGCTTTCTTTGTCTGTTGCTGATTTAATTCCGAAGCAAATGCATTATCTCATTCCTGTTTCTCTCCTTGTTTTGTTAGGAACTTGGGAATTGTTTAAGGAGCGTGACTCAATCACCATCGAAGTCTATGCTAAGGGCTCTATACCCTGCAATTAAGGCACTGACAGCAGAAGAACTTTTCTATCATGTGGATGTGGATGTCAAAGTTTTGGTTGCATTCTGCATCAATGAGATTATGAGAATAACAGCACCAGATATACCTTTAGGTGATGAACAGATGTTGAAGGTATCGAAAATAGCATCATGCTTTTCAGTTTTGCTTAACAAACTCTTTTGGAAGCTTCAATTGATTGCTTGTGCTTGATCTAGTGAGCTCTATTCAACACTTGATTGCTTTGCAGGAATTTTTTCGGCTGATTGTAGCAGCATTTGAAAATCTATCCGACACCTCAAGCTGGTCATATGATAAAAGAGTTTTAATTCTTGAAACTTTTGCAAAGATTAGAACGTTTATGCTGATGATGGATCTTGATTGCATTTCCTTAATTTCACAGATGTTTAAGCACTTTCTGGGAAATTTACGGTGAGAGATTGAGTTGGGCTTTTCTTTCAGTTAATTTACTTTTTTACTGTATTTCAACTGAGAGTCTGTTAATTGTATGAAATATTGTGGCTATATATGTATGTATATCTATGTGTATGTATATATGGTTTTGGGTGGCAGAAGTTCATCCGCTGAGGATTAATTTGATGTGTTCTTTTGAAAAAGATTGGCAAACTAGTTTGTAACTTATTCTACTCTGAATGATCTTATGTTATTGAATCCATGGTCCATGATTTTTTAGTAATGCTACTGAAAGTTAAATATGTGCAGCTGCAAAATTTTCTGCAGCAGAGATTTTCAGTTTGGTTAGTCTGTAAACCAATAAGTTCAGAATATTACTATGTTCTTCCTCATCAAAGGTTTAATCTTGCTTTGTATATATTGTGGTAAATGTTTCTTGCAAGTCTTTAGCTGCCAGTAACATTATTCAGGGATCCTCTGATTGATAAGAGTTTCTGAACTTCTTTTGAGGCTGTCTTCCTTCTTCTCTTAACCCTCCCCTCAAATAATGCTTTATAAATAATCAGTAATTTTTTTTTCTTTTATATAGATCAAGTAATCTTGTTGCTATAGCATATAGTTTGATGCTTCTTATCTTGCCACAATATTGAAGAGATAAACGTTAGGGCTTATGACCGACTGTTTCCTGCTAATTGTTATATGCTTGTGTTTAATTAGATGGATACTGATTTTTTGAATTTCATTCCTTCAATTTTTAGAGAAAACCATCCAGATGTTGTCTTTTCATCTATGGGGTTAATCATGATTCTGACCTTGGAGAATATTGACGAGATTCCACCACAACTTCTCTCCCCACTTTTGGATAGTGTAAGAATAGGAAACAAGGTAAGAGCTTGTTCTAGCATCTTTCTTTAATTTCTTGTACCGACTAGTCTCGATGAGTGATGATTAAATGCCCTTCTATTTTTCAAATCCTTTCTCCAGGATGTTTTACCTATCACAAGGAAGCTAGGAGAGAAAGTGATTGATAATTGTGCATCCAAGCTTGAATCCTATATGCATCAAGCAGTTAAATACAAGGGCTTTCCTTTAGACAGTTATGGTAAAATTGTTGCTCGTATATATGAGAAACAATCTGAGGCTTTGAAGCGCAGTCTTCTTATTTATCAATGTAACACTCCTTGGAAACGTCTGGTATTTGTAACTTCTTTGTCTCTAACCTTTTCTTCTGGCTTCAATTTGAAAACTCTTAACATTCTCTTCGTTGTTGTGTAACATTCTCTTTATTTGTGATAGTTGTGTGCTCAATCATGTTTTGGCTAGGAAAGGCCAACTACATTGGTGGAATGTAACCCCAACTTGAAATTTGACATGAACAAAATTTGGGTTTGAGATCAGTACCAAATGTGCCTCAAACATGATTGCACACGATGAATTCTTCAGCATATTAGCTGTCTGTTTAAACCATTGTAATATAGTTTTCTTGTTTGAAAACTTTTTGGAATTTTGAACTAAAATTTTAATTAAAATCCAATTATAAAAGAATTAAGTTTTATTATGCCCATGAACCTGGTGATATAAAATGACATGGTTATGTTGTACATATTTTGTTATACACTTTTTGAGTTAACAATTCTGTGAGCATGTTGCTTCCACTTGATTCCCCTTTTAAGACATTCAGTCGATTGCCACAAACTAATTCTCCAATAAAAAAGCTGAATTCTTTGAATTTCCACCTCCTTCTGATGATAAATGTTCTTGCAGCTCATATATGATTCACCAAATACTTGTAGAACCTCTACTAATGAAAGTATTCAGGATTTCTGAGCATATAGCCATGGAATAAAATGTTCAAGGCAAACTTGTACTGACTTTTGTGTTTTCTATCATTATTCTGTGAAGCTTTTTGTTCTCAAGATGTCAACTATGAATTCCCAATAAAAGAAATAGTTGCATCTTTTTCTCTTTCTATGTGTTAATAATAATTGGCAATATTGCACTTCCTGACACACAGATTTGGATTTTAAGTTTGTTACATTTTTGTGATAAGGTAGTTTATGCTGAACCAGGTGCTCTCTTGTCATAACTAGATTCTTTACAACAACTCATATCTCTTGTTTAGCTGACTTGTTTTTTATTTTTGATGGATGATTTCTTACAATCTTGAACATCTCTTCCTCAGAAAATCTCTAAAAAGTGTGATCTCGCGAGTAGACGGGAGCGAAAGAGAATAGGTGGCATTCGTGAACAAGGTTTTCAAGGTTCTCCTTTAGTCCCAACCAAGAGTTTGTCAAGTGGGCGAAAGAGAAAAGGTGGCATTCGTGAACAAGGTTTTCAAGGTTCTCCTTTAGTCCCAACAGAGAGTTTGTCAAGTGATTATGTAAAGAATGGTGAAGCCTCACAACCTAGGAATGCCCTCTTGGAAAATCAATGCAAGGGAACAAGTGTTCCAAAAGGCAAAAGATCAAGTAACAAGGTTGATTCTGAAAACGATGGTAATGAGATGAACTCGGTCCTCAGAGATGCAGTGTCGAATGGAACTGGTGTAAGTGATGAATCAGGAGGTAAACAACTTGAGCCAATTCGTATAAAGGTGGTTATGGGGATTAACATGAAGGATAGCTCATCAGTAAAACAATGGGTCTGCAAGAAAAGGCGAGGGCATAAGAGTCCTTAACTAAAATTTCTACCCTTATGTCTTCGCTTTTTCTTATACGCCCATTGTTGTACTAATAAGTTGTCCTTTGTGTTAACCCTGTAACCACCTTGACACAAATTGCCTCAAGTTGTTTGTCTTCTGATTCATTAGTTAGACCAGCTCCATTAGACACTGCATCTCTTGAGGACCTTAGCATAACACGGGAGTTATTCTCTCCTTTTTCGCTTTTTTTTGTTTTTTGGTTGGTTTTTGTAAGAAACAGCGACATTCGTATGCGTATAGTTGAAAAGTCAAAATAGTTTAGTGATAAAATTGATTTAAAACATAATTTGATAATATCTTACAAGTTTGATGGTATATTTAATGATTACCTTAAATTCTGAATCATCCTCTCTTTAGTTCGCATTTCTAGTTGGAGCCCAACATTATTAATTGAAGCCGGCCCACTACTATGAAGCCCATCATGCTGGTTAATCTATTCAAATTCGTCTGTACCGGAATCCATTCCATTTGTACACTTAATAAAAAGCTGTTCACCGTATTATTACTGTCTTTGATAGATGACAAAAAAAATTAGTTAGATGATTAAAAAGATATATTTTATTTGTTAATGTTTGGGATTCAAACTTAAAACGCATTAAAAATGGGTCATAAATTAATATAAGTATATCTCTTCTTGTCCCATTTTTTTTTTTTTTTTTTAAAAAAACAAGGCTATCATCATTATATGGGTCGATACCAACTGTTAAAAGTATCTAATTTATCTAAATCTTATTATAAAATATATACATATATATTATTGTTTAAACTTTTTTCATGAATAACTATTTATAATTATCTTATAATTATTTTTTACTAGTACTAAATCTGAACTAGTGGCATAACTCAAAGAGAGTGGAGTTAATTTTGGATTCATTGAAAAGACTGACTCGAGAATATATATATATAACAAAAAATTGTGAACTTAGTATCCATATCATAACAACAATGGTAGCCTCTATTCTTCAATGCTTGCACTCAATTTTCCGATTTAATTGTTTATTGTCCTTACTTTTTTTTGCTGTAATAGGGCCATTGTCAGTTGCAGTTTTACAAATACAGATTGAATGAATAAAGTCATACAAAATTTGTCAGGATTTTATTTGGGTGCTGTGAACTGGTAGGACGCATAAGATAGGGTTCCATGAGTCCAACTGGTGTGCACTAATTTGGCCTTAGCATCATCACCAGCTGCACCCATGGCTACATGCAGCGGGTAGAAGTGATCTGGTGAAGGGTGAGCCATTTTTGGATTTGGTGCCTTTGACTCGTAGAGATTCACATCTTCATATCTGCACACAGAAAGAAAAGGGAAAAACAAGTAATTAAGACCTGAACAATGAGGTTTGAATAAGAAGACAGACCCCAGATGATCATAAGCAGTGAGAATCATAAATAACGCAAAGGATTGGTTATCGATCCCATATTGCTTAACAATGTCAGCATTAGTATGCAAGCAGCATTTTCATCGATGCATCGAAGAAATATTTCCTAGAAACATTTACCTTCGTTCAATAAGAGCATCTTTAAGCCAGTCGTCAAACTGCAATGCCCATGAAGGAGCAGAACTGCCATTAGGTAGCCTGGAATCCAGGTTGTGCACAGAAGATCCTGATCCTAGGATGAGGACACCTTCCTCTCTGAGAGGAGCCAAGGCCTTCCCCATGTTGTAATGGTGAGTGCCATCTCTATCCGACTGGATGGAGAGCTGGCACACCGGTATGTCAGCCTCCGGATACATGAACATCAGTGGAACCCAAGCACCATGGTCAAGCCCTCTTTTTTCGTCTTCATCAACTTGCTCAATGCCAGATGCCATAAGCAATTCCTTCACCCTCTTAGCCAATTTTGGAGCTCCCGGTGCTGCATACTTAATCTAATAAGTGCACAATAGCGTTAAAAAGAATGATAAAGAGATTCAGTTAATACTGAAATAAACAGTCTCCTGAACTATTCTATTGCGAATTCAGATCAATAATCAATTACAATTTTTAAGTCTTGAATTGTCTTCAATTCCAAGACAGAACTATAACATCTAAGGATTGATGGTTGATTAGACCTTGTTTGCTTCTATAGGATCATCGTTTACTCGTCACACAACTGTAACTCTTGACGTAACAATCATTTCAATTCAGCA
This sequence comes from Dovyalis caffra, assembly GCA_963924115.1. Lineage (NCBI taxonomy): Eukaryota > Viridiplantae > Streptophyta > Magnoliopsida > Malpighiales > Salicaceae > Dovyalis > Dovyalis caffra. The sequence goes on along the minus strand of CAWUPB010001111.1, from coordinate 1,985,429 downwards.
AATTAATAATAACTTTAAGGGGTGCTTCAAATTCTATAAAATTCTTATAGATCAGGAGCGTGCTTAGCATTTTAATCACAATCTTAACAGTGAAATTTAAGTTGATCATATACAAAAAATTAATCAAAAATTCATTCATCTTCCTAGCTAAATTTGGGACAAAATCACTAGCTGAAATCAGACCGCCCAGATAACAAAATACTACAGAGAATTTAAAAGCTAAAAACTTTGAAAGAAAGAAATGAAGAGTTGATCAGAAGTACCTGGTACAAAGGCTTAGGGAAGTCAGTGAAGTCATGAATGGTATCATTTCGATCAACAACATTAACAGTAGGTTCTTTGGTCTCCCAATGAGCAGAAATAACAAGAATGGAACTTGGTTTCTGTTTATATACACTTTGTTGCCATGATTCAAAGAACTGCCTTGCTGGTACGGTTTCATAAATAGCAAGTGTTGGATCTCCATGAGAGATAAAAAATGTTTCCATCAAAGCCATTTTTCTATCTTTTTAAAGAAAAATATCAAGAAAACAAAATAGAAAAATATCAAGGAAGTCCACAATGATATGAGCATTACCAAATTGTTTTAGCCAATAATTGAACTTCAAATATTAATCATATAATTAAGAAAGATTCTTGATTTGGTGGAGCGATTAATCAATTATCATATTTGTGTTGCAGTTGTTGATTCCTCCCAAGCAACTTAATCCTTTTGAATATATATATAAAGCAATATATTAATGTGGTAAAGTCCTCATATAAAAGAAAAGAAAAGGAAAACGAAAACGAAAAGTGTAGAATAAGACGAAACAAAAGTTGAAAACACAGCAAGCTTGCTATATAATATACTGTTATTTAACGAATGGAAAAGTTGTTGAGTCCTTCCACGCAACTTCATACTTTTGAATATATCAAATAAACAAGAAGTTAATTAATTAATTATAATGGTAGCAACCTAAACTACTGCATGCAACAATCTTTTCCTTTCTCTCATTATACAGTTTTCTTTTCGCTTCCCTCACCAGATTCTCCTCTCTCATCTGTACTGCTTTCTATTCTTTAATTTTCTGAATAATATTGTTTAAGCCAACCAGTGCTTGAAGTACAACATCTTGAATCAGGTAAATTAATTATTATGTTTTTTCACATGTAGCCATCTGCTATCGTTTGATCCTTTCAAGTAAATTAAAGACAAAGTTGCAGAAATTTTGGAGTTAGGATTCAACACATCCTACCAACCTACCTACAATATTGACTCACAATTTGGTAATTAATTACCATATATATATATATATATATATATATATATATATATATATATATATATATATATATGATTTAATTTCAAGTGAATAGTTTAGTATATCATAATTAAGAAAGTGGTAGGACTTGTATAGGCGACAGAAAGTGATTTGTTCGAGATCATAAGCACTTGTTTTACTTCAAAAGATATACTCCTAACAGACATTATCAATTCCTCGATATTTTGTTCTAATAGCAACAGAAAACTTACAAATTAATGACAAACATTCAACGACAGAATACTACCGTTGCTGAATTAAGCGATAAATTTTAACGGTTAATTCAGCAATGAAATACTAACTAAATTGCGATGGATATTAGCGATAAAAACTTTCGTTATTGAATTAAGGGATACATTTTTTATGGTTAATTTAGCAACGGAATACCAACTAAGTTGCAATAGATATTAGCGACGGATGGTTTCATCCATTGCTAATTTTAGATTGGACATAGGGAGATGATTTAACAAAAAAAGCAAAAAATTGAGCGATAGAATTGTGTTCGTTGTTGAGTGTAGAAAAAATTAGCACAATTTCAAAAATCAAATAGCAATAGAAATTTATTTTTAGTGACGAAATTGTGTCCATTGCTGATTGTAGGAAAAATTAGCTCAATTTAAAAAATCAAAGAGTGACGGACACTTGTTCTTCACTTATTCTTAGCAATGGAATCAAGTCCGTCACTAAAAAAAAAATCCCTAAACCTAACGGAACCCTTTTTCTTCCTTTATTCTCCTCGCCTCCATCCCTAAGCCGTCGCCGTCGCCACTCTTTCTCTCCTTCCCCGTCGACGAAACCCGTCGATCACCCCACTCCATCCTCTCTCGAGCTATTGATAACTTCATTTTGTCATTAGTTATAGAGACCCGATAAGGGTCTACTCGCTCTCGCTCTTTTTTAGCATGATTTTCTTTCTCTTATAATTATTCTTTATAAGTTTGGTTGTAGAACCTTCTCCATTGCATACCATTATAATTGTGGAGAAATGCACTCGAAACTAGTCGATGAGTACAAGCATATGCTTACTCATGCCAAAAAGCCCTTATCCACCTTCTGGAGTATTGCACATATGTTACCGAGTACTTATTGATAGTCATTTTTTAAATTTTCAGTTTGATATGGTAAACTTGAAAATTTAGGAAAACATGTTGCATCCGGGCTTTAGTTTTCTATGCATTTTGAAATCCTTTATCAACATACATCTTATTAGTTAGAGGAGGATTGGTTTCATATTTATTAATTTCTGGTTTTAAAAATTGCGTAAAAGGTTAAACATTTTCCTTATGCTCGTTTTGACCATATATGGTCATATGATAGACAATGTTGTCTTAATTGTAACTCGGAATCTTGCATGAGAGAGATTTTCGGGAAGTATAGGGATATGCCATCTTTTGAGCATGTTTGGCGGTGTTTTTTAACCCTACATTGTACTATTTTTCAATTTTGATAGTTCAAGGAATCTTTCTTGATTTCTGTTTGTATTGCATCGCATTAGATGTATGATCCAACATCACTTGCTCATCTCACTTCTAATTTTCTTATCATTTGCGTACTTGTGATATTCACATCCATGTCGAATCTTCCCTATGTTGTGTACATAAAAAATTGGCTTTGTGACAACTTGAAACCATTGAAAACTAGCTCATTCCTCTTCGTCGATCACATTAATGCAATCCTATCGTTTTGGTGTTGGGTGTGATGCAACTAAAATTAAAATCATTAATCAATAAATATTGACGGACAAGAAGATTTAGGCCCTTTAATGTTCCATGTGTTTATACGTGCTCGCATGCTTGTATGTATGCATTAAGACCAATATGAATTGAGATCATAACAAATTTACTCCAACTTGGTAATTAACATGTATTTATGTATGCACATGTACACATGCACCCACTAATTGATTCTTGACAAGCAAAGGTGGTCGTAGGATCTTTGTTGTGAAGTGATTTGAGTATTTGATCATTTCTATTGACATCTTTATATTTTATTTCTTCTAATCTTCCGTATATGTTAATTTTTTTTGGCATTTCTAGGACTTCGATGACATGAAGAATTAAATTGTGAGTAATATTCTTTACAAGGCATATCTTAAGGATTTTTTACGGGTTTTGTTAGATGAGAACAACTACAAGAAGGATAATGAAATCTCTTTCTAACTATATTTAGTTCTTCCTTGTGTGCTCTTTTCTTATAAAAATTAATGTGATATTGGGCAAAAGACTTAGAGATGCCACAACTAAGATCATGTCCGACCTCTTTTCCTTTGAGGATGACATAAGGATTGTCAATATCATCATAAATGGGTTTGTTAGTGCTTCCATTTTTATTATGCCAAGGAGAGATGTAGATCTCTTAAAGGTTGTGTGGGAGGATAGTTAATATTTTTAAATTTTCCCTAGTATTCATTCTATGTCATTGATTTGAGGCACTTTGTTTAGCATTGACACCGAGCTAATCCGGGAGGGTCGTAGGAAATTGTACTCTAATTTTGGTTGATCTGTAAGCTATTTGTTAATACTTGATTGTTATCTTGCTTTATATAATTTTTGCTAGTCCGTAATATGCTTCTTTGATGATCTTGTACTTTCATTGAATAGCTATCCTTATGGACATGAGGAACTTGCCGATGATGATTAACTTTGGTACGCGGATCCAAGTGATCTAGGAGGAACACAAGGAGGAATATAGTGCTTTTTGACGGGATCGGTAGCGATGTGAGCAAGCAGATGCCGATGATACAAGCAATCGTTACAAGAGATGCAAACCCATATTTGCTCGCCCTTCCCACCTCATAACCCTTCCCCTATGTACCCAACAGCTCGTTGGATGATGATGACGACCTCCCCTATGTATCCCTTGATCGGACTAGCTTTTTTTAGACTTAGTTTTTATTATTTTCGTATGCTATAGCACATTTGTATATATTTCATTTGATTTTATATTATTTTTATTTTACATAATAATATTTCATGTTATAATTTTATTTTTAGTTATTTTCTATTAATTAAACATTAAACTACTAATAATGAATATATATGTTTCTTACGTTAGCAATAGACCAATGACCAACTAGCAATGAAAAAAGAATTAAACTACATCAACTACTAATGGACAACTATAGAAACCATCGGTAGATTATCAATCAAATAGAGACGAGTCAATGACAAAAATTTCCATCGGTGATTTTCCATCACGTTAGCGATGGAAAAAAGTTCTTATAGTGACAACATCTTCATTACTAACTTCATCACATTAGTGATTGACATCTTTCATTATAGCGACATCTTATCCGTCGCTAAAATTATCGACGGTTATCATTTTACCGATGGATTGGTATCGTCATCATTTCATCAATAAAAAAAATAACGACAAAATATATAAGTTAGTGATAGAAAAATCTATCACTAAAGTTTTAATTTTTTATAGTGATAAATAAATAATTTTTTTGCAGTGATATATAAATAAATTTCACTCTATGTTTCGTGCCAAAAGCCCCATCACAAAAGTTTCGGATCGATCCTCTAAAAGAGAGGTAGATTACCCACCGGTTAGCATTTTACAACTATTTATTTTTAATCCAAACATTTGTTCACACACACACACACACACACACACACACACACACACACACATATATATATATATATATATATATATATATATATATATATATATATCCCTTCTTTTCCACAGATCCACTAATCAAGGAAAAGAAAATAAATTGGATCCCTCAATATTAATCCAACTTGTTTTTAATATAAGAGTATCTTTTCTTGTCGAGTTTTTTTTTTAAAAAAAACTATCATCATTATATGGGTTTATTTCAAACTTGTTTTTAATTACATTATCTTTTAACACGTTGTTTAACTCCTTCATTGTCTTGGTTGCAACTTGCAGAGAAGATAGTTTATAGTAAGTTAAATTTGTGGAGCCCAAATCAAAGTTTGTAGATGATTTATTACTACTAGTCCAATTGAATCTCAACTTTCTTTCCGAATCTACATATATGCATTGGCAATCCATTAATCAAGATATAAACATGATTATCTTGTTTGGTTATATAGAGGGGTTGTTCTAATTTATAGGTAAAGCTATTTTACTATGCTTTTGTAACATCCTATTCCTAGCAACATAATGCTAGCTAGCTACTTAATTTTGATATATTGAAATTGACATTGACCATAATCTACATCTAAAGTTGTTTATTTAGAAAAACAAACCTAGTTATCAAAAAAATGAAGAAGCAATGTCGAGCTACTTAAATTGATACGGAATCCAAACTTTTAATCATTCAATGCAATACAGCTTTATAAATCACGAGAAATCTCCATGCTATTCTTTACGAGTGTATTTTACATTGTCAACATCTTTTAACACCAACTTTTACATAAATAAAAAGAAACAACAAAGATAGTTTGTTTGCTAAGTAAAGTTATATATATATATATATATATATATATAATTGATCACCTTTATTTGATTATCGCAAAGAAAATATTGTACGTTCTTCTTTTCATAATTACTAATTAATCATGATTTAGTAGCAAAATCTTGTTTTGATGGAGATTAATTTCCCATCTTTGCTTGTTATTGATTTTACATTATCAATAATAAAATTCTCCGAAATGACCGGACGTATGTCCGCTAACTTTCATATAGACCAAAATAAGAAAATTTTTATTTTTATTTTTAGTACTTTTCATTTGGTAAAATATTTTGTTTGCTTTTTATTGTGAATTCTTTATTTATTTTTACATGAGAAGTATTTCGTAAAAGAGAATAGAAAGAGAATATCGCTATTTTTTTTAGTAAAGTTTTGTGACATGCTTTTCGTATCATTAGTCCATTTGCGAGCTAAAAGCTTTCACTACCAAAAAATAAAGACTGTCGCTAATTCTTGAAAAACCACCATTAAATAAATTTAGTGATAGTTTTGTGATGGTATTAAGTCATCCGCAAAATGCTTGATTAGAGATGGTTTTTTCAGTCCATCACTAATTTAGCAACAGAAAAAACCATCGCTAATTTGATTAAAATCCATCATTAAAAGTTGGACAAATTTATGATTATTTTGATAAATCGATGCCATAACCGTCGCTAAATTTGGACGAATTTGCGACAGCTTTTAGCAAGTATTTGTCGAATGGTCGCTAAAATTGTGATTGCTGAATTCATTGGCAAAATTTTCTTTTCAATTTTTTTTAATATTTACCCAAATTTTAATTGTTTTAAATTAACCTATTCCAATTTAAAAACTAAAAAAAAAAACCTATACATAAGATTTTAAAATATTAAAAAATTATTATAATATATAAAATTTAATAAAATGAAATATATGTTCGGAGGTTAGATGGAATTATCGATCGGAGGCTCGATGGATGAACCGCATCGCCGCATATTCAACGAACTTCTATTGCATCCGACGCATCATCGAATGTTGCTCTCAAGTGTACTCTTTCAACTCATTTGCGGTAGTTAAAAATGTTGTAATAGAACCCTTTTAGATGCTAGATCTATTCTATACGTCTAGAAGTACGATCCTCCAATTCCTTTTGCTATACCTCATTACCGACATGGAACAATGAAGTGGTTGAACTAGAAGATGTGCCGACATTAGAGTAATAGTAAGAGGTCCGTGACTCGAGTTCGTACATCCTCTTTCTCTTACTATCTCATCCTCCAACAACTTTCTTAAAAATCTCATTCATGTCAATGTTGATCGATGAAGTACCCTTTGTTTATCGGCTAGCAACCTCTTTCTCAATTACTTTTTCGATGGTCTCCCGTATAAGTGCACAAAATATAATATTAAATAGCTATGTCAATAAGTTTTATGTATATATATATATATATATATATATATATATATATATATATATATATATATATATATATATATATATATATATATATAAGTAACATACGTATGAAATAACCTTATAAATTAATAACTTACTTCAAAAACTCTTGCCCGCTGATTGATGAAGGCATACCGATCATCAACCTTCTTCCCGTGAGTCCTCAAAAAACCTTGTGAGCATCGAGTTCACGATCGAACTCATCCGGTTGAAACAAATATACTTAAATGTTTAATTAATTATATTAAAATCATTATAAAAACCATACATATATAAAGATTTATCATACGTATTGCGTGCTCTCTATGGCTGATTGAACCCTCTCGTATGTCTAGATAGACCAGCTCCGATGCTACCAGTCTCACTCCTACGATCCGAGCCGCCATCTCAAATCAAGTAATAAACTCGGGTTTTGCCCATTTTTTATGCAATATATCCTATATCTCCTGTGAGATATATATTGGCTTCGAGGTTTTTCTTAACTTGATAAAGGAAGTTGACATATTACTTTCGTGTCAAACTCTGTCATGTTTTCTTAATGCTTTCCTTGATATTCCCCTCCCATTTAAAAGATTGTAGTCAATGATGATATTGAAACGCAATTGCATTGGGTTTATTGTTGGATGAAGAAGTAAGTTAGGGTTTTGAGACCTATTTAGGAAAAACTTGATTAAGTGATTTTAAGTGTTTGAATAATGTTTAATTGTCTCGGTAAGTGACTTATGAAGTTAATTTGAAGTGAAATTGAGTAAATTTGAGTAATTAAAGGGTCGAAGATGATAAATAATAAAAAATCCAAAAATTAGGTTTTGAATTGAAACAAATTTAAAGAAAATGAAGAATTAGGTTATATAAATGCAATTAAAGGTGAATAGAATGAGAATTGAGTGAATTAAGATGGAATTGATGATTTAATTAAAAAATTGATTGTTTAAAGGTATGAATTGAATTTGAAAAAAATGGTATGTGTTAAAGATAATTGATAATTGATGATGGGACATGGTTAGGCAATTGTTAAGAATTGTTAAAGAGACTATAGAATTTAGTTAAGTTATCGGTTTGAGTCTTCCGATTAATTATATTCCTATGAGTAATCTTGTATTCCTAATTCTAGAATAATTCAATTGTTTTGAATTCTTTGTTGATATATGATATTGATGGTTATTTCACCATCTTATGTTATTAGATTCCTCGGAGCGGACGACTCCATCTCAACAACATTGACTCGCTTGATTCTTCATTGTGCTTGTAAGTAGATATTATTTAACATATTGTGTTTTTAAATTCCTTTGATAATACTACCATGCACCATTGGTTTAAATATAATTTAAAAAATCCATTAGAACATAGACGGGAATGAACTCCATGTGCAATTAAAATGATTTCATATCGAATATGAATTGGTATGATTTCGAAAAAGATTTGAATGTGTTTGAGCAAATGCTTTACTTGATTTGATATGTGATTATGAATTTGAATACGAATTTATCTTAAATTGATATTTTGATTATCCATATAATTTTTATAAATGCTTATTTGATATGATGATGTAGTATCAAATTGATTCCGAGCATGCAATGTGTTTGAAATACCGATTTTGAATATGTATAAGTTCATAAGATTTTCGAAATGTTTTCGAGACCTTAGGAAACCTAGCTAAAAAGGACGTAGCCTTTAAGCTCCGATATGAGGCACTAGCTAGCAAGAAAGGTGTAGTGCTCGCTCGTATGTTGGTCAACATACGAAACCTAGTCACGGGGCGTGACCTTTGGGTGTTCACATTCGATGATACGTTCTTACTCCATAAGTAAATAAAAACCTAGCTATATAATTTGATATGATTACAATATATATGTACGATTCGATGATTTGATATGAAATGGTTTTGAACCATTTAAGTTGTAATGTATGATTTGATTTTATGATATGCATTGGTTTGAAGAAACTAGCGTTGCATCTTGAGTGAATTTTAAGTTATCGTCCTTAGTCCGTTTCACTCCCTTAGACGTGTTATATAGTATCTACTTAGTAAGTCGTTGATTGCTCATCCCTTATTATTTTAATTTTACAGAGTTTGTGTAATTGCCCTTTTAGCTTCCATTCAATTGCTTGTTTGAAATCAACACACCGACCATGCAACTTATTTCCCTTGTAATCTCTTAGAACTTATGTTTGATTTTATTGTATTCTTAAAAGCTATGCGGTTATAGCTTATGGGTGTTGTTTGAAAATTAATTATGGATATGATTTTGAGAAATGTGAGAATAGCATTAAATTATGAATTGTGTTGGAAATACAATGTAATGAATATTAGTTAAGAATATTATCAAATGAAATGATATTGAGGTGATATTGGTTTGACGATTATAATATAAGTATTCAAGAATTGTTTGAGTCAAGATGGGCCTTACAATTTTCTCAATTCTCGCACCGATTATGGCCCACATGCTCCCGAGGTCATGACAACCTTCTCCTCAAATAATGGTTTATAAATAATTTTTTTTCTTTCATGTAAACTAAGTAATCTTGTTGCTATAAGCATATAATTTGCTTGTCAATACTTAGAGTTTGATGCTTCTTATCTTGTAGCAACATAATTAGGGCAATAAATGTTAGGGTGTATAACTTGTTCGCAATAGCTTATGACCAATCGTTGCTCGCTAATTGTAGTATACTTGTATTTTAAATATTGATTGCATATTTTCTTTCAAATTGTATGACATAGGTTTAGATTCCAATAAGAATGTGCTGATGTTGTTCAAGAATTTATTTTCACCGTAGGCAATTTACATCTCCCTTTATGAGATTATTACATTTGGTGCCCATGCAATATGATTTTTGGATTTGTATTTAATGATCTTTATTCTCATGATAAATATGAAAGGCAAGCCAATTGTATGTCACCATTGTGGTGAAGGTTATATCATAGAAGTGCGAGGCACTACAACTTGTGTTAATGTTCCCCGAGTCATGGATTTAGTTTTTCTTCGTTTTTTTTTTCTTTTCTTTTTTCTATATGGTGAAGTACTTTTTATTGTTCTATGTCTAATTAGATGGATGCTGATATTGTGAATTTGATTCCTTCAATTTTTAGAGAAAACCATCCGGATGTTGTTTTTTCATCTATGGGGTTAATCATGATTCGACCTTAGGGGAAATCGATGAGATTCCACCGTAACTTCTCTCCCCACTTTTAGATAGTGTAAGAATGGGAATCAAGTAAGGTGAGAGCTTATTCTAGCATCTTTTTTTACATTCTTATACAAACTAGTCTCAATAAGTAATGATTAAATACCTTTATATTTTTCAAATCCTTTCTCTAGGATTTTTTACTTATCACTAGGAAGCTAGGAGAGAGAGTGATTGATAATTGTGCATCCAAGCTTGAATCCTATATGCAGCAAATAGTTAAATACAAGGGCTTTCCTTTAGACGGTTATGGTAAAATTGTAGCTCGTGTATGTGAGAAAAAATCCGAGGCTTTGAATCGCATTGTTCTTATTTCTCAATGTAACAGATCCTTAGAAATCTCTCGGTATGTATCTTTTCATTGTTGTGTGACTATGTATTTATGGTTTGTATTTGTAACTTCATTGTCACCGACATTTTCTTCGGCTTCAACTTGAAAACGCTAACATTCTCTTCATTAATGGTAGTTGTGCACTCATCATGTTTTGACTAGGAAAGCAACCCCAACTAGAAATTTGACATGAACAAATTTTGGGTTTGAAATCGGTACCAAATGTGCCTTGGACATGATTGTCTACGGTAAGTTCTCCAAGCATATTAGTTGTTTGTTTAAATCATTGTAATATAGTTTCTTGTTGGTATACTTTTTTAGAATTTTTAAATAAAATTTTAATTAAAATCCAACCGTAAAAGAATTAAGTTTTATTATGGCTTTGAACTCGTTGATATAAAATGATATGGTTATCCTGTACATCTTTTGTTATGCACTTTTTGAGTTAACAATTATGCTAGCATGTTGCTTCCACTTGATTCCCCTGTTAAGACATTAAGTTGATTGCCATAAACTAATTCATTTGTTTTCTCCAATAAAAAAATTCTGAATTCTTTGAATTTTCCTCCTCCTCGTGATGATAAATGTTCTTGCAGCTCATATATGGTTCACCAAATACTTGTAGAACCTCAATCAATGAAAGTATTGAGGATTTACAAGCATATAGCAATGGAATAAAATGTTCAAGGCAAACTTGTACCGACTTTTGTGTTTTATATCCTTATTGTGTGAAGCTTTTGTTCCGAAGATGTCAACAATGAATTTCCAAGAAAAGAAAAAGTCGCTTCTTTTTGTCTTTTTCGATATGTTATTTATTTATTTTTTTTAATTTTTTTTGGCAATATTGCACTTCTTGACATTCAATTTTGGATTTAAAGTTTTTTAATTTTAAGGTAAGGTACTTTATGCTGAACTTGATGCACTCCCGTCATAACTAGATTCTTTACAACAATTTATATCTTTTCTTTAGTCGACTTCTTTTTCCTTTTTGATGAATGATTTTCGACAATCTCGAACATATCTTCCTCAAAAAATCTCTCGAAAAATATGATCTCGCAAGTAAATAAGGGCAAAAAAGAAATGTTGGTATTCTTTGAACAAGGTTTTCGAAGTTCTCCTTTAGTCCTAATACGGAGTTTGTCAAGTGATGATGTAAAGAATTGTGAAGCCTCATAGCATAAGAATGCCCTCCGAACTCAATCAATCCTCGGAGATGCGAGTGTTGAATTGCGCTAGAATAAGTAATGAATCAAAAAGCAAACAACTTGTGGCAATTTGTAAGAAAGGAGCTATAGGGGCTGAGAAAGAGGACAATTCAAGAAAACAGTGGGTCTATAAGAAAAGACGAGAGCACAAGGTAGAGCAATTACTCTTAAGGATTTAAACCGCATGTGATGCTAATGTCTCATTTCGTTTTTGTAGCCCTTTCGTTCTTTTGAAACTTTGCTAGTTTGAAATGCATGCTTGATTGAACAACTTTTGTGGTACAAATTTTCAAGGTGATGAGATAATTCTAAGGCAAATCTTAGAAATGCCATCCAACTGCATGGGTGGTGTCAATGTTACTATCGAACAAATTTTTCACCTAACTTTTACCAAATTTTTAAAGATTTTCATCCATGTTATTATGTTAATTATACTTCTTTTTTTTTTTTTTTTTGGGCGTGTATGTGTAAGACACAACATCATTTGTAAGGAATTTACTTGTTTTGTGTTAAGTAATTCTAACATAAGTTTTTAATTGAAAAATCAAATTAGTTTAGTGATAAAATTGATAATCCGAACTCGTTTGATGGTAGGTTTGATGAATACCCCAAATTCTTTAACAAATCTCTTGATTCTAAGAGAGAAAACATGTACTCTTTAGTTCACACCTCCGGCTAACTAATTCAAGCCGACCCACGACTACGAGCCCCATCACGCCGGTTAATTTGTTCAAATTCGTCCATTTGTTCTCTTCATAAAAACTAAAAAGTTGTTCCCCAATATTATATAAGTATTATTATTACCATCATAGATAGACAACTTGATGATTAAAAAGATATATTTTATTTATTAATGTTTTAGGTTTAAACTTAAATCACATGAAAGATAACTTCAAGAGATTGATTTGATGATTAAAAAGATATATTTTATTTATTGATGTTTTAGATTCAAACTTAAATTACATGAAAAACGTGTCGAAGTTAATATAAGTATCCCTTCTTGTGGTTTTTTTTTTTTTACAAAATAAATAAATAAATAAGAGCTCATATCGAAACTTTAATATAAAAAAATAAAAATAAAAAATTATTGTTTAAGACTTTCTTCGATCCCAACTTGTTTTTAATTACATTATCTTTTAACACATTGTTTAATTCTTTCATTGTAATTGGTTGCAACTTGCAGAGAAGAAACTCATAGTTTATAGTAAGTCAAATTTGTGGAGCCCAAAGAAAGTTTGTAGATGATTTATTATTAGCATAATTCATTTGGATTATATTATGCAATACAATATAATATATTTTGTTTGATTATTTCTCAACCGTCTGATGATATTCCCAACTTTATCTTTTTCTTTCCAAGTATTTTATTCTTTCTCTTAATTAAAGTAGTATTAATTAGTATGAGATGTAGAAATGATTATATGGAATATAATATAAGATTGAGATGATCTTTTGCCTCATAACAACTATTAAGTGGGGCTTTAATTACATATGAGCTTGTGTACTTTATGGGAATAAGCTGTTCGTACGATCTGGAAGGTCTACTTCAAATTCTCCTCTCGTTCTTTTTCTTTTCTAATCACACCAAAAGAAAAAAAAAATTAAAATTAAAAAAAAAAGAAAGAAAAGAAAATCTAGAGTTTACTAAACAAACACCTCTCAATAAATTCCAATTATTTGTCTTAATTGACGGTAAAAGTGTATTTTTCTCAATTAATAATATTGGATTACAACACAATAAAAATTAAGAATACACGTTAATTAATGTAAATGGAATGCTTTAATTCTCATAATTAATAATATTGAATAATAAATTATGATTTCCCGCAATTATAGAAGTGAATCTACTCGATTATGAAAGCGAAAAATTTTACATGTCAATTAATATAGAGAAATAAAATTTACCAATTAATGTGTACTTTCTAAAGGATTTTTCTAACATATGCTTTAAGGACGCGGTAATTGACACAAATAGAATGCTTTACTTTTATAATTAAATAAAATTATAATTTATAATTTATAATTTAATACTATTAAAACATTCTATTTGGATCAATTAACATGTATATTTAACGATATCAAGCAATATTCTACCATTATAATTGGTTAATTAACTTTAATTTAGTTGGTAACGAGATTGTAAGGTTTTTCTCTCTTAAATGGGCTAATGATATGAAAAGCTTGTCACAAAACTTCATTAAAAAAAAAAAAAAAAAAAAAAACAAAGGGATAGCAATATTCTCTTTTAAGAAATACTTTTCATGAAAAATAAATAAATAAAAAGAATTCACAATGGAAAACAAACAAAATATATTAACAAATGAAAGGTACTAAAAATAAAAATTTTGTTTATTTTGGTCGATATGAAAGTTGGCAGAGATGCGTCCAGTCATTTCAGTTGATGTAAAATCAATAAGCAGCAAAGGTGGTTCTTCGTAGAAACAAGCTAACATGGGGCACCAAAAAGGAGGCTGACTTAGCTAGCATTTATGTTCGATTAGAAATGAAAATTAGATACCCCATTCTGATTCTAACTTACCCGTTTTTGGAGTTGGCATATAATTGCTTTTCTGTGTGATTGATTGACTAAAATAGAATTGGAATTTAAGATTGGAGTTTTGGATAAAAAAGCGCATGCTATTGTTTGTTTTCATCTTTCGCTAAATACAGTACCTCATTTAATTAATTTTAATCTCCATCAAAACAAGGTTTTGGTACTAAATCATGATTAATTAGTAATTTGGGAAAGAAAAACGTAGAATGTTTCCTTTGCGATAATCAAATAAAGGTGATCAAATTTTTTTGATATAAATGACTTTACTTAGCAAGCAAACTATCTTTGTTGTTTCCTTTTATTTATGTAAAAGTTGGTGTTAAAAGATGTTGACGACGTACAACACACTGTAAAGAATAGCATGGAGATTTCTCGTGATTTACAACTTGTATTGCTTTGAATGATTAAAGCTGGATTCTGTATCAATTTAAGTAGCCTGACATTGCTTCTTCATTTCGTTGATAACTAGGTTTGTTTTTCTAAATAAGCAACTTTAGATGTAGATTATTATCTATGTTAATTTCAATATATCAAAATTAAGTACCTATATATTGCTAGGCATGAGGTTGCTAGGAACAGGAGGTTACAAAGGCAGAGTAAAATAGCTTACCTATATATTAGGACCACCGCTCTATATAAACAAACAAGATAATCATGTTTATATCTTCATTAATGGATTGCCAATATATGTGTAGCGTCATAGGTAGGTTGAGGTGTAAAGAAACCCTAGCTATCCACCTGAAGAAAACTAGCTATGAAGAAAGGTGCCGGTGGGCTTGGTACAAGACAAGGACATATACCTGCAATAAGTTTTTTGGCCTAGCTAATGTGCCTTTGTTATGCTAGCTAAAGCTATTTCTAGTCATAGCAAAACGCTTTTTCTACTTAATTTTAGTCATTTCACACTCTTAGTGATACGAATATAATGTGTAACCCACATTTCAACATGTGGAGTCTAATCATGTCTTGACAGAAATATAATGCTAATCCTGCTTTAACAACCTAATTAATCCTAAACATCACGATCTCTTTATAGGGCACACGATTGCTGATACAAGAAAGCAAATCACTGTGCAGTTTCAAATTAAGGTGATAGGGAAGTTAATTGGCATCTCACGTAATCCCATCTATTAATTATTGCAAAATTCAGGAATGTTGTTTTTCCTTCATCAAAATCATGTGTTGGCAAAAGTGGGAATTTGCACGGTGAGGAAAAAATTTACTTCTGTAACTTTCTCAAAAGTCGATCAGTAGTGATTTTGAACAGGAAAACAAAGTTGAAATTCTGTAAGCAGAATAAATCCTTTATTGACTTTAATTAGATCAAACTCAAAGAAAGAGGCTTCTCAATGCCGTGCAAATAAGGTGATTTTTGCAGTTAATTAGCTTTTTCTCTAATACTCGAATTGTTTGATGTAGTAAGATAAAGTTTCTTACTTTAAAGTACTCCCTCCCAAAAACTAACTAGAATCCAAAGAAAAAAAAATCTGTCAGATTGTCGAGAACTTTTCAAATTTTCTAGAAAATGGAAAATCGTTGCGGAAAATGCATTTACTAATTACTGTTTTTAGGAACAAGAGTTTTTCATTTTCTAAAAATTATGAAAATAACTGAAGGTTGATTTTCAAATTCTCTACTTTAGTAAATAATTAAGGTATTGTTTGGTTCACACATTTTTATTTAATCTATTATTATTTAGTATTCTGAAAACAATCCAAAACAAAAATCTTGTGTTCAGTTTTAAACATTTATCATTAAGTAAATTAATATGCTTTTTAAGAAATAAAAATATAAAGTGAAGATGAAAACTAGAAAATTGTTTTCTTGTTCAATATCCAATTGACAGATCAACATATTAATGAACATCATGGAGGGATTTAATTAATGAGAGTTTCTGAATCTGTATAAATTGTGTGGCTACCCAACATTCATGAGACTTTAAAAAAAATTCTAATTAAAAATTATTTTATTTTGTCCTAAGTAATTTTGATAAATTGGTTTGATGCTTAAAAAAATATATTTTATTTTTTGAATTAAAATTTTAGAGTCGGTATTTATGAAAATTTATTAAATTTTTATAAATGTATCTTATATTGTGAAATAATAATAGATTCAATGTATATTCCATTATTTTTCTTCAATTATCTCCTCAATTAAAATTGTTTAATCCATATATTTTTTTATTTCATTTAATTTCATAGTGATTAATTTCTCAATCAAGTTCCTTAATTTTTATCCCTTTCTAGTTATATCTATATTTGAATGTCACTTGGTCCTCGCTTTTCACGATATTTCAATTGGATCTCAAATCATTTTCTCAATTTTTTAATTATTTTTTCTCTTTATTTTTCTTTTTCAATTAAAAATGGAGAATAACTTTAAGAAATTAAAATCCTAGAAACTTATAAAAATGCCTACAAATCATGAAAAAGACAAACTATGCAACATTTCAATTTTTTTTTAAAAAAAATTAATGTTGTATGAAAATAAACGGCGAGTCAAAAATGGGTTATTAAAAATTCAACTGAGAAATAAAATTTCTTTAGAAACTAGATTCTAATCGAGATATGAGCCATGATGTGAGGATTAATTATGGTTTGTTCATAATTCTATGGATTAAACTAATTATATATTACTTCCATATTTGCCATCAACCTTGAAGGCAAAAAAAAAAAAAAAAAAAAAAAAAAAAAAAAACCTTGATAACAAGGACATTTACCCTTTACTTTGATTATCTTGAAGCGCTTTTGTTAGCCCTTATCTAATTAAGTTATTACTTCAATATTTCTAGCAAGAATTCCCCTAATAATACTTAAATATCTTTTGGACCTTTTCGGCGACATATGATTTATGATACATGCATGTTTGAGTTTACCTGCTTAATCGTGTACATATAAGGAATTAGAATGATGATTTTATATCACAAGTGTTTTAATAGTATATGATTATTTAATAATTATTATGTGAATCATGACATATATATGTCTATGAAAAAGCTCTAACGGTTCCTGGCGTTTCTGATCCTGGAAACTAGGGTAGCTCTATGACACCATATTCATTTTATCACAATATAGAAGAAACAATCACTCACTGTATCTTACGAAATCCTCTCAAAAGTCAAGATTATAGGTAATATATCGTGTTATATTTGTACCACTACTACTAAATAAGAACAAGATCACAGCTCATATACCCCTCTCATTCTTTTATGTTAGAAGATCTCGTTTTCTAGTCACAAGAAGATAGAATTTCCATGCATTAAAACGTTTCTCATGATGCTAATTAAATATTATATATATAGTACAAATAAAATAGAAGTAACCTTGTTTTAATTTCCCGATTAGTCTAATATCACTTTCAGCTTGCACATTTGAAGAAATCATCTTTCCATGTAATAGAGAGCCAAAATCTCCAACCCCAAACCATGCTTTTTACCACCTGATGATGAGCTGCCATACTGTGTCATAAATCCTAACCATTCAAACAACGAGGAGAAAAATAAAAATTCTCAAAGAACCAAAAAAAGAAAAAAAGAAAAAAGAAAAAAATGGTGCCCCAAAGCTACACGTTGGTCCTTATTGAGAACATAACATTCTATATTATCCACTGTAGATGACCCGACCGGTGTGTATATATATATATTAAGCAAACAATCGATGCTGACAACGATCTTAAACAATGCCCTTTGTGTGCTTGTGTAACCATATACAGTGGAACTAAGAATATCCCATTTGTTCAGCCATGTCGGAAACCTATAAACAAGTTCCGCCTTCACCTCTTCAATACATGCATGACACAGAATCCATTAATGATTGCACAAAATATTGCACTTTAAAGTAGTTTTATGGTGAGTAATTAGTTGTTAGGGTTTGATGAATTTGAGAGAATATTCAAAGGGATATTTCTTGGAAACTTATCATGGACTGGCAACTAATGATGAAGGATTAATGCATATATAGTAGCATGTCTTTCTAATCCCCATTTAGTCAGTTCGAGATGAAGTTAAGGACTTTGTTTGTGATGTAATGAATACTTGTGGAACTTATTCATTAATTATTTTCTGAGATTTCCCTGCCTTGTAATCCAAGATATGGTGCAATGAACATGGGTTTTGAACAACTAACATAGCATGAAAATTGGAATTAATAATAATAACATACGTTTTGGTACAAATTAGATCTCTTTTTGATCTTGAACCCTCCATCAATCGAATCACAATCGCACTTCTTTTGGTTTGGTCGTATTTTCACCAACCACATTAATTCAAGAATATGCATGCAGATGCATTGGTGAGTGAATATATAAAAACATTTAAAATATGTGAAGACCATTCATACATTTGAGAGTTGAGACTGATCAGATATGATCGATGCTTAATTTACATATATTTTACTTCTTTTTTAAATTATTTTTTAATTGTTCATTCTGGGGTTTGCTTCCTTTTATTTTTAATTTACTGAGATTCGACAGAGAGGTTGAAGAGATTTTATTGCTAATTTTTGTTCCTTTTTCTTTGATAATAACCTTTCTTCCTCTTTTCTTGTTTCCACGAGTGATATATTTTCAAGTGCTTCTCTTGTTTTAGCATACCATTTAATTAGTTGGCTAAAGTTCAATTGTTTCAACATGATCCATATAATTTCTCAACGGTAACAATTTATAAGTTTTAATTTGTAGATTATTTTTTTATGTATACCAATATTTGGTTAATTATATAATATAGCTAGGTAGGAGCCTTTATACATGCATGACTAAAGAAGTATGTAAATTAAGATATTCGCATTGGAAATTAAAGAATTTATTAAATTTAATTCGGACTAAGAAATGCAAAATATATGAAGGTCAAGATTCATGATTTCAAGGTATTCAAAAATGGACCTGAGAATGATGGACTCGAATTCTTTTCGTGTTGATATCTCGTAGGGAAATATATCATTTTCTGCTTATGCAAACTAAGCGCACGAAGCACTCACATGCATTTTGAAGACAGAATTAATGATTGCTATATCTGGTATGGTGGAATAAATTAACTAAGGAAAGCCAGTATACAATGTATTCACCCTTTTAAAAACGTTTACATTATATCTAAGTGGATTGATTTGAATTAAAAAAAAAAAAAAAAAAAACTTAATCATTTAAATAAATAGTTTTGTATTCTAATTCTTACACACGTAGAAAATTCTTCCAATAGTTATCTCTTTCTTATATATCTAACAAAGCAACGAGAGACTAGTCCGAGTCTTTAACTTTAAGATATCTTAAAGATAAAAAAAAATCTTACATTATGCTATGTAGAAAATACATAATTAATGGTTGAAATGTTGTGCATCACATATATGAATCTAAGATTGAGAGAGATTTGATTACTCTTGTATTTAGTAAATTAATCTATGCAGCAGGTGTATAATATATGGTTGAAATGCTACACATAGCATAAATCTGAGATTTTGAGGGATTTAATTACTCTTGTATTTTGTAATTAATTGCATGTGTCTAACTGAATGCTTTGGAACATTGGGAATTGTTTTGCATTCAAAGTGCCCTATATTGTAATAATTAATAACATTTTTAATTTATATGGAAAGTAAAAGCATACAAATTCTTTAAAACAAAGGGAATGATTATCACCGAAGCAATGGAAGAAAATCCCCTTTTTTGGCATTACTATATGCCTCGCAAGCAGTAGCTAGGTAGCTAGGTTTTTGTTGATACAAAAATTTTTCCTTACCCTAATCATATCCATAAGTTAACAATACATTTTGATAATTCAAGTGCAGAATTATGTGTTGGGAGCAATTGGCACAACAACAATTGCACATTTCAATTACTACTACTTCTTCTTTAGTCAAACATGCTGTCCTAAAGGACATGCACTCACCTCAGGCTTCGATCAGCTGATATTGTTTGAAGAAATTTCAATGTGTTTGATTGGATGATTTTTTTTTTTTTTTGTCACTCGTACTACCAAATTGAATTGAACCACAAAAATTCTTCACAAAGTTTTCGCTTTTAATTGGTGATAAATGCAACACACGATCGTGCATATATGACACAATCACGTATGATATTGCCCATTTTCAACTATTACTACAAAATTTATTTATATTAGATAATATGTATTCCTTAAAGTTTTATATATATCAAATTTGTATACAAAACGATAATATGAGATTACATCCCCTTACAGTTTTTGGACCCAATTCCAAACATCTCTAAATTCAATATGAATCCGTAAAAAACAACTATTATTTTTATTTTTTTCAATTAGGTCCCTGGTCACGAGGACGTACTGTAATTTGCATAATTTGGTTGGTTAAAAAAAAATCTGGACCATTATTAAAAATAAAAGTAAAAATGAAAAATTGGACCAATTTTTCGCCTTTTGGTAGGCTAATTAGCGCAATGCTTTCTCCGCTCGAGTAGTTGATTAGCCAACGGTCTCGAATTAATAGGAGGCGAAATTGGGGCAATAAAAAAAAAAAAAAACTAAAATATGAATGTGGCGGCTAAAAATGAGGAAAGTAGGAAGGAAGCTAGGCAAAACAGCTAATACTCGCACGAATAGGGTAAGTAGCAAACTCGCTTTATTTGGTTGACACTTCAGAGGGACAGCTCGTGCTTTTGTGTGATCAGATCAGGAAAGGATAGTAATTAATGCTTACGAGTTGTTGACAGGTGTCATTAGGATGTTGATTAGCAGTAATTAGTCGCGTGTTATGCCACATTTTCGAACAATGACAAAAAAGGGTAATTAATTAGGATTGAGCAACGCGGTTGAAAGTGAACCGTGATGGACTAGCCGACCACGCGGGACTTAGGAAGTGATTGTGGAAGGGTCAGTTCACGCTAGGAATGAGAGCTTGGAAACCACTTAAATAGCTTTTTTTTCTTCCTTCTTTTTTCCTGTTCATAAACAAATTAGAAAACCGATCTCGAGTATTGTTAATTAGTACTGTTCTTTACAAATGAAACAAAAAACAAAATTAAGATTCATTAATTTTCTTAATTAGTTATAATGGCCGAAGTCCAATTATAACCATTACTTAATTATGAAAATAAATTAACTAATTGAATGTCTTTATTGTACATGTTTAAAAAAGATCAAAAAAAAAAAAAAAAAAAACCTTCTAAATATATCAAGTTAAATGAGTCTAACTATTCATGAGTTTTAATTCATTTGAAATTAAATTTTTATACTTTAAAATTAGTTTTAAACATTAATGAATTTTAAACTTTTTAAAATCTAGCACATGCATTAATTTTTTGTATCTCTTCCTTATCTCTCCCTCTCTCTGTTTTCTCCTTTTTCTTTTTCACTCCTTCAATACCATTTTTGAATATAAGAAATATTAATTTTGAAAATTTTTTTTGGATATTGTTTTATAAAAAACTAACACATAAATTAGATTTAAAAAAAATTAAAATTTAAAGATCTAGCACATCGATTAATTTTTTGAACATTACTGAATTTTAAACTTTTTAAAATCTAGCTCATCGATTAATTTTTTGCATCTCTTTCTCATTTCTCTCCCCCTCTCCGTGTTCTCCCTTTTCTTTTTCTTTTTTTTTCTCCCTTTCCTTCCATACCATTTTTGAATATAAGAAGTTTTAATTTGGGGTTTTTTTTTTGGATTTTTTTTTTAATAAAAAACTAACCCATAAATTAGATCTCAAAAAATTTTAAATTTAAAGATCTTCAAAATCAGTTTTAAAGTTCAAAAAATCAATTTCAAATGAATTAAAGTTTAAAGATTGTTAGACTTATTTAACCAAAATATTAATGTAGAACTAACAATTTAATAAAGCATATTTGTTTTATTCATCATAATATATCTGAGTTAATATAAAATAAAGAAACTTGGTCATTATTAATACATATGTAACGCTTATGTAAGCCTTTCTAAGCAAAATGATTATTATTTCTATTATTTTGGTAATTAAAAGAAAAAAATGATGTTCATCCGAGGTAAACTTCCCTAATCCCCAACCCAATATATTAGAAAATAAACAAAGACCTTAAATCATTTGAATGCAATTAATAATTTGACGATGGAAGTGAAATAATAAATTTTTTAAATCACAAGAGGTTTTTTTTGCTTATTATATTATAAAACTATGAATTTAGACATTTTAATTATTTTAATAAATTCTTTTAAAATGAATGAAAAATAAATAAATTAAGTTTTTGATAAATATATTAGCATAAGAGGTATTTGTTGCTCAAAATTTCTAAGTTCAGATGACGTAAAATGACATAAATGACATATAGATAAATGAATTTCAGTCCACAACATATGATCACACATGACAAAAAACAAAAAAAAAAAAAAAAATTAAAATTAAGAATAAATAGTCAGCACTCAGGAGTCCACACGTGTGAAAGAAACGCTTCAAATGAGGCAACAATCACAAGCATGTCACTTATTGGGTCAAGGGGGGAAAAAGGCTCTCTTATGGAAGTGAAACAAAAAAGTATGTCTTAGGAAAAAAGAAAAGAAACGGTCTGGGCTGAAAATAAAGAAAGTGGAAGTCACGCGTGATCATGGACTGTGACCATTGTAGAAAGCTTAAGTCCTCGGTTAACCCTACTAAGACTATCACACTAACTCCCTCATTAGGATAGAGAGAAAACAAAGGATAGCTAATCGAACCCGAACAAAGAAGCTCAACTTTTGCTATTTAATATCCCCCAATTCCAAACGTAGAAGGAAAGAAGAAAGAAACAGCGAGTTAGAAAGAAGAGATCACCTCTCGCTTCGCTCTTCACCAAATAAACATTCCAAAACCCAAATGCCTTCACACTTCTTGCCTTCTCATTTTCCATCCCCTTGAACAAAACCCCAATTCAAATATCCCACAAAACCCCCAATCCTTAACTCTCTCTATTTTGTTTCAAAAAGATGCAGCCTTGTAGTAGAGAAATGCAAGGGATGAACTCACTCTTAAACTCATCGTCGCAAATCCCTCTCCAAGACCTTCAAAACCAACAGATCCAACACTCTCACTTTGATCCCAATTCATCATCACATGATGATTTTCTTGAACAAATGTTGTCTACAATCCCTTCTTCTTGTTCTTGGGCTGACCTCAAGTCTCCTTGGGACCTTAACCCCCCAACAAACCTCACTGTGCCCATGAATAACAACAACTCTTCAGCCAAACCTAGAGACTTGTCTGATGAAACAGCACCATCTAATACTGACAATAATAACGTTGAGTTTCTTAATAACTTTGACGAGTCTGTAATTTTGGCTTCTAAGCTGAGACAACACCAGATCAGCGGTGGTGGTAATGGTGCTGCTGCTGCGGCCGCTGCTAAAATGATGCTACAGCAGCAGCTTCTGATGGCTGCTGCCAGAGGCGGGCTCTCTCCAAACGACGTCATGGATGGTTCTTCCTTTAAGTCTACCACTCAGGTGATTTTCATCTTCATTCAACTCGGTAATTTTTTTTTTATTAAGAACCAGAGCAACTTGGGACTGAATTTTATTAAATTCCCTTGATATTATTTGTTTAATTAATTTTTGTTATATTTTTATATGTACTTCAGGGAGGAGATGGTTCAATGCAAGGACTGTTTAATGGATTTGGCGCTGGATCTATGAACGGAACTGCTCAGGCACCGAACCAGTCCATGCAACATTTTAATCATCCTCAGGTATGTATTCAGATTTTCTGTTCATATTCTGTACACATTTTATTTATTTATTCTGTCCAATTATATCTGAAATGATTGCTGTGTTACAGGGAGGAGCTATGCAGTCACAGAACTTTGGTGCTCAAGGGGCAGCCACCACGGCGGTGATGAACCAACCTCAAGCAAGTGGCTCGAATGGCGGTACACCAGCTCAACCTAGACAAAGGGTTAGGGCTAGAAGAGGTCAAGCCACTGATCCACATAGCATAGCTGAAAGGGTACTCTTCTTCATTTCTTCTCTCTCATATTACCATTACAATATTCTATTAATTAGTAAACATTATTGTACCGCCGCTTGAGTTTCTATGTAGTACTAAAATTATTAATTGATGGGTGTTTCTTTCTTTTTTTGGTGGGCAGTTACGAAGGGAGAGAATTGCAGAAAGAATGAAAGCTCTGCAAGAGTTGGTACCTAATGCCAACAAGGTAAACAAGAACAAATAATTACAGTACTTGCTCTTTTATATCTCTTTAAAATCATTTATTGCTTTGATTGACTAAGGAAGAACCAAAACAAAAACTGAACTGATTTTCCTTTCCTTCTAGTAACTGCCACTCAGATTTTTATCATTTTTCTACTTGTAGAGTACCTGCCACTGTATTTCTTGAAATTCGTTTAGAGTCTGTTTACCCCTTTTTTGGTTTTTCATTTTTCCTTTTGTACTTCGGAAAAAAAAATGAAGCAAATGTCGGTTAGTTGGTCCCGAACCGTACTCCAATCAACACCCGCAATGCTTGGCGAATGGATCGGGATATTTATTCTGCCTACTTAATTTGAATATTAAGGGGATAATCATGACGATTATTAGTAATTAAGTAGGAATATATTAAATTAATTATGGATTAAGAATTCTGTAATGAAGGGGTTTTTTTTTGTGGAATGACAGACAGACAAGGCTTCAATGCTTGATGAGATCATCGACTACGTTAAATTCCTCCAGCTCCAAGTCAAGGTTCCCATCCATCTTTCTCTAACTGAACTTTATTTTTTTCTTTTTCAAGTTTTAATTTTATAATAATTTAATTGATTCCCTTGTTTGGTTGACATATTTTCTTTAAGATGTGGTTTTTTAAATCTACTTTAGTGTTATGTGTGTATCTACATTTACCAAACTAATATTCCATCACTCATTGCTGCTTTTTTTATAATTAATCAAATCATTAATAATAACAATAAAGTGTTCTTGCTGGCTAATTATTGCCTCTTTTGTTTTCCTTCTGCTTCTGCTGGGTACACACAGGTCTTGAGCATGAGCAGATTAGGCGGTGCAGCTGCTGTTGCCCCACTTGTTACTGATATGTCCTCTGAGGTAATCTTTTAAACATCCATATACAGTTTCTTAGATTCAAGATTAAGAGCCCATGTACTCTTTTCTTGTTTAAGCAAAGAGATTTTTCTAAAGGAATATAGAAATAAATAGGGAAAAAAGAAGGAAACGATAAAAACATGTAAAGCATATTAAAAACCAAAGTTTTTCTATAGTGAAAATACACAAACCTCTAAAAAAAAAGAAGAAGAAGAAGAAATATTATATATATATATATATGTATAATGTGAAATCCCAGCCACGCCCACATCTATCGCCACCGCACCAGTCTATTCCAGAGACCCAAAATCCCTCAATCACAACAACACGACAAAAACAAAAGTAGCACGCGTGATCTCTTTTTTATCAGATTCCTCTTGACAAACAATCATAAACTAAACAACATTTGCTGTTTTTTTCTTTCTTTGTAGGCTGGTGGTGACTGTATCCAAGCCAACACTAATGGTGGGTCTCTCACGCGTACCTCTAACGGCAACCAAACGGCATCAACTAACGACAACGGCTTAACGGTGACGGAGCACCAGGTGGCTAAGTTGATGGAAGAGGATATGGGCTCAGCCATGCAGTATTTACAAGGCAAAGGGCTTTGTCTCATGCCCATCTCACTTGCAACTGCTATTTCGACTGCCACGTGTCATAACAGGACCCCCGTTATCAACAACAACAATCACCACCCGTTGCTCCAATCCAACGGTGAAGGGCCAACCTCACCAAGCATGTCTGTTTTGACCGTCCAGTCAGCTACTATGGGTAACGGTGGAGGTGATGGTGGTGCTGTGAAAGATGCTGCTTCCGTTTCCAAGCCGTGATTTAACGGCGTTGACTGACTATCGGAATTTTTACTGTAGAGTAAACAATAAAAAAGTTGAGGGAGAAAAAGGTCCAAAGAAAAGAAGACGGAGAGTGTGACGTGTGGGATTCAACTGCCGTTTCAAAGTCTACGAAAATAGGGGGTCCAAAGCATCAGCGGTTGACACGACGCCGTATTTACGTAGACTTTGGTTAAGCTAACTTCAACTACAGCACCAAATACCAACAACAAGAACAAAGTAACAAGATTGTCCAAATCCCAAGAACTACTTACTATTGTTGTTTATGTTTTAAAAAGGATTAGGTCTTGTTAAATTTTTTATTTTATTATTTGCAATTTTATTTTTATTTTTTTTATTTGAATTTGGATATCTCATGACGTTACTAGTATTTTAAAATGTTATTGTTAGAAGTAGCTTCTTTCTATAAATAAATATGGAAACAATTATGTTATGGATCTTTAAAAAGAAAAGAAAAGGCAATGGCAGCTTTGATTATGACTTTTTTATTTGAGGTTTTTTGTTTTTGCTTGTTAAAAGCTTTTGCTTTAGTTGGACTTTTGGTTAAAGATTAAAGATTAAATAAACATGTGGATTAGATTTTAAGTCAACGGCGTGTCGCTTTTGTTTCTTATGATTATAATAAGCAAAAAAAATAAAAAAAAAGGTTCAAAAAAGAAAAGAAAAAGGGGAACCCCCAAAGAGGCAAAGATGGGTTATTTGGTGTTGAAGGGAACCTGAAGAAAAAGTCAATGTTTGCACAATTAACATTTCATAATCATTTTGAAAGTAGGCCACTAAAATGTCATGATTGACAATAAACCAAAAATTGTTTCCCATCTGTCTTCTTCCTTATCGAATTTTTTTGGTCATAGTTAACAGATGAAGAACATAAATTTTATGTTTTCTCTGATTTCTTAAAAGTATGATCTCTTGTGATTCAAATTGGATTGACAAATTCAATTCTAAAAAAATTCCAAATTATTGCAGTCTTAGTGGTCAATAATCTTCATCTTAAACATTAGTTTGACCCCATTACAGCTAAAGTTATGCAAAACACTGGCTAATCCAATGTCCACATCCATCAACATGTTAATGTCGTACACACTCCTATAGTTTACAGATTAGACGTGTCTTGTGGCTAGGTATTCTAGAGAGTGCAAGCGTGATGTTAGTTCTTGTCGGACTCAAAGGTGGGAGAATATATTTTTAGCTTCTTGTTGATGATTTATGTTACAAAAATCTTTATTAGTTAAACAAAAAATTGTACAAGCCACTACGATATTAGTCATCAACAAGTGTGGTGTGTTATATATAACAATATTGTTGTTAGGTCCAAAAACATGATGGCCATAACTTCCTCGAACCAGAAGACAAGAAGGAAGTGGGCAGCGACTAAGGATCAACTAGCATGACGACGTCAGTGTTTTATCTTTCCACGTTTGAAGTGTGTGTCTGTTTAAATTATATACTAAGCACCCACCAAATTAAAAGACGCAGACTCTGCCTAAAACCGGGGAAAAAATAATAATAATAATAAATAATTATTCGGTGGATTGCTCAGGCAGCTAGGGGATTTATTTCCCAAATTATTATCGACGATTTGAATTCAAAAATAAAAGTGAAGGGCTTTTTTTTCCCTTCGATTCGCTTCATATCTAAAACTCGGTCGGAAAAAAAGAAGAAAAGACTTGTCTAATCTCGACCATCGAGTTTACAGAAAAACTCGCCTAAAAAATACCATCCGTGTTAAAAAAATAAAAAAAAAAAATCTTGGTTGCAAAATTGTGAGAGCAGGTTCATTTTTAATATTGTTATTGTGGAAGCTATTTTGAAGAAAGTTATGAAGAAAATATCAAACAAATAATTATAATTCAAATGTCATTAATATCTCATCTCTCTCAAAAGATTTCGAATTTTAATATTTCTTTTGTTAAAAAAAAATTAACAATACCTTTTTTATCTAAAAAAATATAAGTCTTTTTTTTTCTATTTTTGATACAATTTTAAGAAGTTATTAATTATTATGTCATATTAATTTTTTGTTCATATTTTTTATTAATATTATTAGTTATCAAATTTAATCCTACATTACAAAGAATCAAAATTACTTTAAAGAGAAAATTTATCCAAAATTAAGGTGTTAATCAAAGAAAAAAACATTAAGTTAATAAACGACAAGTTAAAATAATTATGAAAAAATAACATACCAATAAAAATATTTTATTCTCAAAATTTCAATATACAGTAAAGTTTTTATAAGAATGAATATTTTTTATGTAATAATTTTTTTGAAAAAAAAACTTTATTTAAAGGTATTTGTATGTATAAAGAAAAAATATAAATTTTTTGTTAGTAAAGAATCAAAAATAAAAAAAAGAATTGATTTTTTTTTTATCAATGATATTTTAGAAAAATATAATATTTAATGTTTTAATCACACAAGTACTTTAAAACAAATATAAATAAAAAAGATAACAACCATTTTAAGACAGAAGAGGTAATTAATAATCAACTGTTGATTATTATTTTTTTATTTTTCCCGAAAGGTAGAGGTGAATTAGCCTTAAAGGATCAAGTCATGAAACAGGCTATCAAGATTATCTCGAAACTGACTAGCATATTCAGGCATTTAAAAATACTGTAAGAATACGGGGGAGAAGAGAGAGAGAGAGAGAGAGAGAGAGAGATGCATATCGATCCTGACCTGCAGGGTCGGCACAATGAATTGGAACTGAAAATAGAGAACTCGTACGTTGGAGCTGAAACTAAACAGAGATCTAATGGTATCACATAAAATTAGCAAAATATGGATTGAAAGGAGGGCACATGGGAGTATTAAGACTTGTTGCCCACTACTTATTGTCAATGCACAATTATCATCACCCAGATAGTAATAAACAACAGTTTTGCCCATACAGTTTATACTGCTAGTAGCTAGCTAGCTAAGGCAGTCAAAGCAATATTGCTCAGATCAGAAGAATTAAACAAACAAGTTAGTTCAGACTTCTGATTCAGTTCTGCTGCCCTGAAAATTTAAATGACATAGTAATATGTTCTGGCTATTATATATATTCTTCCAAATATATTTAATAGTACTCTCATACTGGTTGGTGATGGGTCTTGTTCCAAGGACAGAACCTCTTCTTTATACCCCTCTTGTCATCACTTATGTCTTGGAAAGTATAGAAAGCCAATAGTGTAATATATAGAAGCACTCACGCAACTATTATAATTTAACAAAAAAATATTTTTACTTTTTGTTTCGGAGTTCGTACTTGAAAGAATAAAATTGCAATGATGCAGAATACTAAGATATAAATTCATTATATTCATCATTCTTATAAATTTTAGAATTTCATATTTTTCACATAATTTGAAAATAAAACATACCTTAATTTATTTAGATCTTTGAAAAATACTCAGAAGCAGAAAATAGATGAAGAAAGACTCTCTCTTGATCTCTTTTTTAATGATGGAAAACTATGATAACCTTCAATTTATTTATTTATTTTTATTTTTTTTGTTATTGACATTAAGAGGTTGAGAGAGGACCGGACGCCTTATTTTATAGCCTTAACCTAAGTTTTTCATCGAGGTTTGATCATGTATCATCATTATTTATATACATTATAATTAATAAGATACACTTTAAATATATTGTATTATAATCAATACATATATCATAATGAATATCGTGTATATTAATTAATTAGAAACACTTTAAATATTATGTATCATATAGATCACAATTAGTTTTATATTTTAGATACATGTATCATATAAGCCATAAATAATTTTACATTCTTACTTGAACCATATGATATTGCTTTTACATCGCTATAATGTTTATCATTATCAAATTGAAATATTAATGCAAGTCGGACTATTATATGCTATTTTCTCGACATAGTCTCTTTTTTTACACCACAACATTAACTTTTAACTTTACATCATTTATAAAAAGAATAGTAATTATCCAACTTCAATGGCTTTATTATAAAACTGTTTCGTCAATATTATTTTAAAGCAATTATGTATATCAAATAGAAAATATGAAATATTAGAAACATAAAAATGAGCTCGTGTGTCAAATATATAAACGTAATAAAAACATAGCGCAATATCATCAATGAGCTCAAATAATGTCCATCCTTTGAACATGTTCACTAATGTTTTAGATGCTAACCCTTTTCTCAAAAGATTTGCAATCATAAGATTTGTACTAATGTACTCAACTAACTTTTTTTTTCTTTACGAACTTCTTATTTAACGGCAAAGTATTTAATTTCTATTTATTTAATATTCTTATAATACCTATCATTTATAGAGAAAAAACTAATTCAAAGTTATCAAAATAAATTTTCGGGAAGTTGACAATATTGTCGACAATCCCAAGTTTTGAAATAAAAAAATTTTGCAATCACAATCCATGAATGATGGTCTCAAAGCATGCCATGAACTCAATTTTTATAGTGGAAGCAACAATGATGGACTATTTCGTACTCTTTCATTAAATTACTCCTCTAACTAATAGAAACAAGTAGCTAAATGTTGATTTTCTTGAATCACACACCGGCAAAATATGAATTTGAATATCCAATCATCTCAAGATGATCAAATATCCTATAAATGAGTATGCGATCTTTCATTCTTTGCAAGAATTTGAGAGTTTTTTTTTTTTTTTTTTTTTTTGTAGCTTTCCAAGTAATCCATACTTGGATTACTTTGATTTTTGAATTGAAATTGAAATTTCCTTTTTATTCTTTCCTCAACTCAATTTTTTTATTCTTTTTTCTTTCTTCTTGTTTTAGAAGTTGAATTGAAAATTGGTATATAAGAACAAATTATACTCGCCACTTTGACTTCGTGACGTACATGTCAGCATGCTAATATGTTAATTTAACAACCATTTTAGGATGAATATAGTAAAAACACTAAATTAGAAAAAAAAAAAAAAAAAAAGAGAGAGAGAGAGTGAAACTTCACACATTCAAATAGAAAAAATTTAAAAAATTCACATACCATATATGTAATAATCTTTTTTATAAAAATTAAATTTATTTAAACAATATTGATTGTCTATTAAAATGTTTGGTACATATAAATTGAATCCAAATTCGTTAATATTTCATTTTATTTATAATTTTGACTATGACTCATAATTTACTGCATTCTTTTTATTACGTTACTTAACCCAAATGAATTTTGTTGTGCTAGGTTGTTGTACCAATCATGCTTTGAAAAAGCACCTTTATAGTTTTTATTACCTAGAGTAAATAGATTTGTTCTTTTTTATTTTTTTCAATGTTTTCTTTCAATAATTCCAAATTCAGGTTTATGCCTTTAGATATTATATTTTTGTTTCATAATATCCAGTTTATCTATTTATTATTATTATTATTATTGAATTTTTGTTAGATCAAGTCTATGAACTCCAAATGATTACACATGACATTCACTCTAGAGATATTTGTGTAGATGAACAAATTCAAGTTTCAACAATTATTAACAAGTTACTAAGATCTTAGAAAGAATTTGCTAAAGGTTTAAGGCATACACAGAATAGCTCTCTATTGAATCTCTTATTACCGATTCAATAGTAAAAAAAGGAGGAAAAAACCAAGACAAGGCTATTGAATTTAATGGTTCAAATGGTACTAAGATAAATTTATTTATCACTAAATAAATTCGTCTAACATGTCAAAAGCCCATGAAAAATCTAATGGTCATTTTAAGCCTAAGAAAAAACCTTATAGAAACCAATTTCACTATACCAAGTAAGAAAATTATGTCCTAAACCACAATCAAAT
Source organism: Dovyalis caffra (assembly GCA_963924115.1). Lineage (NCBI taxonomy): Eukaryota > Viridiplantae > Streptophyta > Magnoliopsida > Malpighiales > Salicaceae > Dovyalis > Dovyalis caffra. Next base: position 1,953,341 of record CAWUPB010001111.1, on the reverse strand, counting down.
AGTGGCAACCATACTTATGATAAAAATGATTATGCATTACACTTGCTTTGTTTATGATAATATAGACATTGTGCTAGAATTTATGGTTACGAGAAAAGTGGGCCTATCGCTTCGGATGAAGATATTGAAGAGCTACTTATGGCTATGGTTTTGAGAAAATATTTTTGAAGGCTCGGATGGATGATGGATTAATTCTAATATATAGTTATATATATAACAAGTTGTTTGTCAATTCATGCATGTTCCTCACTATACTCACAAAAAAATTATGAAACATATTCCGAGCTATATTTGAGGAACTCTTTATCATGGTTTCCAGATTTATTACACCTTTATTGATCATCTTGTGTCATATCGTAACGCCCCCAACCTAGGACCTAATAGGTCGAGAATGTTATCACCGATAAAATACGTTCGGAGTGCAATGAACGCAAGTTACTAAGGCACTCGTGACTTATCTATAGATCTAGATGGTACACCTACATTGCGAAAGTTCACTAATGATGGTTAGGTCCTACGCCTAATCCCAAATATCCTACAAAAATTTTTCGCGTCTCACAATCCTATCTATGTTCTTTGAATCAAACTATCCAAATTTGTGATACTCATTTTTCTTAAATTCATTTTTCCATTTAGTTATACTAATTTATTTAGTTACAATTTATCCATCGCCCCTTTTTTTCACATCATTTAGTGAAATTACTATACTAATAATTAATTTAAATCATTACCATGCTAGTAGTTCAATAATGGTACTTTACTTACATACGCATAAATATTTACATAAGAAACTAGGTTAATCAGTTCATTGCCACCTACTACGTAAATGACTTATTTATTAATTACATATTGTTTTCTATCCCTTTTTATCTATTGTACCATGGCTTCAAGGAGCGGATAACGTAACACATTTATAGCTATAAAATAAACTAAAATACCCAGTACAACAAGAGCTACCGTATGTATCGGATCCATATGCCAACCACGATCAACATACATATGACGGATGCCTTCTTCAGTAGTCGGTTCAAAAGTTATGAACATCATCCTTACCTAGAATAGCTACACCACAAGCATATATATGAGTAATAACTCGGTAAGTTAACCCATGCATGTAGTGCATGTGCATGTGTATGCATGAATAAGATATATGCATAATAAATCCTTTTTCTTCATGTCATAAAACTTTTCGGGAATTGTCTAAAAATTCTTTTTTTGTCTTTGGACACGTCCCATTTAGGTAGTTCAAGGTTTTCATAATACATGTCCGACGAACCGAATCCATCTACGGATACGCCCTACCGAGTCTCTAAAAGTGCACGTCCGCACTTGCCCGACCCTAAACTATTACCATTACTATATGGAAAACCCATGAAGCCCATTTTCGAAGAAACCTCAAAGTCATGAAAATCTGTTTCTTTAAAATAATTCCAATCGCTATCGAAAACTCATAGTATCAAATACGTTTTCATGACTTAAAACATTATCCATAAGCTTTAACATATATATGCATTTTGAATGAAAATGCTTGCCAACATTGATACCCAAGTGCATGTCTTACATGGTCATATAATCATGTCATGAAAACATGTATAAAATTGGACAACGATAACGGCATAATAATACTACCTCCCATAAATCATTCCAATCATCACATACCAAACATAACTTCACAAGTATTCACATTTCAATCATAAACAACACTTATTATTTAAGCATATGAAATACTAATTCAAAGTACAAATAAGTATAATAACACACAAAATGACTAAATTTAAAACTTTCTTCACATTAGGCCAACTTTTTATTCTAACATTATTTAGTCAATTTATTTTAATTCTTATTACCCATTCTACATCCCTTATGTTTTAACTTAATTAAAATTTTCTAATTGCATAATGTTTGACTAATTGTGGGTATCATTTTCCTATTGGGCCTTATTGGGCCCAACCTTTAATTTCTCCATTTTAGGCCCCTTCTTGGTTCCCACTAAATTTTTATATTCTAATCAACCCTATTACATTATTCTAACTCCAAATTGACCATTCGAGGGATTAAGGGTTATTTAAACTTGACATTTAAATTTCTCTTCTTTAGGCCAAATTTTCTTCATTTTCAAATCTTAATAATTTATTTTCATTTGATCCTAAAATTTTGACACTATGTAGCCCAAATATCCAATAACTATATGGATCAATTTCCTTGACTCTTTAGGTGCAAATTTCTGCCTAAACCCGTATTGGGCCTAGACTAGGCCCAAACCTATATAACCAATTTTCTTCCATTTTCATCAAATTTTTTATTCTTACATATCAAAACATGCTTATTAAAGTGTGAATCAACCATCACTTCTAAAATTCTCAAATTAGGTCGAATATAATCCCCTTAAATTAGTGAATTTTTCTTCAATTAATGTGTAATATTTCATTATAGATCACTAATTCAAACCTAAATAAACAATAATCAAGTCCTAAAACACCAATTGCATGAAAGAATTAAAAACCCTTAATTTAAGCATTTGGGCTAAATGGTAGCATTGAAAGAACCCTAAGAATTTTTTAGTTTTAATTCTCAATTTCAAACCCAATTTCATGATTTTCAAGTCAAAATTCATTTCCCCTAAATTAGGTCAACAAGAACCCTAACCCTAATTTTTCTCAATTTATGCAACTAATCAAATCAAAGAAATTAAATACAAAATTGGCATGAAATGAAACTTGTTTGTGGTATAGATGAAGTTAACATATTTGTTAGACTCTAAAAAGATAAGTTGTTGAAGGATTTCTCTTCTCCCCTTTTTCCTTTAAATTTTGAATTTGATCTTCTAATTTTTAACTTGAGATTTTTTGGCCTCCCACTTGAAACTCAAGCTCCTTCCACTGATTATAAGTGCTTAAAATTTATTTAAAATGTTTGGGGTGATTATTAAGTGGAAATTTTGCAAGCGTTCTGTTTGGGTTTTTCTATTTTCTTGCCATTTTTCATTTTTCTAGCAACATCATTTATAGGGGAGTTTGTGGACATTTTTACTTGATCTCTCGTCCTTCATTTGGGTGAATATCAACCCTTAATTCATTTTCCAATTATATATTTAAATTTGTCCCAAATTTTATTCATTTATTCACATTTTTTTAACCCTTCTACCTTACTTATTTTTTTCCATAATGTTTAGATAAATTCAGCATTAATTAATTCCTTAAGTTGGTAAAAATTGGAAGGAAAATAACAAGTTTTGGTCCTCCAAGTTGCTAAGGTTTTCCATAGCCTATTCTTTCCCAAACCCTCTTTTTATTCAAAAAGTTACTTTTAATCCATCCTTTTCATTATTTAGGACTAATTGTTAACCCTTAACATTTTGACATAATTTAATTTGAAACATTAGACTTAATTTTATGTAATTGAATCCCTAATTTTATACAATTTAGTCCCTACTTCTAAAATGTCATATTATACTTTTCAAAAGTTTGATTTCTTTCTATAATAAGTGTTAAAATTTATTAAGAGAGTATCATCTAAACGTTCATAATTTTTGAACCTCATTTAAGCCTCTAAATTAATTATTTAGAGTAAAAATTTGACTATTTCTTTTAGAAAATATTCCTTATACTTAATAAAATTAATTTAAATTTATTAGGAATTCGTACACATGCCATATGATTTTTATATGCCCTTAAAAAAAATTCCTCATTCTTTTAAAGTATCTAATTTAATTCTTCTATCCGTAAGACACTATTCCTATACATAGAATTTCAAAGAAATTATTCACATCACATGGAAAAATTCACATAAAATAATTCAAAACCCCTCTAACAAATATTCTAAGCACACAAAATATTTTTCATGCACAAACAACATGATTTAATTAATTATGTTATGCAAAAATTAGTATTCATGGACCGTAAAATCAATAAAATATTCCTTAAGCATAGAAAAACTATTTTAAATATTCTATATATATTATTTTAATCTCCTAAGGGTTATTTCATGCTCTTAAAATATGTTTCACGTGTATTTCATGTTAAATTTTTATTTAATTTCAATTTCAACAAGAACCGATTATTACACATATAAGTAGTGCCGATTAGGTAGACAACTTGAATACTCAATGTTTTATCACAAATTATTTTTTCTTTCTTAATCAAAATATTATCTCATGGTGTGTATAAAAACAACACATTGTTTTCACAACAATGTTAAATTTGAATATCGTGCTCTTGCAGTTATGATGGAAAATGTCTATTGGCGTCATTCTCTCCTTATGATCTCAAGATCTCTCTTTAGCTTTCTCATTGAGGATTTTTGTAGTAATTTTGCTATAATATATCTTGTAGTAAATCCATTTTAACATTCATACACTAAACATATTAATGATGATCTACATTTTGTGTGAAACTCGTGTTTGTTGGAGTGATATTATTGTCTAATTTCTTTCTAGTTATGACCAATTAGCAAATATATTTACTAAAGGATTATCTCATACAAGTTTGTTAAATTTCAATTCAATCTGCTTATTTGAACTTATCGAGTCCATGTTCATGGGGAGCGGGGTGTTGTAATTGCCTTGAGATAATGTTGGTATTAGATATTATGAGATTTGATGAGTAATAACTTGTAACATTTTTGTTGATGATCTTATAAGATTGTAAAATATTTTATTATATATTATGCTTTGTATACACTATACCGTACGTATGTGTAAATGCACGCACACATTTATGATTGGGGTAGGGATCTTATAATAGGCTTGTGATAATTTTGGTGTTAGATATTATGTGATTTGATGAGTAATAACTTGTAATAATACGAGTTGATAGTTCTAGTCTAAACTAGTGATGAAGAGTTTTGGTTATATGATGTAATACCTACGACCTTGAACCTTCTTAGCACTTGTATGTATGTGTGTTCACTTGTTTAAAGTAAGTGTATGTAGAGTTTATGTGAAAATTATGCTTAGTGTTTGCATGAAAGTTGTGTTTTATGTTTGCATTGGTATTGTGCTTTATGTTGCATTAATAAGTGTTTAGCTTTACAAGTTCATATTGTTAAGTATGTGTATGTAGAGTTTATGTGAAAATTATGCTTAGTGTTTGCATGAAAGTTATGTTTCATGTTTGCATTGGTGTTGTGCTTTATGTTGCATTAATAAGTGTTTAGCTTTACAAGTTCATATTGTTAAGTATGTGTATGAAGAGTTTATGTGAAAATTATGCTTAGTGTTTGCATGAAAGTTGTGTTTTATATTTGCATTGGTATTGTGCTTTGTGTTGCATTAATAAGTGTTTAAAGTACGTGTATGTAGAGTAATAACTTGTAATAATGCATATTTATGATTGGCTTAACCTAAAATGTAACACAATTAGTTCCTAAATTCATTAGATATCTCGCCATAAAAAAAGTATGCTATTATTATTGTAAGTTTTAGATATGCTACAAATTGTACAAAATTTGATATTACCTATATTGTTAGAGTGCTTGAAAGATTTGCTAGCAAATATAATGCTTAATATATGAATACTATAACTAGTTTAATGAGATATTTGAAATGCACTCGCTCATCATGACTTATTATCAAAAGTATTATGCTACACTTGAAAGTATAATGATACTCATTGGAATACCTTCTTAAGCGATTCATTGTCGATCACTAGCTATGTATTCACTTTGGATATAAAAGCAATCAATTATTGCTAAATCCACCATAGATGCAGAGTTAATAGTTCTAGCCTAAATTGGTGATGGAGAGAGTTGGTTATATGATGTAATACCCACGACCTTGGACCTCCTTAGCACTTGTATGTATGTGTGTTCACTTGTTTAAAGTATGTGTATGTAGAGTTTATGTGAAAGTTATACTTAACGTTTGTATGAAAGTTATGTTTTATGTTTGTATTGGTATTGTGCTTTGTATTGCATTAGTAAGTGTTTAGCTTTACAAGTTCATATTCTTAAGTATGTGTATGTAGAGTTTATGTGAAAATTACGCTAAATGTTTGCATGAAAGTTGTGTTTTATCTTTGCATTGGTGTTGTGCTTTATGTTGCATTAATAAGTGTTTAGCTTTACAAATTCATATTGTTAAGTATGTGTATGTAGAGTTTATGTGAAAATTATACTTAGTGTTTGCATGAAAGTTGTGTTTTATGTTGCATTGGTATTGTGCTTTGTGTTGCATTAATAAGTGTTTAAAGTATGTGCATGTAGAGTAATAACTTGTAATAATGCATATTTATGATTGGCTTAACCTAAAATGAAACACAATTAATTCCTAAATTCTTTAGATATTTGCTATCAAAAAAAGTATGCTATCATTATTGTAAGTTTTAGATATGCTACAAATTGTACAAAATTTGATATTACTTATATTGTTAGAATGCTAGAAAGATTTACTAGCAAATATAATGCTTAATATATGAATATATAACTAGTTTAATGAGATATTTGAAAGGCACCGCTCATCATGGCTTATTATCAAAAGTATTCTACTATACTTGAAGGTATAATGATACCGATCGGAATACCTTCTTAAGCGATTCATTGTCTATCACTAGCTATGTATTCACTTTGGATATAAAAGCAATCAATTATTGCTAAATCCACCATAAATGCAAAGTTAATAGTTCTAGCCTAAACTAGTGATGAAGAGAGTTGGTTATATGATGTAATACCAACCACCTTGAACCTCCTTAGCACTTATATGTATGTGTGTTCACTTGTTTAAAGTATGTGTACGTAGAGTTTATGTGAAAATTATGCTTAGTGTTTCATGAAAGTTGTGTTTTATGTTTGCATTGGTATTGTGCTTTGTGTTGCATTAATAAGTGTTTAGCTTTATAAGTTCATATTGTTAAGTGTTATAAGTATGTGAGTGATTAATGGACCCTAGTGTAACAATTAAAAAAAAGAGCTAATTAAATTATACGACAAGGTATAGTGACTAATATGCGAAGTTGTTCAAGCTTTGAGAACTTAGGAATAATGCTTAATTAATTATTCCATACTTGTTACAACCTAAAAAATAAAACTCAAATGATGTTCCATACATATGCTAACTTGGAAAAATAACATGATTAAGTAAATGAGATAGAAATTTCTAGATCAATTACTTATGGCTAAGTAAACATACAAATGTCTATACAAGTGGTAATTTTTGGTTTCTAGATCCATCTAAGTCGGCAAAAAGAAGAGGAACAAAGGGAAGAAATCATAAGCCATCTAAGTGATAATTTAGCCTTACAAAACATATAATTAATAAGAAAAAAAAATCAATTTCACTAAGAGATCAATTCTGGCCGAGAGGAAGAGTGTTTAGCCAAGAGAGATGAAGGAATTGGGCGGTTTGGCCGAGAGCTACGATAAGAAGAAAGAGGTGATTTTGAAGGGTTTCTATGGTATTTTCAATACTAAATAAACCTAAGATAAGTGTAATCTCATCTCAACTACATCATAAGAAATAGAAGGTGTAGGATTATTGTGTTTATATACTTGATTGATGATTGTTTACTTAAGATGGTGTAATCATTAGTTTAATTAGTGATTGATCAATTGTGATGTTGTGATTACGTGATGATTGGCCATGAGTTTACTTGAGAATTAATAAGTGTAGTCTCAACTATACCACAAGATATGATGTTATGTGTTTTGATTGTTCTAGAATTCTTATGCTTGGATATGTAATCAAGGATTGTTTACTTATGGTGTTGGTTGATGAATTCAGCTACGTGCTTGATTAAGGTTAATTGATTTGTATCTATATGTTAATTAGTGATTGAACATTCATGAGGTTATATGAATATGCATTCATATGATCATTGGATAAGTGAACCTTGGAGATGTGTTAATTGAATGATTGAATACTAGACATGTCCTATAGTGGTTTTGGGTTTGTGTAGTGATTGATGCCTCTTGGTTATACGATCTAATGATCATTAATTGATGGTATACTTGTGGTATACTTGGTGATTTTAGGTTATATGGTAAATTGATGTTACTTGATTGAGTGTTAAGGTGTTTAGATGATGTTAGAACACTTGTGAATTTATGGTGAGTTTCGATTCATGTATGAAGTTCATGCTTCATGGTTTGTTGCTTGTGATTGGTTTTGGTCCCATGGCTTGTTTCATGCTACTTGATTTATGTTAATGTAATTGCTTAATATGTTCATACAAGTGCTTGAGAAATGAATCCTAATTGCATTCATGTCGTGCAAATGTTTTTTCATGGTTTCAAGAAAGCAAAGAAACGTCGTGAACATGGCTTGTTTCATGCTACTTGATTTATGTTCATGTAATTGCTTAATATGTTCATACAAGTGCTTGAGAAATGCATCCTAATTGCATTCATGTCGTGCAAATGTTTTGTCATGGTTTCAAGAAAGCAAAGAAACGTCATGAACATGGCTTGTTTCATACTCGCTTGATTTATGTTCATGTAATTGCTTCATATGTTCATATAAGTGCTTGAGAAATGCATCTTAATTGGATTCATGTTATGAAAATGTTTTATCTCGGCTTCAAGAAACCAAAGAAATGTCATGTTCATGATTCATGATTTCATGGTTCACAACTAGACATATTCAAGAGGGCTTGCAAGGGGAATGATCAACCCTTTGAGAGGAATATGAATGGAATGTGTCTAGTTCTTTTAAGGTTTTTACAAGGACGGTTTTCATTGAGGACCGAATACATATATATTTAACGAGGTGCGCCCAAAGACAAAAAACATATTTCAATGTCATGAAAATTGAATTTTCTTACATTCATACAAGATTGCACTTATTGAATTTTAGCTCACAATTTGTCTTGTGGTGTAAGTGATCAAGGTGATGAAGATGTTGTCAAGAAGATTTGAGTTTGTCAAGTGTGTACTATATGTAAAGGTTTAAAGTTAAAGACTAAATACTACCTAGGTTTTGTTACTTTCATGTTTTATGTTGGCCATTTTGGTTTGTAACCTTATGTCACACGTGGACTATTTGAAGTTGTTAACATATAAATGCATCTTGAAAGTTTATGAAATGGTTTTATGTTGTAAGAGAATGCAATGGTTTTGTGTTTTACAAGACTTGAATTGGTTTTCATTTGAACTAATGAATCAGAATTTCAAATGTAAAATTTAAACTTTAAACCAAATTTTTTCCTTTGCGTATTGTAATTCATACATAGCTTAGAGAACATGAGACTTGCATTCATTGCACTACGAATATGAGACACCGCCAAGCAACACTTTTAGCTTCTTTGGGTTGAGGGTGTTACACATGACCTTTTATATGAAACTCATATGTGAAAAAACCAAAATCACCAATTTTAATTCATCACGATAGAATTGTCGTTATTAGAACTCGTACTTAATAAATATTATAATACAAAATCTTGATCCAATAGAAAATTACAATAATGTGAGATTATATATAAACGTCGATACTAGAAATGTGAATCATGTTAGCATAAAGAATAACATAGCTTATTATTTTACAAAATGTTTGATCAAAGATAAGTTTTGGATAACATAGAGAGGGATGAAATTTAAGTCTAAGAAGAATTGATATCTAAAGGATACCCTACCTAGTTGGTTGAAGATCTTGGGATCTAGGTTCAAAGAAAAAAATCATATAGTTGATTGATGTGAACTTATTTAATTTTTATTCATCCTTACAGTGTAAAGTGCATGTATCTCATGATGAAATAAATGCTAAGTTCTTATAGAAAAATTTAATGTGATCTTGAGTTATTTTGCATGAGATGTTTGAGTCATCAGTGTATTTTTAATAGGCATATTTATATGAATATGAAAGTGGATTCATTTCCTTAAAGGAAATAATCAATTCTTTAAATTTTTCATGAAAACGGGGATCAAGCATGAGTCAAAATGTACTGACTGTGAAGTTCATTACTTAGTATGTCCACACTTTGTGTGTGGTACAATCTCGTCTTTCACAGAAAGTCTTAGTTCAAGGCGACGCAGAGCAATCTTTTCGAAACACTAAATAAAAATTCAAACTGTCGGTATTCTTATTATGCAATATGTTAGTTTACTTACTATAAAATATGACTAATATTCTTATAAAAATAAATGGGAAATTGTTTTGAGTATTTTTATAAAACTCAAATTTGTTCAACCCATATTCATTGTCTTATTAAAATATATATTCCATATAAATTGAATTTAAATTCCTTATTATTATATGTTTGTTACAATTTTGATTGTGGATTATAATTTAGTGCATTGTTTTTACAACACTACTTAAAACAAACGAATTTTCTTTTGTTGGCATATTAGTTTAATGTCATTCATTTTAATCTCCATGTCTCGTATGAATTTCTCATTAAAATAGAGAAGTTATTTAAAACTTTTGTTTCATTATTTAAATTGATACATACATACATACATATATATATATATATATATATGTATGTATGTATGTATGTATGTATGTATGTATGTATGTATGAAATGTATGATAATAATTACTATTATTAGTTCTTACCAATTGTTTTATTTAGGAAAATTGATTATCAGAGATTAATAAAAAAAATTAAAAATTTTTGCAGCCGAAATATATTTTTTACAAGCACATTTGAAGCAACAAATCACGTATGTTTTAATAGTGTTACTAATGTCGGCATCGTAGACTCATGGAAGGTAATCTATGGCACATCCAGCACCACTATTTGTCAAGTAATCCTGAGCATTGTTAAATTTTGCAGGTTCTCCATCCAGTTTTTGCTTCATAGAAACAGCACATTTGATATCATAATTAAAAAAATTGAAAATAACAAGCATCCGAGTCATTATAAGCAGTAGCACTCTCCGCAGCATTACCCTTACGCAATGCTTCTCAGCATAATCTGCCAAATGTGAAAGTAGGGATGGCAATTTGCTCCGCCTCATCTCGTTTAGGATGGAGATGATATTTTAAATTTCGCTCCGAACGAAGCACTAGACGAGGAAGGGGTGAAATTTTTTTGGACGGGGCAGAGACAGGGATGGCTATCCCCGCCCCCACCTGGCCATTTTACCTTGAGAAATGAAAATTTCACGGAGCCTCACCCAGCCTCATTTGGGGCAAAGATGGTACTCAAAATTTAGTCCCGAACAAGACACAGGATGGGGATGAGGCGAAATTTTTTGGGCGGGGCAACGACAGGGATGGCTATCCCCGCTCCACTGCCATCCCTACGTGGAAGAGAAACAGTCGATAAAAGAATCGTCAACTTCACTTGGTACAAGTTCATCATAGATTGCTGGTATCTTTAGCAAGCAAGGGTCACAGTGCAGGTCAAAACAAAATTAGCAGGTTACCCAATATCAGAACCAAGCCTCCACATGAAACTAGTTTCTCGTTCTGCAAAACTTGCAGCATGATACTCGGTCCAAGTGCTTTAGCTTTAATTTATATATTCAAATCCTTATTTTTCATATTTATAGCTCCTGAATGGGCAGGAAATCAATGTCATTGCAAGGAGCTGTAATTAAATGTAACAACATAAACTTTATTATCTTGTTTTTTCAGCAACCTCAGTTGATCAGTTCACATGGATCAAGCTTTCAAAAACAAGTTTCGTGTAGAGTCAAGCTTTCTGCAAGCAACAAACACAGGCTCATGCTACATTATGAAGCATGCTATAATTACTAAAACTAGTTAGCCAACAGGAATCCTAGCAGCTATTTCTTCAGACAATAAAAATTATATGTAAATATTTGTGAAATATCAAAACCTTATGGAGATTTCTAATCCCTTGACTCCGAAATTTGTTGGTGTCTAAGCACCAAAGGCTATAGCCATTAATGCACCTGACTGTCAACCATGCCTCACTTCTAAATTGTGCCATCAAAAACGGACAAGATTAACCTCATAGAAAAAGCTTAAACATTTAGTGACCATCAACAAAGGAGTTGGTTCTCGATGAAAGTAGATCAACACATGCATGCATGAAGTTCAAGTACTTGACGAGAGCCGATCAACAAAAGCATGCAACAAGCTCAAATATTTCCACTGAAAGAACAAGATATCAAATCATATCCAGATCAGTCATGAAATCTATGTAAGCAAAACAGTTTAACACAATTCTTTGGCTCCCCACACCCCTCTCTCCTGGAGCCATTTATATATTATCCTTACCATCTAATGTATCATTCTCATTCTCTGCTTCTTCCCTTTGATGAACAGATTGTCTCACAGCTCATCCCCTTTCCTTCTAGTTCGAACAAAACAAACCATGCTTGAATTTTGAAATGGTGTCCGTTTTTCCACTACATCTCACCACATTATTGGCTTAACCTTTAATTTAATTAGGGTTCAGGCCCCAGGAAAGCAGCTACTTGTAGAACACATCAAATTATTGGCAACATAAAAGGTGACCTATTCTAAAAGCAAATGCAAATGCAAGGGACAACAACATAGTATGCATGTGTTTGCATAAGCCAGTATATATTCATTAAAGATCAGTGGCAACTATTTGAAAACAGGAAACTTATATCTTTAAATCCCAACTGCACAGAAAACTGATATTTATAGAGGAAAAAAATACCGAGTATTTGAGCATAACATACTCAAGTTTGAACTTTATCCCTATTTCAGCATCCACAACATCTTGACAAATAAAAGTGCACACTTTCTTTGAATTTAATTATTAACGCTAACCACAGACTTTGGCAACATTGCAGCCAGTCATAAACTCATTCTACAATCCTTGTTCTTACTTGAAAAGGGCATGCGAATTCACCAAGACATTGACCAAAACGACTCCTTCCATCTTCTTAAGGAGCCAAGTCATGCATTATACACCTGCTAAAATTGATCAAGTTGATCTAATGAGGGCGCTTCCTCAAATACATTTTTTCGATCTACTTTCAATTCACAATGTTGCTGCACGCAATCATTTGGTAGTATCAAATAACATGATTTCAAGCAACCATTTAACAAGTTAAAAGAAGAAAAATACAGAATACAAAACTACCATAATGAACCAAAAAAAAAAAAAAAAACCGCAAATTCAATTCTATTTCCTTATCATATGTTCAAAGGTTAACCATTACAACTTAACTAATCAGGCTAATACCTAGTAATTCATAATGCCATCACTGCACAATTTCCAAATCAATCAAAACACCCTTCAGGATAACAACATTTTAAAGAAAACCCACATTACCGAAACCTTTAAAAAGACGAAGGGTGCTCAATTAAGTACTAGAAATGGGCTTGAAAGTGTAAGGCTGAGGAAGCGACAACGGACCTCTCCTGGTTTCCTTATCTTCCAACAACCTCTGCGCTGTCTTGTTCCTACAATACAACCTATCGAAATGCTTCACCTATTAAAAAGAAAGACAAAAACAAAAACAAAAACAAATTATTCAAAATAACAGCAATTTATTAATAATAACAGCAATGGGTTTTTTATCATTTTAATCAAAGATTACCCAAGCAGGTCTACAATTCTTCTCAAACTCAGCCCTTGATTTTTTACATTCAGCTGGATATTGTAGCCCCACCGACCCAATTTCTGTGGGTTTCTTGCCTGATTCTTTCTCCAAACACGCAAAAAAAGCATCTCGCGCCTGGTATTATTAAAGAAAAAAAAGAATCTTTTTTGTTTTGTTACCAATATAAGCGGTTTTCTTGATTTTCATTATAAAAAATGCAAGATAAAAAGGAAAAAAAAAGATAGAAAAAGGACCTTGTAGCAAGCTTGTCTTGATTCAGAGAGGACATCTGTATGAATCTTGTCAATATTTCTTGATGCATGCGTTTCCATGGCCATGACTTCGAAGAAGAAGCAGCAACAACAACTGGTTTGGTTTGGTTTGGCTTGGCTTCTTTGTTTATTCTAGTTCGAGTCCAATTTCTTGATTAAAAAAAAAAAAAAACAAATCTAAGGACGAATCCAGTGAGCTGGGCTGAGTTAATTTGATGGGCTACTAAGGTTTTGGGCTGCATATCTTGCAACACTCTGGTTACTATATATCCACATGGGTATAGGTTTAAGGCTTAAAACTCAGAAAGCCTTTTGCTATGTTGTTGCTATTATACGATACGTGGATCCTTGGAACTTTTTAAACATTTACAATATAAAATAAAGAGTCAATATTAGTTGATAAAATTATTTCATGTTATTTTTAAATAGTTGAGGCCATCGGATTATGCTCGTACAAAAGAAGTAAAGGGACAATATTAGGTTCAAGAAAAGAAATCTAACGTATCTTGTTTCCTTATTGTTGTGTTTTTAGCTTTTGTAGAAGGATATATTGCCAGGACAAATTCTTTGGAAATCTCATATTAAATATATAAAAAGAGAAAAACTGCAATTTGAGTTGTCTATCTTTAATTTTTATTCTATTGAGTGGCCAACCTTTAATTCTATATATTTAAGAGTTTAATTTTTTTTTTTTTTTTTAAGTTCCCTCGGTCACCTAAGATTGAAAAATACCGATGTGTTCGGGATGAATTGCTATCAAGTAAAAAATAGATCCCACTTGGATTATTCATAAAGAAAGAAAAAATTTAAGAGAAAACTGCAATTTAAATTCTAATTTTGATTATTTTTCTACTTAAGTGTCCAAAATGAGAATTTTTTGGTTTTTTTTTTTTTGAATTTCCTTAATCACATGAGATTGAAAAATACCGACATAATCGGGATCTACTAGCATGCGACAAATAGTGGGTTCCACTCATATTTATTGAAAAAAATTAATTTTATAAAAGATAATAGTAGATAAGAATTAAAAAAAATCAAAATTAATTACTCGTTAGTCAATTTTTTAGGACATTTCATTTACTTAATCCAAGAATTTTAACCTTGGATTATCTAAAAAATCGAGTTTATTCGACTAACAATAACTAATTTTGATTTTATTTTTAATTCTTGCTAACTATTTTCTCTTATAAAAGTTTTTATTTTTTTTTCAATAAATGTGAATGCCGCCCACTTTTTATTTGTAAATCTTGCTACCCACTTTTTATCACATTTTAGTTAAAAATTGACCCATATCAGTGGATCTCAACCACGTCGGTATGTTTCAGTTTCAAGTGAATGAAGAAACTCAAATAGAAAAAAATTGAAGGTTTGACACTTAAATTGTATTTTTTCTAAATAGTAAAAGTAGGACTCACTTTTTATCACGTGTCAATCCATCCTAAGCATATAAGTATTTTTCGATCATAGGTGTCATAACTCAAACAGATAAAAAAAAAAATCAAAACTTGAGCACTTAAATAGATAGAATTAAATATTGGGAACTCAAACAGAATAAAAATCAAAGATTAGACACTCAAATTATAGTTTTCTCTTACAAAAATATAAAATAAAATAAAAACCGAATGGATTACCCACCATGAGGCTTAAGTTTTTTAGATATAACTCAAACTCGATTATAAACTTAATATGATATAAGAGTCTTAAAGAGATTCAACAACACAACAAAGACCTTCGACCTCAAACCACTTGACAATTTCGAAGATGGGTTGCAAGTGATGGATCTCAAACTCAACTATCAATTTAATATGGTATTAGAACCTCAAAAACAACCAACGACATAGTAAAAATCTTAGACCTCAACCTCGCTTTACAACACCAAAATATGGATTGAAAGCGAGAGAATGTGTTAGTGAATATATCCTTCATTAAATTATATATATATATATATTCAATTTCAACTATTTTTTTTTTTTTACCAAATTTAAATAAATAATTTTTTAAAAAATAAAAAATACGTAAAAAAATTTTAAAATTGAAATTGAAATTGCATTCCATGTCACATTAAAAGGTTCAAGATCTTGTAGTCTAAGAAAGTTATACTTTAGGAGACAAAAAAAGGCTATAATAAACAAAAATGACTAAAGAAGGGAGAAAAGATGATGAGGAAGTAAAATTGAGCTATTACTGTTAAGTGTTGTTGTTGATCTTGCTGCTGTTGTTGTTGGTGGTGATGAAGAAAGAATAAAAAGCTTATGTTGTTTTGATAGAGGAAGGAGAAAGTTTGGCTAGAGGAGGGAGAAAAAAGGATGAATAATGGTTTTGTGGTTACGTGTGGTGAGAGAGGAAGGGAAAAAAGAGGGTCGTAGATGGTTTTTGGAGCTGTTAGGTTAGATTTGGAAGCGAAAAAGGTGGTTGGTTGTGGTTGTGACGATGATTGACAGTTAAAAGAGAGGATGGGGTTTGACTAGCTAGGTTTTGGTGGCTATTGTGGAGAGTTGTCACTAGTGGTCATGAAGGGAAAATGTGAAGGGGAGACAGGTTGAAGATGAGGGACCATTGGGAGGGGTTATGGGATTGTCACAATCCAAGGATAAAAAGTGCAATCTTGTGAAACTAAGGTTTTTTTTATTATTATTATTTAAATTTTATTTATTTAAATTCGGTAAAAAAAAAATGACACTTGTCATAGTTATGTAATGCTAATAGTGCAATTTAACAATGTTAGCCTCAAATGTTGATGAAAAACATAATTAAAATATAAACCAAACTTTAAAAAAAAAAAAAAACACAGAGAGAGAGAGAGAGAGATTAAAACAAAAGAAAATAAAAGGACATAATAAAAACAAAACAAAGAGTAAAAAAAAAAAACTTTACAACCATTAATCCATTAAATTATGAATTGGATTCTTCGATCCTTGCCACACAAGTAGCTTATACTTCCTCAAACTTAATACCCATTTAGTTAATGGAAACAAATCAAAACAATGTATTGGATAAAGATTTTATCATCTTGGATCCTATTTAGGGTTGTGCATAAGCCGAGTCAAGTTAGATCGGTTATCATCAAATTTAGCATTCAACTAGTTGTTTACTCGCATTATGCTACAAGTCGACCAAAAAATATTTTAAAATTTATTCATTAATTTTTTTATATAATTATTTTTTAATGTTTTTTATAAATTTTTTACTTAAAAAATATATTTTTTATGCATTGATTCTTAAATAAAACTTATAATAATTTAAACCAAGATATTTCTCAAGAATTAACAAAAAATACTTTAAAAATATATTTTTCATAAGAATGTATTCAAAAAGATAAAGTTACAATTAATGAATAGACTTGTATAAAAATTAACTAATAAAAAAATTATTTTTATTTAATACCGATAAGAAGATTAATTTTTAAAAATATATACATTTTATCTATATATATTTATTTACAAAATAATCAATAATAGTAGCATAAAAAACCAATATTGGAATAATTGGTGGGTTTCTTTTTAAAAAATTATTTTAATTATTTTATTTCAAATAAATTGTTTCTATAATGTTATAAAAAAAATATTCATAGAAAATAGTTGTTGTTATGTGTGAGAATGTTTATTTAATTTTTAATAAAATCGATGATAAAATATTTTTTATACGTGTTGACCATACCTAGTTAACTAAAACATATTCATAGCAAATATATATATATATATATATATATATATATAATTTAAAAATTATAATAATTCATGATATATATTATATTAATTTATTTTTAAAAAAAGAAAAAATTTTTTTAAAAATTTTAGTCTAAAATTCAAATTGAGAGAAAAATTAATCATATTTATCAGTAAATAAATTTTATATAAAAAATATTAATTGGATGAGAATTTTTATAAAAATGACAAATTCAAAGAATAAAATTTAAATAGTAAAAGTAATATAATCTGAAATATATGTTAATTTTTAAATATTAAAAGATAGTGTGTGTGTGTGTGTGTTGTGTTTGCTACACTTCGTAAAAAAAAACAAATAATAACGCTCAATGTTCCATAATTTTTGCCTAAAAATTCTTAATTAAAAGAAAAAGGAGAAAAAAAAAAACCAAGGACTAGGCTTGCACACCATGGCCTAGGCAGGGGAAAAAAGAATCGCTGCTATCACTTTCCCGCAACTTCTTCATTTTTTGATGAGTTCGATTTCGTTAGAAATGTTGTTGAAAAATCAAGTTTTATTATTTCTGCCCTTTCAAAACCAAATTTAGCTCGTTTTTGTCCAAAAACATCTCAAAATCACGAAATAACATAAATAAACATGTTTAGACATCAAAACTCATTTTAATTTATAAAAAACAAACAAAAATTCAAAAAAAAAAAAACTTAAAATGTTTTCGAGCTTTTGATCTACCTCTTTCAATAATTTTATCGCTTAACACCACCACAAATGAATTAATTTTACACTTCAAGACGAATAAAGCGGTGGCAAGATCGACTAGTAAGGTGGTTAGAATGGGTTTCGTCAGCTCGTCTCTCTCTCTCCTTTATTCTCTCTTTTCTTAGAATGCAAGGGCTAAAACAAATAAAAAATAAAATTATGAACCAAAAAAATATGATTTAAAAATGAGGAATCAAAGTAAATATTTTTGGATAAACAATGTAAGTGTATTCCGAATGAATAATAATTTTAAAAATAATACATAGTAAATAAATAGTGAATGTAATTATGTGAACTGTGAATGGACTGTGGTACAAACATATTTTCTTATTTATGGACCCAACCTAGCGTAATCATTAGTAATATTTATACGGGTTGGATAGACATGGTAACAATTCGGTCGAATCATAAACCGAATCGAAATCGAACCATTAAAAAAACCAAACCGGAATCGTTAAAATCGTAACCTTAACCAAATCGGATCGTAACCGGCTACTTACAGAGTTGGTTATGGTTTAAGGTATCATGAAATCGGAACCAACAATTAACCATAGAACTGACGGTTCCACATCTCTCCTAATAAATTTGGGTTGGGTCAAAAAAATGAAAAAATTTAAATAAAAAAACCAATTTTATATGGGCTGGACAAGTAGCTATTGGATTGAAAAATGAACAAAAAATTAAGCCTAATAATTTTTAATTTTTGGGCTTAATATATTAATAGATGCATATATATATATGTGTGTGTGTGTGTGACAAACGGTCACAAATGTGACCTTTTTTTTTTTCCTATAAATACACTCTCAATTTTTTCATTCTCCTCACAACTCAATCTCTCATTCTCTCTCAATCTCTTAAACTCTTAAGTCTAGAATTCTAAATACTGTCTTACAATATTTTTTATTCTCCAAATACTTCTTAAATTTTTTACATTTTTATTGTTTTATTTTACAAAAAATGACAAGTTCAAGTTCACATATGTCATCACAACAAAGTAATACTATCAATCAAAATCGGGTATGGGTAATTTGAAATGTAAAAGAGAACTACGTAAGTTTTGATTCCTCTAAACCTCAAGAGAATACGTAGGAAGCTTAATTTTTGTAGTGTTCAAAAAAGTTAAATTCAAGCCCTTTTTTATTTATTTCTTTTTTTCCTTTGATTTATTGTGCGAAATACATTACAATGTAAAAAATATTATAATATTTATACATTATGCAAAAAAAAAAGTTTTTTCGTTTCAATGTTAATGTTTGATTTATACTTGAGAAAAAATATTCGATTTTTTTTATTTTTTCATTTAATAAAAAAAGTCATTGAACCGTGAGTTCCAAACAGTTTGAAACCGTCGGTTTTACGATTCTAAACCGGAACTATAACCATCCATAGAAGGTTTGGTTCGGGTTTCACTATTTGGTGGAATCTTAACCGACGGTTCAAGAACCGTTATCATGTCTAGGGTTGGATATAGCTGGTTGATTTAATTTTTTCAAATAATACAGATATCCTCGGATGTGCATATGAGAAGGATTGAGCCACTTTTTTTAAGCCTAATAAATAATCCCAACTAATAATTAATGCCTGTAACGTCCAAAACTAATGACACTTGATCTGAAACAAAAAAAAATTAATATAGCACGTAGCCCATAAAAAATATATATATCAAGACATCCATGGTATATTGTTCAATGTTCACAGCATGTAGTGAAAAAAAGAAAAAGAAAAAGGAACAATGCTTCATAGTCACGATTCATGTCAGGAGTAAATTAGTCTTTTTATTTTCAAAAAGCAAATTAATTAATCATAATTAATGTCAGTAGTAAATTATAACCGATCATGTTTAATTTAATATTATTTTATGTCATAAAATTTTATTTTTAATCAAAATTCTTCTATATTATTTATTTATTTATTTATCTATTTTTAAATAAAAAAATCAAACTATATTGAAAAAGAGTAAAAACAATTAAGTTTCAAGAAAAACTTAAAAATATAAGTATTAAATAATTAATTTTTTTAAAAAATAATTAATTCATTTCTCAAAAGTAGAAGGATTAATTTATAATTTACTTTTCATGTCTTGTAGTCCAGAAAGCAACAATCTTCAAAAACAGCATACCAAATAGCATCATTGACAGCAAAATCCTAACCAAAAAAAAAGATTGAATATTTCTATTCGGATTATAAGAAGAAAATAAGGGATATTAAAAAATAATATCTAATTTGGATTATTAAAAAAATAACATTTAATTCTGTCCACATGTAATTCAAATCAATTTTAACAAAAAAATAAAATTCAATTCAGATTAATAAAAAAGAATTAACATTCCGAGAAAAAAATGAGTTAAGTTGTAAACAATTTTGCGATAAAATTTAAAAGAGAGAGCAGAAATAGAATAAGAATAAATATATCCATATGTTTTTATATAATACTTAAAATCTTTCATATATTTCTAGGATTTTAATTATTTTTTTATAAGTATTTAAAGTGTTCAATTTATCATTTTGATCAATTTTTTTTAACTAAATAATTTTTTTGACAAAAATGTTCTAGATTGAAATGCAATAAAATAAAACAAAATTTTAAGGATTTTAAAAATAAAATATACAGATCTTGTGACTTTAAGTGTTTTTATTTTTTTCTCATTTTAGTGAAGGATATTTTGATTATTTTTTATTAAAAAATTTAATAAAAAAATATATTAAACATTTTAAATTTTTTAAAAAACAGATGAAATCTAATTAAAAATTTAAAGACTTGTGACATACTTTAACTATTATACAAAGATATGTAGATATATTTATCAATATAATAATATACTTAGTTACTTACCAGTTTTATGGTGAAAAAAATTGAAGAAAAGGATATAGCGGGTAGCGCCCTAATCTAAGCCTATTTTTGGTGCTGTGAAAGGGACGCGGGGAGAGAGAGAGAGAGAGAGTTAAGAATGACAGATGAGCGATGGAGGCCAGGGCGTCCCGTCTCTTATTAATTAGTGGGAGCTTAAAATTAAAGGATCATGCGATTTTAAATGCCTGAATTTATCTGATTTTTACAATTAAATATTTGATCTTTAATTTTATTCAAATAAATATTCGATCTTCTTATTTTGCTTAATAAAGTATGTAAATGAAAGTGCATTAGTCAAATATAGATGTATATATGCCTCAAGTAATGATATGAACCCTCGTACATAGGATATCATTTACGACTAAAATCATTAATGAGATGCTACATGGGCAAGTAAATGAGAGAAAAAATTCCCTTCAAAATATAATTAAAAATTTTAAAATAATAATTATTAAATATATATATAAATCAGAAAAACCATATATATATATATAGTCTATGGTTCTATAATATTATAATTATAATAGTAACAATAATAAAAAAAAGAACAAGCCAACATTGTCTAAGTTTATTTATTTAATGTATTAACAGGTTTGTATTGTGATATGAAAACAAAATACAACATAATTTAATACCATCATGCAACGCTTAGATAAGCGGATAAGATTTTGCACTACTACTACTACTAATAATAATACTAATAAATTAAATTAGTTTTTGTTTTAAGTTTTTATGTATATAATTTTTTTTTATATCTATATTCGTTTTGTGTATCGGATTGAATAACCAAGAAGTGGTTTAAATTTTT
Source organism: Dovyalis caffra (assembly GCA_963924115.1). Taxonomy (NCBI): domain Eukaryota; kingdom Viridiplantae; phylum Streptophyta; class Magnoliopsida; order Malpighiales; family Salicaceae; genus Dovyalis; species Dovyalis caffra. Next base: position 1,931,569 of record CAWUPB010001111.1, on the reverse strand, counting down.
GAGATAGGGATATTTTGAGAATCAAAAAATAATTAGTAGTAATAAAGAATAATTAAAAGGGAGTTTCAGGCAACTAAAAATAAAATTGTTAATTTCATTGGTGGGTGCAAATGTGCAATGTACGATTACCATATTTAATTGTTGGAGTGAATCCGGTATTATTGCAATTGGATTCCTCCACGTGAACCTGATCCATAATAATCTCTATTAGCATTCAATTAATTTTGCAGTGGTGAACTCATTGGCCAATCCCTAACTTCTTCGAGGACCGAGTAAGTAATGTCAAAACAGAACACACCTCTCTCTCTCTCTCTCTCTAGTCTCCTCCTCATTTTATTAGCGGAAACTTATGGAAGGACAAAGGTTAGTACCCCAAAAAGCTGTACTTGGTGCAGCAAAAATTGGGTGGAGCAAGAAAATAAAGAATTACAAGAGAAGGAGAAGGGTTTTCTTGGAGTGATTGAGCAAACCCTAGCTAATAAAAAATTCTCTTGGTTTGGATACAAAACTTGATGTGTGGTGTTTGCATCTGTGCTTTCAGATCTGAGTTATGACCTCACGGGGTACTTAATTTTGGTAGTTTAATTTTCCTAGTTCAGAAAATTAAAGAGGGATACGAGAGAAGACTGACAGAAGAGAGTGAGCACACACCAAAGCAGATTGTATGAAGGCATACCATTGCAGGGTGTGTGCTCACTTCTCTTCTGTCAGTTCCCATTTCCAAGTGTTTCCTCATGCACTACCCATTAAACCTTCTTCTTTCAGTTTTCTTTTCAAGGGAAAAAAGAATCTTTCCTAGTATTTTTCTTTTCTCCAATTGTAACATTGTAACTGATGCTTCTTATCTTCTAGAACTATGTGTTTCTTCTCTCTCTTTGTCTGCAGCTTTCTTTATCACCACATACGCTTGTGTCTTTCTCTTTATGTATGGTTGAAATTGAAAGGGCAGCCGAAGAGCTACTGCCCAAGTGCAAGCTTGACACATCATCATTCTCATCCACAAAAATCTGCTCTACATGACAAATCTTTCTTTCCTTTCCAGCAATGAAATTATTTTATAGTGGCTGATAGACTTTTCAAAATGGAATGAATGTTTTGGTGGGTTCATTTCATATCATGAGAAGGTTATAGCTTCTTTTTCGGTTTGTGAAAAGAATTTTCCTTGTCAAATTTCATCCACTAGTGTAAGTTTATTTTTTTATATGCTTCAAAATATATATATATATAAATAAAATATAGCGTGGCTTTTCATGGTCCTCTTTTTGGAAGGAGGACGATTTGTGCTCTTTGAAGTACGCCTGTTTCCTGTTCAAAATTTAACGGAAAACTGTATTCTGGAATCTGAAAATGAGCTCCCAATATTATATTTTACTAGCTTCTAATTCATCAAAACTCTTCTGCTCTTTTTGCCTCTCTGATCTTTCTTGTTTTTCTGGGAGGCCATGCAAGGTTAAGGAAGGAGTACTAAAGGGAATGTTTGGCTACTATTGTCTCTTAATCTGGTTCTGATTATTATTTTTCTTTTGTGACTTTCTAATCAGTCTTTTATGTTTTACCTATGTTTAACCTAACTAATTAATGCAGTTTTTACACACTTTAATTTTGGTATCCTGGACTTGGGGTTTTTGGTACCTAGAATTTGTTCTTGCGCAGTAGGAGATTTTATGTTTTACTGATGTTTAAACTAACTAATTAATGCAGTTCTTACACACATTAATTTGGGTATCCTGGACTTGGGGTTTTGGTACCTAGAACTTGTGCTTGCGCAGTCAGAGAAAAGGGACCGTCCTGAAAATGAGCCAGTTAAGGGTGCCAAATATGGGAATGTGTTTTTGTTTCCTCTTCTGGGCAGATATGCACTATTTTGCTGCAATAAGGTAAGTAATTTATCAATGGAAATTTCTTTGTTTTTATTTGTTGAAAGTCAAGGGAATTTCCATGTTCCAGTTTAGTAATTAATTTTGCCAGCTGATTTTTCTCGATCTTTATTTTTTTTCCTTTTATGAAGATCTTTCTTATTTGCCAAGGTCTGTGTTTTTATTATTTGAAGTAGTAAATCACCCTTTGTTGTTTTTATATCACTTGTTGTTTGTTTGGTTTTAGGGGGGCAACGGGCGGCTTCTGTTTCCTGCAGTCAGGTAACATTAATTCCTTTTCTCTTAACATGTTAGTTTTTGCTTTCTTGATGTACTTAGCACTTTTTTCTTCTGATTTTATGTGTTTTTCTCAGTAATTTTTTGCTAGATTTGTGAAATAATCTGTCTCTATTTGCTTCTACTGGGGTTTTTGGGGTTCTTTGATTGCACATCAGTTACTCCAAAGGAATTAAGATATGTGAGCCATTATAGTAGGGTTAAGAAATTGTTTCAGCATAAAAATTAATAGCAAAGAGGGTTCCTCTTTAATCTAAATCCGTTATGTGTTAGTGACCATTCATGAAGGCAGTTCCACTAATTTCTAAATGAAGTAGTGTTATTAATAATTTTATGCTTCTTAATGACTAATTTGTAATCTACTTCCTGAGTAGTAAATATGCATTCCTGGTTTTTTGTTTGTGGATCACAGACTTTAGTCCTTATCATCGTGATTCTTTAAGATCTGATATTATTCTATAGTTTGGCTGTCTATATTTGAATTTTTTTTTCCGTAACAGTCAGCCTTACAGATTTTGTTGTTCCTTTCAGTCCACTCGTGAAAGGAACTGAGTTGTGTCAAGTGCTCTTCAAGATTCCTTTCTATAGGATTCTTGACTAGACCTTGTCCTTGAACAGATGCTGTATTGCATGACTGGACTTTATTTATTTCCTTTTGAAGTCCTTCCATATATACAGTGTAGCAAGACGTCGAATTTGACCCTTATTCGATGATAGAGATCAACTTAAAATAAAGAACCCAAATAATGTTAAGACTAGTCCTGCTTTTTTGGGCCTAGCATCCAATTATTTGTCTCGCAATGGAGTTGTGTGGGCGTCATCAACCTATCCTACAATTTAGAAGGACAGCACAGCATGAATAACGATGTTACTGTTTTGTTTTGGGCTAGCATTTGATAGGGTAAAGGAACATAGGTACAGAATTTTAGGTTTAGCAGTGTACTTCACTATCGTGTTGTTTGATCTTATTTGCCACTGATCTGATGCCATTTTTAAAAGATTGGTTTTTGGTGTTAGTCTATCACAATATCAAACCAAATTCATATGTACAATACCATGTATGATGTTGAACCAGTGTGTGCAAGCCAGGTTGTTTACGAAAACAAACAGCTTTGACTGGCTCTTCCAATTAAGAACTTCAGTGTAAAATACAGTGCTATGGTGGAGCTTAGGTCAATGATCTCTATGTATGAACATTCTACCAGAATTTTTTTCTCATATCAAATTTCTTCGTTAGATTTTGAAGAGAAAATTTAGTCTCATTTTATAGCATCCTAAACATATAAACAAGAGTGTGCATTTGTTGATTGATGTTTTGTAAGATATGCTGGCATAAATGAGGAAGAAATCAATGCGAACATTTTTAAATTGTGATAATTGTTGATGTAACAAAAAGAAAAAAAAGATTTTTTGTTATAAACATGGAAATTTTAGAAGAAAAAATGACCTCCAATGCTAGGAAACAAAACATCTTTATGACCTTAGGTTACACCATGTGAAAGAAAACTTTTTTTTTTTTTCTCAATAAAAGTTTTCCGAATCATGTTGAGTTTCCTGTTAAAATTAAATTTTAACTGAGTCTAGTAGTTCATGTATAAGGGACTTATGCTTGTTTTACTTTGTACATGCACTTTCCTCCTTGTGTTGAGGTTTTCTACAGTGCTGTGTCAAAGAGCTATCCATTCCATGGTTGATTTGTTTGATTTTACCAAATTTCTTGCAATCAGCACTTATGTTTTGTTCACCTTTTTGGTCATGAATTCCAAGTTGAGTAAAGAAGCATAATTTATTTAGTTTCTATCACTATGCAAGCATAATTTACTTTGTACTAATTGTGGATTGAGTTTTCTGTAACTTAGAAGAACTGTTAATTTGCCCTAATTACATCATTAGATATCATCTATGAAGAATTATGTCTCATCCTATATATTTTTTTTAGTTTATTGGGTTTGTTGAGTAGCTAGAATTTTAATCAAATAACACTATCTGAAGTTAAATCAGATTCATAATCAGGTTTCAGGTTGCTGATGGATACCCTTGGGTGTATTTGATTGCATTGCATTGATTCTACGTAACGTTGCATTGATCGTATGCATAATCAGTTGAATTTGTTATACTTCAAGCTGAGTTGTGCAATTAGGCAAAATTCTTTAAAGAATTGTCATTTTATTCATGTTGACGTTGGGACCTAATTTCTACGTCGTTTTAGGCTATAACAGAAGGGGTAATAGACCAACTTAAAACATTTCTTCCGCTAAGTGTCAAACTTCAGATTGTATAGCATTTCCATTGCATAAGAACAAAACTTGAATTGGATCTAGGAAATGATTGTTTGAGCTTGCTCATGGGAATTTTCAGGATCTTCTTAATGAAGAATTTTCTTAATCAAAACTGGCCATGCTACAAGCTGGCATAGAAGAGAGTAGAGAGAATTGGAGAACTTACTGCTAGATAGAACAAAGATTCATATTTGTGATACTTTTATGCATAAAAGCATATAAAATAGTACGTCGGATTGAAATCTAGATTTATGACTGATGGGATTAAGCTTTGCCTCCTCCCCTCTATAACACAACGTTGTTACTTCTTTGTTTGATCAGATCACTGTTTCCCAGAAATACATTTACTTAATAATTTTTCAATGAAGAAAGCATCTCTTGGATATGTGTCCATTACTATTGTACATATTTACAAGTTTCTTTATCAGAGAACGAGGAGAGGGTTATTAGAGTAGTGACTGACTAGGGCAACAATGTATATTTGTACTGCTGTACTATTATGAGATAGTCATTGTAGCTCAGTAGAATGAAAAATGTGGAGTCGGTGCATCAAAAAATGTGCATTTGGTGATTTTGTCTAAGCTGGTCTATCATGTTTTTAACATGATCGTGGTAGTTGAAGAGATTATCATTTCTTTTGTCCTCAATGGGGTGGAGAATAGAGGATCAAAATGAGGTTGAGATGATCGGAGAAATTTTTTTGTCTTGATGTATATTGCCAGAAATTGGTAATTATTTTTCCTATGCCTTTGAATGTTTTAATGCTGCAAGAAAGCTACCTTTTCAGGATATTGATGATCAGTATTTACCCTAACCTCACTTAGATTTTGCTAGACTCCTTTCAATTAGACCATAATACTAGCTGACTTACATCTTTTTTTTTTTGGTTTGCAATTTGCATTAGCTCCCCAAGATCACTCGTTGGTAATTTCCTGGTGGGATATACAGACACCTTCAACTTCTTCCTTTTACTGTTATATCTATTGATGCCTTTGGGTGGTTTATATGAGCTATTGAACGTAGTCAAAGTACGCATACCTTTTAACTGAACTAAGACAATGTTTTGCCTAGCAACTGTAAAATACATAGAATATTTAAGGGTAGTTTTTTGAATTTATTTTCACTGATCTTGAGCTGATTCATTGTTGAATTAAACTCTTAACAGTCTTTGTTTGCCGATATGAATTTGTAATAATTTAAAATTGTACAGTAATAACAGCAACAACAACAACAACGTACCAAGCCTCATTCCAAACTAAATGTAGAGGAATAAAAGTTCTAAAGTTTTAGATGAATATTTTTTCAATATATTGTGATTGTTGACATTATTGTCTCTGATATTGAGCTGATTTCATCATGGAAACCATAACATACTGTTGTTGGAGATCTGTAAGAAATTGGATTTAGAATTATCTAACTTTTTAGGCATAGATAATTTAGGGAACAAGGTGCCATGCATAACCTTCTTCTTGCTGTTAAAATGAAATGTATAGTCTTTTGTTTTCTATTTTGCCTTGATTATTTCATGTGTTAAAGCATGCTAATTGGATGAAGTTTGTTGTCTTCTGTTATGTGATTAGTTTAGACGAGACAAAAATGGAAATTTGATTTTTTTTTTCTTTAAGATATGCCCCTAATGAATCACGTTCGTAGGAGACTCCAAGACCACTTTATGCTGATGCACTTGTACATTTATATTTGTAAACTGTTATAGTTTTATCAAACTTGGCTTGCTAAAAAGAAACAAGGATTGACTTGTGTTCATTTTTCTGAATGAAACTCTTGTTCTGAGGGCTAACTTCTCTTGCACTTCACTAACCTTCAACTGTGACGAGTTTTCGCTCAGGAATTCCATGGAAGGAGAAACTGTGAGCTTGATCTCAAATGGAGAGACATCTGCAATTGAAGAACTGTCAGATTCAAATAGCAGCACTCATCCATTTCCACCTAGTAAGCGTGCAAGGTCTGGCAGTAATGTCAGCGCTTCAAAATTCAAAGGTGTTGTGCCACAGCCAAATGGTCACTGGGGTTGTCAAATATATGCCAACCACCAACGGATTTGGCTTGGAACCTTTAAATCTGAAAAGGAGGCAGCTATGGCCTATGATAGTGCAGCAGTAAAGCTCCGGAGTGGCGATTCCCGGAGAAATTTCCCAGTAACTGACATAACGGTCGATGAACCAAAATTTCAAAGTTATTACAGCACTGAACTCGTGCTTAACATGATAAAGGATGGTAGCTACCAATCCAAGTTTGCTGATTTTATAAGGACATGCTCCCAAAGTGTTGAAACTGATCTCAGCCTCAAGCTTATGATGCCACAAAGTAGTAGAGGACTAACATATAAGCAACTGTTTCAAAAGGAGCTAACACCAAGTGACGTTGGTAAACTAAATAGGCTTGTCATCCCTAAGAAGTACGCTATTAAGTACTTCCCACATATTTCTGAAAGCGCAGAAGAAGATGAGGCAGCTGACAAAATGAACGACTTGATGCTACCCTTCTATGACAAGTCAATGAAGTTGTGGAAATTTCGCTATTGTTATTGGAAGAGCAGTCAGAGTTATGTCTTCACAAGGGGTTGGAATCGATTCGTGAAGGAGAAAAAATTGAAGGCAAATGACACTATTGCTTTCTGCTTATGCGAGAGTGGAGAAACAGTAGATTCTGCTGCTCAAACATTCCACATGATTGACGTAAGCAACCGTGACAACAGCAGTAGCCATGCACCTAAAGTTGAGGTACAGATTCGCCTAGGCCCAGGCCTCGCCGGCGACAGTACTGTCAATAAGAACGTTGAAGAAGAGAGAATGATGGGAGCTAATAAGCCAACACATACTGAAAAAACAGGCTTTAAACTCTTTGGCATACAAATTATCTGAAATGGCATGTTTTCTTAGCCTTTTAAGTGTGTTATTAAGTACATGCTGATGGCTCAGCTTTTTATTTGGGCTATTTTAATTACTAGAAATTACCTTTAATTGTATGGAACTTCTAATTGGCAGCTTAGATGGATGCTAAAATTTTCGGCCAAAATTTTTGTGCATGGCCAAATTATTAACGAAAGGAGCTATTGCTATTATAATTTAGAAGCAGGGAAGGGAGCAACCTGTCTAGTTCCTCTTCTATAACCCCATAATGCTAAAGGTACGATGTTTGTCATTTTCAGTTCCATTGTATGCTTCATCAAACTACAAGGTCATTGCATTGTTTGGTCCTTCTTGTCCTACAAACTTGGGGCAACTGGTCTACCTGAGCTAGTTGAAGCACAACAACAATATATATTAGTAGTATTCACGAACACAAAGAAGCAAACACCAACTTTTTCCTGTTTATAAATAAAATCTTCAAATTGATGTCATCTTTCGCATCTTAGGGTTCGTTTGTTATCTACGTAATCTGTAGTATTCGATCCTTGTTGTATTTGCTTTGTAGAGTTCTAGTGTACAGTTTCATCATCAACTTAAAGAGAGATTTTACTCAATAATAATAATAATAAAGAAATAAAGGGCTGGGATGTATCTCCTTATGACGTTTCTTTTCTTTTCTTTTCTTTTGGATCTGGTATCCACATCTAAAACATCATATTAATCTGTTGTTGTTCTATCAAATGTATGAGAAGAAAAGTACAATTTAAAAAGTTTTAAATGTGAGATTATTTTTTTAAATGATTAGAATCATTCTACTCAAACCAATTTTTGGGATTCTTATAATGTTCCTTTTATTCATCGGGAATTCATTCTTTTAGCAATTTATCAACGTAGTGGTCAAAACCCATCTGCTTCATGGATCGACCTGGAAACCCGACAACTTGGATTTTAGTTCGGATTGGGTTTATAAATTTGCACTTTAGAAACTCAAATATAAATCATGATGGGTGGAGCCCATTCATTATCCAATTGTAAGCCCAACCCAAGTAATCTAGCCTCTGAATGATATTGGCCCACTTTATGGCAAAACCCACAGATAAGGAAGCTTGAAGCTGTGCAGCAAACCGTGCAACTCTGCAGCATCTCTCATCTTGATTTACAAAGGTTGAACCGTCTTCCACCATAGAGAAAAGTGGGCCCCGCGAGTCAAATCTAGAAGCAGGTATGGATGAGCTTACTTTGTCCTGCACAAATCACACTTTTATCTTCTCCAATTGTTAATTACTGGGTTAATCTATTATAAGGTTAAAAATATCTCTTTATTGCTTCAAATATCTTAATCGTATTTTTTTATTAAATTTTTTAATCATTGTGTATCTTTTTATTCTTAATTGTGTCTATATTTTATCTCTTTAATCACTTTTTCAGACAATGAAGATAAAAATAACAAAACAAAAAATGTCAAAAATCATTTTCGTTTTCCTGAAAAAGTAATCGAAAAAATCAAATACAGATGCCATTAAAAATAGAGGGACACAAAAATTTAAAATTTTAATATAAAGACATAATTAAGACATTTGAAATAATATAAAGACATTAAATCTTTAACCCGTTAATTATTGTCCTCAAATTTTACTAATTGTTTTGGAAAACCATCAACTTCAAATCAAAACGAGGGATTATACAAGAAACTGGTTACAACAACAACGAGAATAAGCAATGGTTCCCACCGCAGTTTAATCAAGAATCGTGACACCAACAATGATTTGTCAAGTTTTGTCTTCTTTAACAATAATTAAAGCTTGTGATTAGATTGAAAATTCGGTCATAACTCTTGTAAGTTATACAAGACCATGAATAATTATGGGGTTCTACATTATTACAAATGGCACTGATGAATTTGGAAGTCATTTGTTGGACAAATATTCATCGTCCTTTACCAACTTCCCAAGGCCCACACCGCTATAATGCTTCTAAATTAATCAAAATTAATAATGATTTATCAAAGAACGAATATTTAATCACCAACCTGTCTGAGTCCAAAATACCTCCCCCAGATAGATGCCAAGGAATGGAAACATTGTCATTTGTCATTTTTTTTTATTCTGAAAATATCTTAAATTTAAAAATTTATATTAATTTTTTATTATTTATTTTGACGTATAAAATAAAAATAATTATTTAAAAAGTTTTTATGTTTTTAAAAATTTAAATTCGAGACTATTTGATTTAATGATTAGAGTTTCTTATATTCAAACTAAAACTCTTAAATTTTTTATTTTTATTTTTTTTTATAATGTTAGTTTGTGATTTTATTTATTTCGTGTTTTAATTTTTTTCTTTTCGTATATGGTTTTATTGTTTGTTATAATATGCATGAATCATTATGAGTGTCGTGTACATTAGTACAAGGTACACTTAATTAATGTAAGCTTATTTCTTGTTTCAAAATTTAGATTGTTAATTAAATAGCTTTGTGTATTATTAGTGTTGTTAATTTATTTTTCTTGGACAGTCTGACTTTAGTAATATCTTGCATGCGACTTTATAGTAGTACTTTTTTTTTATTATTATTTATGTGAGAGAAATTAAATTGGTCACCAAGAATGTAATAAGATTTTCTAAGGGAATCCAAGAGTTAACACTTTGGATTTGAATTTTCATTAGAAATCTTATTTTTAAACTCAGAAGAGGTAAGAGTGTGGATTTAGGATTATAAAAAGATGACTGTGACAGCTCAAAATTCATTGAACTTTTTATTTAAAATCCACAAAGCGATGTAAGAGTGCAATCAATCTAATCAAAGATAAAGCAATCTCGCCGCTTTTTCGTACTTACTCACTCAGAAAGTAATCAACGCTCAACGAGGAATGTTATGCTCACCCAATCCATAATTGAAGACCATCTCCATCACCTCCTGCTAACTCAAAAGGCCCATGGTACGCAAAGGAAATGACCAGATACACAACCCTAAAAATTACTGAAAATTTTTATAATATTTAAAAAAAATTAATAATTGATATAATAGTTATTTTATAAATTTATTTTAAAGAACAAAATAGATATAAAAAATAAAAAAAAATAAGAGAGAGAAAATTAAAAAAAACTAAACAAACGTAAAAATCTTTATCACTTTTTATAAATCCAAATATAATTCTTTTTCTTTAAAATAAAATATTAAATAACTACTATATATATCATTAGTTATTTTTAAAATATTATAAAATTTCTTTGAAGCTATCTATATATCAAGGAAATTAAGCTATCTATGCATCAAGGAAATGTAGATTTCACCTTCCACGGTAGGTGACCATGCCTCAATCTCAAGGAAGACAAACAAGGATGACAAGCATAGATACGCAATTTTAAGCATGAGCCGGTCATTGGACATGCAATGTTTTTTCTTATGCACGCCTTTACAATGACAGAAAGTTTCTACCTTGCGGATTGCTGATGGGGTGCTTCTATATTTTTATATGGGTTTTCTCTATGTTTGAATCTTGTATTTTTTGAAAACAAATTTATTGAGACTATTTATTTATTTAATTTGATTGAAATATTCTATTTTTAATTTTTTTTCATACTTTCTATTATAACATCATCAATCAATAATCAATACGTGATATTATATAATAAGAAATTCTAAAGAATAAAATTGACGTATCAATCACTAATTAATGACGTTATAACGAAGTATTTGGAGTAAGAAATCTAAAAAAATAAAAAGTTTTTATACTATACGTACGCCATGGAAAGAACTCTTCTGCTACGTTATTTTGTTGGGCTACCTCGTGCAGTAGCGCTGTTTGATGCTTTTTTGCGGAAAGACAAAAACTCAAAGGACAGGAATGTAAGCACGTTACAAGTGTACTGTCGAATGAATTGTCGTTTTCAGTCAATTTCGCAGCTCAACATAGCATGTTTGTGCTCACGAGATAATCCAAAACTATTTAAAAAAACACGAATTTCTTAAAAAACTTTTATTTAATTGTTATATTCTTAATACAGTACTAAGAAGTAAATTCAACCTCACTCTAATTAAGAAAAAAACCACATAAAATATAGGTCATTTTTCAGAATGAATCCTATTGTTTTGTAATTTATGCACCACATAAAATTTTAAATAACATAAGATAAATTACTTAAATCACTCCTAAAATATATAGTATTACATTGGTATTTTATTTTGTATATCAAAACTCTAAAAAAATAAAAAATAAATTATTAAAATTTTAAAATAATTAAATTACATCAAAATTCATCAAATTATTAAATTGAATAATTAGTTAATTTTTTATTTTACTCTTTTTGATGACCACTGATAATATTAAAAAATTCAAGATTTATTAAAAACTAATGTATAAAATTTTTATTCATGTATGTATCGTTAATTTAAATTCATATCACATATAATTAAAAAGGATTATTTAAAATAAAATAAAAATGCATAACAATATATTAAGTGAAAATTTTTAATAATTATTTTTTAAGGGTTATATATATTTTAAAATTTGAAAGATAATTCAATTTTTATCCCTAACATTTATTTAAACCTGGCTAAAAATATAAAAATAATAATAATTTAATTGTAATTAAAAAATTATAAAAAAACTATTTGAAAAGCAATCATGTTAATTTAATAAACATTAAAATTTATACATTTATAAATCATTGTAAACAATATATTAGAAATTAAATAAATTGACATTATAAATTATTTAAATAATATACATGTGAAACGCAATGCCATGGAACTAGTTTATTGAAAAATACTAAAATTTTTCTCGATCGAATTTAGACAAAAGATCCTACTTTTTTCTGTTTTGTGATCGATTACGTAAATGTAAATCCGATTATATAACAGAAAAAAATACTAAAAAGAATTTATTTTGTGTCACAAATAATTCCACATGCTGCCACCATATTGAAGTGAAACAGGCAGACATTCATAAGAGAAAAGTTGGTCTACATAGTGTTTTTGTTTGGTTTGAAGATGAGGGATATTTTCAGATTAATTTGTACATCAATTAAAATTAAATTTTTAATCGATCTTAAAATCTCCCTCGTCATATCGGTACAATGTATTTAGAGAAATAGATTTCTTTGGACTTGGATCTCAAAATTCAAATTCAAAAAGTCAGGAAGAAAATTTTATTTACCACCAAGCCTACTACTTCTTGAGGTTTGGAGGGTAGAATTATACAAGGCTAAATGGTTTAAACCTTTTTTGAATTTTAGTGCATTTAAAAATTAGTCTCCTAACTTCTAATTTCAAGTTTGATCTTTTTTTTTTTTAATTTTATTTTTTAGATTTAGTATATCCTTTAGTTTTTTAGTAAAAAACAATGATCCCATAAAAATCTTGATGATAAAAATTATTTAATGAGATATATCTGTAGCTCTTAAAAAATTTGGAATCATTTATGGGTAGTTTCTATTTTTCTCGATTTTCTATATTTTTAATAGTAAGAAAATAAATAAATATACTTTCCGACTTTGAAAATTTTTGAAATTTTTTCGAAACATGAATTTGATTTTTTTTTCCCAATGTTTGTGTAAAATTTTAGCTCAAAGTAGCAAGAAATGAATTTTTAGAAGGGGTGAGTGAACTTTGAAAATCATAAAATGTGCTAAATTAAAAAAAAAAAATCGGAAGAGATCAAATTTAAAATTTAAAGTTTAATTTTTAAATGAATTAAAGTTGAGAAGAAATTTGACCCATTTAGTCTATTATATGATGATGCAATTAATGTGTAGTAAGAAAGATAACAGAGTTGATTAAACACAAAAAATTGTCAAAAACAATGATATTATTAAAGTGTAGAGAAAACTCACAATTTAAAATTTGATTGATGGGTAATTGATGAGTTGAAAAAACTGACTAAGGGTTAAAAAGAAAAATAAAGAATGATAAATAAGAAGGCAGAATCACAAAACAAATGCAGTATTTACATCTTTTGTAATAAATGGAGGTGGTAATCTGCTAGATAAATGTCAAAAACTTTTTGTTGAAATTAAGGAGGTTGTGAAAAATAAAATTTTATAGCTCCATAATTATTGAGTGCATAACCAAACTTTAAATGAATTTGAGAAATCGATTTAATTTTGATATGAAAAAGTTGGTAGGAGAATGAATACAGAATCAAAATTTTTACATTGATGAGGGTGGAATTGAGATTATCAATTAGTAAAATAGTTAGAAAGAAAATTCTGAAAGAGATATTCCATCGATTGACGCTTGGAATTTTCAACTGGATTCCCGTTTTTCTTATCGGGAAAAGAGAGCAAAAAGAGTTCGTGAAAAAAATCTCAATATCACTAGCGGTACAGCGAGGATCACACCCATGTTCAGGTCACGTTTGCAATACGCGAATAATTTCAATATAAATCGATAAAAATACAAATTTAAATCAATAAAATACAATAAATATATGTTAGTATAGCAATTTGAACGTAAATAAATTTGATTACACATTGAGACTATCACATGTAACGCATATGAACGTTAATTTTTTTTAAGAATATTTTATTTTGAAACTATCATATGTTGTATGCATGATTGTTAATTTTATCAAAAAATAATAGATATTTGCATATATTAGGAAATGAGAATAAATTAAAATTTAACCAAAAAGTGGTATTCCGTTAGTAAGTAATCAGATTCAAAATTCGATTTTTATTATTAACACTCTTAAAAATTTATTTTTAAAATATCTAAAGCAGTGTATTGAAAAATGTCATTTAGTCACGTTTAGAATAGAAATAGTCTTGAAATTCATGAAAATCAATCTAAAAACACATTTGTAGCTGAAAAAAATAATAAAGTAAAATTTATAAGAGATTTTTTTTAATAAAAGAAGATAAGATTGATACATGACGTAATATATCATGATATATTTATTTATGTATCTCTGGTTTTAAGATAGGAATTTAAAGAATTTACCCACTTGCTAACGATGAAGTTTTCAAATTTAGTGGTTCCATTCCAAAGCAGGTTTTTTTTTAACCTTTAAATGTTATCCTGGAGGTACTCCATAAATGGAAGAATAACCTTGTCATGGCAACATTTCAATTTCCCAGAAAGCCTTGCAATACGACAAGGAACAAATAAATAGTAGAAAGCTACCTGAGCCGGTCTGGTATACAGAAGAAAGTACAATAATTGAGAAGAGTTCTGTCATCTTACAATACTTAATGCTATACAACAATATTACGTTTATTGCCAACCATGCATTTCTGTACAAGGTTGGACGCGCCACCCCTCTTCGCGTGCCCAACAAAGCATAAAAAAAAACTTCTCCTTTCATTATTAATTTTCTTTTTCGCAGTTATTTTATTGTTTTAATGTAAGGATTTACTTGGATCTGCTTTTACAATGCACGTACATAATAAATTCTTTTCTTATCAAGGTTGACATAACCTCCTCGGAATCACAAAGTGACTGTCTTTTTTTAACCATTATTACAAAGCCAGCAAATAAACTTATTATCCCTACAGAAATTTTTATAAAGAAAAACCTGTATGCAAATTGACTACATATTATTTGTATAAAATATGAATTACATTGGAGTAGTAAGAAGCTGTATTCCAATATCCACCAAATAACGATGACGAATTGGATACGGACGGTTTGCCTTGGCACCATGAAAAAGAAGTCGGGATTTCATGGAGACCAATCATACGGGCCTTGAAAATGATAAGATAAAAAGGAGAATGAATTCCAACTTTCAAGTTATATCACCATAACTCGAAAGGGAAAAGGAAAAAGAAAAAGAAAAAGAAAAGGGACAGAGAAAAAATAGAAGCAAAAGACAGAGTTAATCAAACTGAACAGCAATCCAACTTTGAACATACATATCTACAAATATGAAAAGTGGTCAACATAAAGGGATCCACAATTGAAAGTTTTTGGTTAATTAATCACAGATCATTTTTTTCTGTGATCAACCCATAAACCAAGCAATCAATTCCCACACTTAAGAGTAACAACAAAACAGTCACAAACAAGAACATTTTTTTGTTCGATTACTTCCAATTCCAACTTCAATTTCAAACACCAATCACAAACAAGAACAACAACAAAAAATCTAATCACAGTCTTTCCATTCGCACCTCCACAAATCCAAATCCCAATTCTCAAATTCAAGCAAGAGTTGAATTCTCAGCGGGAGATGTCCAAACAATGTCCTTCAAGGCTGGTCTCAGCTCTTTACTGCAGAATTGGTTATATTCCAAAGTGTCTCCGTTATCTTTCTTCACCTCCACCACCAAAAACGATGGTGCGACAGCAAAAATGTCAGCTGCAATAGCCAACTTTCCTTTCCTACCCCTCTCCTGCCCTTGCAATCTCACTTTGGAATCACTCTTCTTGACATTGAAATTCCCTGCCTTGGCCACCTCTTCAAGTCTTGAAATGACACTGCTTGCTGGCCTTGTTGTGGCAAATCTCAGCTCCTCTTTCTCCTCCCGCTTCTTCTCCTCAAACAGTGGTGACAAATCAAATCCCTGCGATAGAGATATTATGTGAAACGCGTTTAGGGTTTCAGGTTGCTTTGATTTGTCTCCATTTGCATCTTCTCCATTGAAAGCGTCGAATTCCATCTCTTCTTTGCTTCTGACTGTCTTTGGCACTGATTTCTTGAACCAAGTTGAATCCATGACCTTGGATGTCGTGATTCTAGTGCTTGGATTTGGATCAAGAAGCTTTGTAATCAGTCGTCGAGCTTCAGAAGAGAACCATGGAGGGCATCTGAAGTCACCTCTATAGATCTTCCTATACATAGCCACAATATTATCATCTTGAAATGGCAAGAACCCAGCAAGAAGCACGTAGAGGATAACACCACAAGACCAGATATCGGCTTTAGCACCATCATACCCTTTCTTCCCAATTACTTCAGGTGCAACATAAGCTGGCGTCCCACAAGTTGTATGCAACAACCCATCTTGCTTCAAATGCTCAGAGAAAGCACTCAGCCCAAAATCTGTAACCTTCAACTTCCCATCTTCATCAAGCAGCAAATTTTCAGGCTTCAAATCACGATGATAAACACCGCGACTATGACAAAAATCAATCGCAGAAATCAACTGCTGAAAATAAACTCTCGCCACATCTTCCCTTAACCGACCTTTAGCAATCTTAGAGAACAACTCGCCGCCTCGGACAAGTTCCATGGCGAAATAGATCTTGGACTTGCTAGCCATGACTTCATGTAACTCAACAATATTGGGGTGCTTCACCATCTTCATAACTGAAATTTCTCGCTTGATTTGCTCCATCATACCTACCTTTATCACCTTCTCTTTGCCAACTACCTTCATAGCTACGCTCTTGCCACTTTGCAAATGCCGCGCGTGGTAGACCTTAGCGAAGGTGCCATGGCCTAGTAACCGACCTAGTTCATATTTCCCATGAAGCAGGGTCGGGTGGCCATCACTTACTTTTTCTGCCATCGAAAGAAAACTTTACTAGAAAAAAAATCTGAAGGGTGTACAATCTACAGAGAGATTAAGAGTTTGGAAGGTGAAAACTACAAGATTCAAGAAGGAGAAATGGCTTGAAAAATTATTATGGATCACCCGTCCTCGACGTGTTTTCGGTGGCAGTTTCTGCCGCCGATGGACTTGCACTTCTTGCCGCGGCAAGATAATTCAGGCTTGGTTAACAAAACTCGTCTCATCTCTCTGCATTCCCTAACAAGAATCTCTCGACTATGGTTTGTGTTTTCTGGGAGGAGATTTTTTAAGCTAGCTAGAGAGAAGAAATAAAAAACAGATTTCTTTTCTGATTCTTTCTATCTCTCTCTCTCTCTTTTCTTTTGGGTTCATTGAATGGAGGGCGTGTTTATAGCAGTTTTTGTGGTCCTAATTTACTAATTTGTCCTCAAATGACAGTCACTGTTCATGAGTTCGATCTGACGGTTATAAACATAGTCATTGGGTGGCATGATCCTGACGGCTTTGTTTGGTAGATGTAATCAGTTTTGGACACGTGTTGAGGTTCTATTGGGATTTGATGGGTTGCAGTTTTAAGTTAACGTTATTACCATTGTATCCTTATCTAGGTTTTTTAGGCATAATGGTTAGGTTCTTAATAATTCATAGGTGGACCCCAGTGCGCGTGAATTTTCTTGTCTTTTTAATGGAAAATCATGGTTAGTGATAAGTTATTACGTGGGGTGATATGCTGTGAAGCCGAGTAAATCAGTGAAGAAGGATTTGGTATCATTCAGGATAAGGATATTGGTCGTAAACTTCCCTCATATTTACACTAATTATTCTTTCTTTGTGAGTGTTATAAAATTTCTCAATAATCCGTAGTAAAAACAAATAATAAATAAACTGCATGCCAACAAAACTTGGATTGGTAACTAGTATGTGCCAGAATTTTCTGCCAAACTTTTTTTTTCATTACAAAAAATATTAGCCACTAGTAATAAATTTTCATATAATAACTGTTTTTTATATAAACAGGTTTGATGCACAGATTATGTATGTTAAAGTTTTATTAGATTCAGTAAAATTTGAATTGTGATGATTCAAGCTAATTTCATTACTTTGAAAGAAAATCTTTTATATATATATATATATATATAAAAAGCAGAAAATGGCTAAACATGCAGTGTATTAGGCTGCTGTCATCATGCAGATGCAGTGGACCCTACTGGTTCTCTATTTTGCCAATTGGTGTGCGAAGCGACAAGTCAGAAGCGAAAGATGAAAGTTGAAAGGCTCCCAATCACAGCCCTTACCGACCTGGATCTCTATTCCCTGACTCACCCAACCCTTTTACTGTACTTTGCCTTATATTGCATCATACATACAAATACCTCCACAAAATAATAATAATAATAATAATAATGGACTTTCTGATTCATCTTAATTTTCTGTTCACAATTTCGAATTAATTAGTCGTAAATCTGTTCAATTCATTTGGGGATGATTGCCATTACCACATGTGTTTGTATTATTGGATCAACATTTCAAGGTCAAGAAAGAGCATATGAATTTCAGAAAAATGGAATTTTAAAGAGTATATATATATATTTCAATGTTTTTTGAATAAAAACTTTTATTTTATTTTGCATTTAAATGAAACTTTTTGTTTTTTAAGATTTTTTACTTCAAACTTTTGTTATAATGTTATTACTCAGTACTAGGTACATTACCTCTATTTATCAGAATTTAAAATAAAATATCTTAATCAAATAAAAATTGAAAATCAATATAAAAAATTCAAATAATACAAAATGGAAATTTACAGAGAAAACCTGAATTTTAAACATAATCAATGCCTAAATCATTGGTGCACAATACTCATTAGACCATGTGCTCGCCCTTCCTTTTATCTGGGATGTAATAATTAACTAGCTTTAGATGTACTTGTATTCCATTATCTTTGGAAAATTCAAGTTTTCTCACGGCAAATTCCTTTTCCATCCTGACCTGGGAAGTTCAAATGATTTAAGGAATCTAATTCTTTGTTATTCATGCTTATCCATCCATACACTATCCGGAATTCGTTAAATAATGATCAAATTTAATAAATTATGAATTTTAATTGCTAAATAAAAAGCAAATAGCGACCGTATAATTTAGCAATAGACTAGAGATAGACCGTATAATTTAGCAATAGACTAGAGATAGAATAACGACTATATTATATTTTAGTGATGGACATAAATTCATCGAAATTTGATGGTAAAATCTTCTTGAAAGTTTTAGAGACGGATTAACAACGAATTTGTTAGAAAAATAGTGACGAAATAGCAATTACGTCGCTATTTTCAATGTCTCGATTTAGTGACGGAATGTACTGTTACTAAATGACATATCCCTCGCAATTTAGCAATAGAAAAATTCATTGCCAAAGAGGAGATTTTGAGCAAAATTGAGCAGATTTTTTTAAAGACAAAAAACCATCAAATTGGCAATGAAATAATGACTGATAACGCCAAATTGCAATAGATTGCTAAATGTGAACAAATAGGTGGCCAATTGTTCAAAATTAGGTGCTTATTTTGACAATGATTGGCGATGAACATAAGTGTCCATCACTAAATAACAACGAGATTGCTTCCGTTGTTATTTTTTAGCCCTAATTTAAGCCCCTTCTTCTTCATCCACCCCCATTTTCTTCTCCCTCTCTGAATCTAGCTATTGATGTCGTTCTCCCACCCCATCCAAACTCTTATCCTCCACTATCAAATGATTCACACCTACTTCCAAACGATTCACACCCACTTAAAGGTCTTTTTTTTTCAAAACTCTCTGTTTTTTTTTCTTCCCTCCTCTTGATGTAATTCCAACTAAATTAGGCATATTTTTCTCTTTTTATTTTTAATTAAAACTAATAATTTATTGTAATTGTTAGGTTAATTTAAGTTAATTACTTGACTTATGATTGTTTATATATTTAATTATTATTTTATTGATTTATTTGTTAAATTGTTAATTCTTGTTGGGTTAATTGGTTGGTTAATTTGTTAAATTTGATTAATTGTTAGATTAATTAATCAATTAATTATAATTTAAATTTAATCGAATTGTTTTTAATTAATCAAGTTAATTTTATTTAAATTTACTTAATTAATTATGTTAATTATATGTTTATTTGGTTCAATTAGACTAAATTTATTTATTAATTGTAATTTTGTTAATTAATTTTTAAATTTTTCTTAATTAAGTTAATTTAATTGTTATTTTAAATTTAGTTTGGTTAGAATTAGAATTAATTAAGTTAATTAGATTTATATTTAGTTAATTAATTAGGCTAATTATGTTTAATTAGTTGAATTACAAGTTTATTTATATTAGAAATTATTAATTAAATGTTAATTTTTTTTATAATTATAATTATTAAGTTAATTATATTTATAATTAATTAATTAATTAGTTTAATTTTGTTTAATTGGTTGAATTAATACTTTATTTATATTAGAAATTGTTAATTAATTTTATATAAAATTTAATTTGGTTAGAATTAGAATTAATTAAGTTAATTTGATTTTTATTTAATTGGTTAATTTTGTTTAATTGGTTGAATTGAAACTTTATTTATATTAGAAATTTTTAATTAATTGCTATATAAAATTTAATTTGGTTAGAATTATAATTAATTAAGTTAATTTGATTTTTTAATTAATTAATTAGGTTAATTTTGTTTAATTGGTTGGATTAAAAATTTATTTATATTAGAAATTGTTAATTAATTGTTATATAAAATTTAATTTGGTTAGAATCAAAATTAATTAATCTAATTTGATTTTTAATTAATTAATTAGGCTAATTTTATTTAATTAGTTAAATTAAACTTTATTATATAAGAAAATTTTAATTAATTTTTATTTTAAATTTAATTTGGTTATAATTAAAATTAATTGAGTTAATTAAATTTATATTTAATTAATGAATTCGATTAATTTTGTTTAATTGGTTTAATTAAAACTTTATTTAAATTAAAGTACGATAATCGGATCAAAGGGATGGAGGCTACTATCTAGCAACAAGCCAGTCAAGTTACTAGCTTCCAAACTCTGTTGTAGAGAGTTGTGGGGTTTTTAGTGAACCTCCAGCTGCTTCCGGTCTCTCCAACCGACTCTCCCATAACCTGGCAGTCAGTTGTTCCTCGTAATGACTTAGCGTACGAAAGATAATACAAGAGAGGATGATAACAAAGACTAAAGTTCTTATTTTTAATTTTTAAAAAAATATTTTTATACATCTTAACACATCTATATATTTATTTTAATTTAATTTTATTTAATAATAAAAATATTTTAATAATTTTTTTAATTTGTTTATTATTACAATTACCAATAAATGACAATTGATTTTTTAAAAAAATTACGACGAATTTAGCAACAGAATAGAGAGGGTAATTAACGACGGATACATATATAGTTGCTAAATAACAATGGAACTAGCGACGAATTGCGAGGATATTAGAAACTAAAATATAACCACAACATATTCCGTCGCTATTTAGTACGGATGTAAGTAAAAATAGCGACAATTAGCGATATATATGAAAGGTAACGAACGACCGATTTAGATCGATTTTGTGATGAAAATTCAATAAAATAACGACCGTAAAAAAGTTCGATCGCTACAAAATAGAAATCACCATTTTAGCGACGGATCACAACAATATGTAATCCGTCACTAATTTCATCTATTGACGGAAAAATTCATTGCCATTTAGCAATTTTTTTGTAGTGACAGAAACTATAGTTTCTCATTTTATTTATAAGATTGAGTCAAGTTCTATTTGGTATATTTTTGTAAATTGATTTTAAATTATTTTTTTATTAAAAAAATTATAAATATGTTGAATACCTTTTGAATTTAATTAAAAAATTGTTACAAAATTAAATCAAAATTATTTTTATTTTGTCAAGTATAATTCTAACTCAACTCATTTTATTATGAGTTATTTTTAAAAAATAACTTTTAAATTATGATTTAAGAGAAAAGGTAATTCGTCACGAGTCGTGTCAAAAAAAGAAAAAGTAAAGGAAAAAGAATTGGATTATTTATCTTTGAAGTTTGATCAAATCATGGTGCTAGGAATGCACATAATTTGGTTAGTTTTCATATTAATCAGCTAATTAATTTTTATCATTTTTGTTTTCTTATTAAAGAAATTCAAAATGGTCCTGAAATTAAATACGCTTCATAATAACTTGATGAATCGACTGATTACAGATGTTTAATTTCTGTCACAATTGTGAGATTGAATGTTCAGCATGCTCATATAATCTACGATTTACACTGTCGTGAGTGTAACAAATACTACAATCTTAAATAATCGTGCATTTAATCCACCGTAGGACTAAAAACATTAAGCCTGACAAAAAAATGAACACAAATCAAATTGAAACAATGCCACTCAATCTGAGACTTTTACAGCTCATAATCAACATGTATATTATGTGGGGCAAGGAAGCTTAGGATTTAAAGGGATCATGACTTGTGGCCGCGTCCAAAAGTCCGAAGCTTGACTAGCACCACCAAAATTGGATGGCTAATTATCGTACCTTAGACTTGTGGACCTCCTTTTCCTTCAGATGGCCAACTCGCCCATAATTTCCCATCATCTTATCGATAAATTAAGCTTTATCTTGCCTACCAATCGCATTAGTAAAAAAGGTGTGGAATATTTCTTAGCAAGTTCCAAGATAAGTCCATTAATTACTTCATTCTTGTTTTTTTTTATGCCAGAAAATATCTGTCACGTGACACACAGCATGCATCAGAGAAACTGCTTGGAACTGCGAAAACGGGCGGCCGTAAACGGACTTGCAGACTACTTCGACTTCCAAGTTGGCGAGAGGAAGATGCAAGCTGACAGCCCACCTCGTTTTTGGCGGCCACAAATTGACAAAATTGCCATCATAATACTTAGAATTAGTCTCTCTTCGCTAATCTATCATGATCACGAGGAGCAATTAAGCACGTTAGTCATTTATTACTAGAACCAACTAATTAAGAGGTCATTAAAATATGCTTAATTAAACACCGTCAAGTCAAGAACTGCTCTAAAAATCCATGTGCTTTTTAATATTAGAAAACTATGAACTATTAAGAAACGAGGGTTATTCCTTCTTATTGAGTAGAGATATATATCATGCCGGTTTTTAATCATATGTGTTGAAATTCACATCGATTCCATTATTTTGAATCAATAAAAAATAGAGACAACTTGAGTAGCAGTATCAATCTGTCATTGTCTTTCAACAATATATTGCCATCATTCTATAGTATTTATGTAATTATGATTTAATTGCAAGTTTTTTTTTTTTTTTTTGGCCAAAGGTAATTCCATCTCGTGTATTAAGTGGAAATATTGAGATGTTCTAAATGATTACAAATAAGAAGAGATTCAAAGTTGTCAAACGAGTGACAATCTATAAGGACTTTCTGTGACACACTACGAGCAGTCCAATTACGAGCACGAGAAATAAAAACAAAAGAAACTAATGATCGAGAGATGATTTTTTTCTAATAATCTCGGAAATGATGGTATGGGTCTCACTGATATTGAATAGAAATTTAAGCCTCCAACATGTGGTTGCTTGATAAACAAATAGTAAATTAGGTTGCGTGAAATCTCACTCGTATTTTGGTCAGGAAAGGCTTAAGACCAAAAAATACAAAAACAAAATCTAACCCTCCAAGAAATCGAAAGGGTAAAATAAAGCTGAAAATATAGTAAAAGGAACAGAGAAAGCCAGTACATAAATTAAGAAGGAAAAATGATATGCAAATGGCATAAAAATAATAAATATCCATTGGAGACCGATGCCAGTGATCAAGGGAACAAAAATACAGAAACGTACGCTGACCGGTTATATCTGGCTCAGGTTTGCCTTAGCTATAAATAATTTGATAAGTTTGGGTCCTACAGGTCATGTGGTTCCAGTTATATTCGTGTCTTTTTGTTTGGCGGGCCCGATCCCCCTGCACCGGTCTATATATTCGACAATTTTGGTTTAATATTTGGACAAAATAAGACAAAGAGCAGAAGGTTGTCGAACAGAAAACATTGGTCTTAATTTGGTTTGGTGCACTTATTAAATTGGAATGAATTATTGTACTTTTTAATCATAATAAAGATATTGTTTAATATTCATGTTATTGTCTTTTGGTGTAAATTTCAAATTATCTTCATAAAGTTTATAGTTTCTCACAATTTCATTTAAAACTTTTATTTTGTAGTAATAAGTCTCCACATCTTTCATATATGTTTCAATCAACCCTTATTATTCTCACTTTTCTTATCAACACTCGTAACTTTCACTTGTTTTTTATTTTTTCCATTCGTTCATTTCTATCTGGTGTGTAAATTTCATTATCATCCTTAAAGTCTATAAAATATTTCAATATCATCTAAAAAATAAAGAAAAAAATAAACAAATTGGAATTAATAAAAATAAAAGTAGAACAGATATATTTTTTTTATTAAAAGAAATAAAATAAAACTTGAAAGGGTTAATTTTTTTTAAAAAAATCTTCAAATTTTACAAAATTCAATTATCATTTAATAACATTATCTTTTAATTTAGCTATCTATCTCTCTCGGTCAAAACCTTCATCATTTGAATCCGTCTCGGCTATCTCTTTCTGTTTTTTACTTTATCATTAAACAACACATTTGATATATGTAAATAACGATGCTCTAAATGATGTCAAAATTATCATATATTGCAACTATTATTTCAATAATATGAGATTTTAGTTTCTTTTATATTCAAAATTCTTATTCAAAATTTTAACAAAAAATTGTTTAAAAAGTATAGATATGGTCATATGTTAGTGAGATAATTTATGAGAAACAATGACAGTGGTGGTTTATATTGTTATTAGAAAATATTTTTATCATATTTTTTAGCTTAATTTTATTCTTATGTTGTCAAATAATTGCTAGATAGTGTTGCTAAGAAAATAAATACCATTTCATCATATTTGATTTATTGAAAAAAACGATGACATCTCAATTTTAATTTGTTCATTCTTATCTTTTAAGTTATATTAGATATGTTTTGGAGATGAAATTGAAATTTATAAAAAGTAAAACAAAAATATTCGATTTATCGAAAAAAAAAGAGGGCATCCTTAATTTTAATTTGTTCATAATCTTATCTTATGGGTTATATTGAGATATATTTTGACGATGAAAAGGAAACTTATATAAAGTGAAAAAAAATACGAGGTCTAATTAAAATAAATAAAGATTTTAAGTGAAATTATGATAATCCATAATTTTCAAAAAGGGCAAATTGAAATTTTCCTTCTTTTTGCCATAACATGATTCACATCTGCAATTGCTTTTCTTCCTCTCTGTTTTTTTTTTTTTTTTAAATGAAAAAGACTTTTTTGAGTTTATATATGTTAGCAAGCTATAAAAGAATTAAGCATAACTTCGTCTTCTACTTTTTATGAATTTTTACCATGCTTGTTTTCATTGAGTTGAGGAAAGCAATTTGATTAACTGAAAGTGAAGGAACATGCATCTTGGTAGCTTGAGGGCTAAGACATTGGATTAACTGATTTTATATAAATTTCGAGCTGGTTTTATTCCTCATGCAATGAACCCAGGCTACAACATTAATTCGTTAATATTATCTCGAGCAAAATATATAATTCTCGTCTCTTAATCTAGAAGCGGCATGACAGATATATAGAATTAAGAAGAAAATGATAATTTGTCTTTGGGGATTTCATTTGGAGCACATTGATCATGATACATAATTAACAAATAATTAATATTGACCAAATTAAAGTAAGAATTAGATGTCGTAAATGAGTTCTCTTTGTCCCATCTTATCACCCTTGCTTATAATTGCACACAAGATCAATCCATATCGCTATCATCAACAACACGTTTTTTTTATATTGTCAAAAGGCAAATTCTAGTACTGATTAGCTTATATATTATCCCATCAAAATGTAGTTTTGGGAAGAGAAGTTGGGATAAATTCTATCTTCTAGTAATATTTTATTTCGCATACTTTAGGATTTTGTCAAATGAATACTACCTTTGCCGAATAATGGTGCAATTTTTTGAACTTGCGCAATTTAAAAAAATTGCACCTTTATCCGGCGAAGACAGTATTTTGTTTTTTTTTTTTTTTGTTTTTTTTTTTATTGAATCAAGTTTTTCCACTTTAGGTGCTCACCCTAAAGAAAATAATCCCCAGAACTTACAAAGTAACAATTTGACAAAAATTCCATTTGAGAAGATAGTATGAGATGGTCAAATTTGAATTATCAACAAGTTTTCTCACAATCGTTCGACAAACAAAAAACAAAAGTTTCTTTTCTCTGGTTTGCATTAGATCATTGAGGCATAGCAATTGCTCAAATTGGGTTATTTTTGATAAAGATAAACTTAAGTCATTTCATGTATAACTAATTCTGTTTCTTATTTTATCGTTACTTTTCATTTAGAATTGTTCGATTGCTATATATACATACTTGTACTCATATATAATAAAAAATATTATTTTCTCTCAAATCTTTATTGTAATAGAGCAACACATACTTGGGATAACAAAACCATAAATCTTTTTTTTTCTTCTTTCCGTCGTTCCTACCACCATCCATCATTACCAATAATTAAGTTTCGTCCCCAATACACAAGCTTGTTTATCAAATAGAGCATAAACATGTTAGGATTGATTATGATTTATGTCCGAAAGGCATCAACTTGTCTAAAAATAAGTTTGTTACACACCTATATGATAAGCAATAAATACCAAAAAGCTAACTAATGGCAATTTGGTATGTGTGTGTGTGTGTGTGTGTGTGTGTGTGTGTGTGTGTGTGTGTGTGTGTGTGTGTGTGTGTGTGTATATATATAGAGAGAGAGAGAGAGAGAGAGAGAGCAATCTTTAAACAAGAGGATAAATGCTACAAAGTCTTAGAGAAATCTATAAGTATTACTTCTTTCATGATATCTTTTCTATTATTGGAAAAAGTCCTCTTTCTTTCTAATATGAAAAAAAAAACCATATACTCTCTCTCTAATAATATAAGATTCAAATTCGGAACTTTCGATTTGGAATTCCAATAGGTTAAGAATTGATTGAGATGCTCTAAAAGTTTTTTGTTTTTCTTTTTTAAAAAGCAAAATTTGAAGTCGCTTAGGCGAGTTATAGCTAAGGGTACTATAAATCACATATCAAATGATGTCGTATACCTTACAAGATGCATATCTACTTAGTAAACTAACGTAATCTCAATTTTGTGATTGATTGGTGCCATACAACACATTAGTAATACGACTAGTTTAGTAGAGTACACAAGAGTCGTCCAAGTATATGCTCCAATTTCTTACATAAATGACTTTGATATTACCGATATTTTTTAGCTCGGAGAAATTTGTCACCTCTCAACCAATTTGATAGAAATTTCTAAGAATAGAGTTTTCCACAAACACATTTCCAAAAACAAAACTTCATATATATTTGTTAGTCTAGCTAGCTCACTTGACTTGTCTAGTAAAGAAAAATTGGGCCCTAAATTCTTGGTAATTCCGATAGAAATTTAATAGAGGTTTCTTTTAAGCAAATATATGGAGAAAAAAGTAGTTATGCCAACGAAAACAAAAACAAACTTCATTGAAGTTTTATGGAGAAACTGAATTTAGAAATTCAAAATGGTTTATTCTTAATCTAACAAATCAATATGAAGGCGAGGTAATGGATATACAATTAATTATTTTTCAACACATATAACATTCTATTTAAAAGGGGTTTAAAAGGTATCTCTTTTTGAAGTTAATTTTAATAGAAATATTAATATTAATTTGGTTTGCTATGAATTCAATCTTTGTTGGTTTAATTCTATTGTGTCCATGAAGTTTTATGCCTTCAAGATTGTTCAAATGGGAAGACTCCAACAATCAAGTTAGCAAGCATATGATTGAATTAAACCGAATTTAATTTGCATGGAGTTGGAATTTGGATTGTGCAATAATCCCCGAATAAGAATGATATAATGTCTAATTTTGTTTACAAAATTAGGATCCATTTTCCTCGTTAATGCTTTCCTTCTTGTACTAATATACAATAAAAAATATTATTTTCTCCCAAATCTTTATTGTATCGAGCAACATATACTTGGGATAAGAAAACCTTAAACCTTTTCTTTTCTTCTTTCCATCTTTCCTACCACCATTCATTATTACCAATAATCAAGTTACTATCCCCGTTATTCAAGAACCCACAAGCATCGTTAGTTGTCATCAACACGACTAATGTTGTCAAACTCATCGCCATTAACTACATTCTTAGAAACTACGGATGGAGCTCTCCTAATTGGATATGATCTATACTAATTTGTTGATGGTTCTCTTCCTACTTTATAAAAAAACAATCACCACCGATGCCATTACAAATCCTAATCCTAATCCTAAGCACCAAATTTGATTCGAGAAAGACAAACTTATCTTTAATGCCTTTGTTAACTTTCTCTCGACATTTCTCAAACCTCATTTAAGGCTTGGAGCGAGTCTTGCTAACACATATGCCCGACCATCTCGTGGATATATCAAACAAATCAAAAACCAAGTTTAAAATTACCACCAAAGGAACCATGATATTTTCCGAGTTTACACGAGTATATTAAAATTCGAGATAATAAACTTGCTATTCTTGGCAAACCTCTCAATCATAAGGATATTCTTGAAATCATCCTTGACGTTTTTTACGATAACTACAAATTGATTGTTGATGTCATTCATGTCCGAACACGCTAATCTCATTTGATGAACTTCATGAAAAATTAATTAATAGAGAACCCTCGATGTGCACTTAACTCTCTAGGACCATGCTTTTTTCCTCGTTATCGCCAACTACACTCGACCTTACTTCAATTCTAGCAATCAAAGTTAGCATCCTACGAGTAGTTTTGGGTCTAGGGTTCTTTAATCTAGTAGCCACCCTTCTCCTCGCCCTTACCTCGGTTGTTGTCAATAGTGTTGCACTCGGGGCCACGGTATGACATAATGCCTTATGTTTTGCTAGCAAATTCGACACGTAACCATCGATAACCACATAACTAGATGCAACATGGTAACCACAAGCTCATCTTACCACAACCACCCCCGACAACTTCGGATGGCTTCGGATAGTGGTGCCCCTCACCACATGACCATAGACTTGGTAACTTATCTCTCTATAATCAGTACGAAGGCCCTAGAGTTATCATGATTTACGATGAAAAAGGACTAGCCACTCGCTTCCAAAACCCTTTACACTATCTCTCACACCTTAACATTAAATAATGTTCTATGTGTGCCTACCATGAAAAAGAATTTGATTTCTATCTCTCAATTTTGTAAAACTAATGATACATTTCTTGAATTCTTACCAAATTATTTTCTTATGAAGGATCTTTGCATGGAGGTAACTCGTTAGCAAGGTTAAACTAAGGATGGTATGAATGAGTGGTTAGAATCCTCTATTAAGTCTCCACCTTTGTTAGCCTTTTCAAGTGTCATGACCATATCATTTGTGTGGCATCATTGGTTAGGGCATCCATCATCTTCGATTTACAACAATATTTTTTTTCAATTTTAAACTAGAAATATCAAGCCACTCTAATTATCATTCAAGTTGTAATTCATCTCAATGCAATAAAAGTCACAAATGACCATTCTCTCGTCTCTATGTTTGTCACCTTGTCTACTTTTAAAACTATTTTTTTATTTATGGACCTTACTTATTTACCCTATTGATGGTTTAAATGCTATGGAATTTTTTTGGATCACTTCAACAAATATACATGGTTTTATCCTTTAAAACAAAAGTCTCATGTTCATGACATATATATCAAATTTTGATCCCAAGTTGAAAACTATTTCAACAAGAAAATAAAAACTCTTTATTCTAATAATGGGGGGAATATATAGCTTTGGCATCTTTTCTTGCAACTAATGGTATTTCTCATTTTACTTCCTCTTCTCACACACTAGATCATAATAGGTACTCTAACCGTCTTCACCATCATATTATCGAGATAGGTCTCTCCCTTCTCTCTCATGCTTCAATGCCTTTGTTGTATTGGCCTCAAGCATTCATCATCGTGGTTTATCTCATAAACTATTTACCAACACCATCGATAATTAGTGTCTTTCCGTACGAAATTTTTAGCACATTTCCAAACTACTCAAAACTTTATAGCTTTGGATGTCTCCGTTATCATTGGCTTCGATCGTACTCACCTCATAAATTATCCTTCGATCTTTTTTGTATGTCTTTGTAAGCTATTTCCCTACCTAAAGTGTTTATTTGTGTCTTGATCTAACCACGTTTTATCTCTACTCATCTCATCACGTCGAGTTTGTAGAGTCTATTTTTTCCTTTGTCTCCTAACGAGTCTCACTTGGATTGTCCATCAACTATCATCGCTTTCATTTGGTGTTCGTTTGTCTCTTTTATTTTAGTCACAACAACATCATCATCGACCTCAACCCCCATATGGAAATTCATACAACCGAAACTATAATCCAAATACCAACCTCACCCTTATAACCGAATCTCTAACACTAGAACCACCTATAACAAACGAGCCCCTAATAGTAGAAACCTCAAATGCACAACCCGATGACCCTATTGACTTTATTGCATGAGTCATCATCACCCTCTTCATGCACAACATATACAAATCCATTACAAAACTAAAATGTTCAGTTGCAACACTCCACTAATTTGTCATCTACAACCACTACTCGGGCATTCAAGGACCCTAAGTGACGCGAGCCATGTCCGAAGAATATGTTGTCCTTGTTCGAATTGGGACTTGAGAACTTGTTTCACCAGCCTTCTAAAACAAATATTATGGGATGTAAATAGATCTTTTATACAAAACATTTTTATGATGCCTTTATTGACAGTGTACGAGGCATGTCCGGTTGTCAAAGGATTTCACCAAGCATTTGGGAATTAACTATCATGACACTTTTAGCCTAGCTTTCAAACCAACAATGGTTCATCTCATTCTTAATCTCGTTGTTAGTAGAGACCAATCATTACGACAACTTGACGTCAATGATGTTTTTTTACATAACACATTTTTTGAGAATGTCTACATGTTTCGACCACCTTGTTTTGTTGATGATGATCATCCTACTCATGTATGTAAGCTCTACAAAGCCATTTATAATCTCAAACAAGCCCTTCGGGTAAGGTACTTTAAGTGAAACACCTTTCTCCTTTAGTCCGGGTCACCAACTCTACCGTTGACATATCATTGTTTATCTTTCATCAACATAGGATGATCAACTATTTATTGGTTTACGTTAATGACATCATTGTTACAAAAAACAATACCGCTCATACCATAGAATTCATCAAGCTTTGTTATTGTCACTTTTCTATCAAAGACCTTGGTCGTTTAGCTTATTTTTTCGACATGGACGTTATTTTACACTCTCGTGGCTTGTTTCTCTCTCAATGTCCATATATAAAAGATCTACTCATTTGCACTCGCATGGTTGATGCCAAATCGATGTCGATGCCTCTTGTCATTAGGGGTGAGCATTTGGTTAAACGGTTTAGTTTTGTACGATTCGGTTTGATTTTTAGTTAACCAAATTAAAAAAAATAAAAACCAAAATCGAACCGAAATAAATTCGATAAATTTGGTTTGCTTTCGAAATATTTTGGTTTTATTTTACCGTAAAAAAAAATTCATTACAAAGAGATGTTTTGTACTAAGCACTTAGTTCATTAGCCAATGAAGTAACATCTTGTTATCAATTAATCCTTTTTATAAAAAATCACAAAGCCCTCGAAGATTTTAACTAAGCTTTAATGAAAACGAGTCCAAGTGTAATAAATTTGCTCATTCAAACACACTATACCGCAATTAATTACACTCGTCACTTTCTTTTCTTACCCTAACGGTCCTTAAAATTTACTTCTCATCTACGTGTTTTAGTTTCAACAAGAATGAAGATTGAAAAGTTAGAGATTTAGAAATTAGGAAATTTTTTACTTTTTATTTCGGTTTTCGATCGAAACCGAAATTTTTTTCTAAAAACCGAACCGAACCGAAATAATTTCTGTTTTTTTGATTCAATTTTATATTGTATAATTTTATATTTAAAATCGAAGCAAATTTCATAATTTGATTTGGTTTTATTCGGCTTTTGGTTAACCGAACCGTTTGCTCACCCCTACTTGTCATTACTTAATTAGTCACTCTTAAATTGGGTATGACTCTCTCTAACCCTATTGAATTTTGTTTGGTTGTTGGCGAACTTCAATATTTGTCTCTTACGCGACCCGACATAGTATCTATTGTAAATAAGCTCTTACAATTCATGCAACGACCCACAACCGAATACCGGTCTATGGTGAAAAGACTATTATGCTATCTCTCGTGGTACTCTTGATCATGGAATTATACTCTACCGCCATTCACCCTTGTCGTTATATGCATTCTCTAAGTGCTGATCAGGCGTGCAATAAGGATGACTTCACTTCCATCAATGCTTATCTTGTTTATTTAGGTTGTACTCCCATTTCCCGGAGCTTCAAAAAGCAACACACGATAGCACACTCTTCTAAGGTTGTTGAATATCGATTAGTAGCCTCCACGAGTAGTAGAAATATGGTGGCTATGCTCTCTTCTTAGTGAACTTAGTGTTTTCTTACCAACGACACTCGTGATATACTCGTGACAATATTTATGCTATGAATCTTTATTCTAATCTAGTCTTTCCTTCACGCATGAAACATGTGGCATCGGACAATCACTTTAATCGTGAACGGGTCCAAAGTGGCGCACTTTGTGTCAAGCACGTCTCCTCCATTGATCGGTTCGCGGATGCCCTTTCTAAACCTCTTATGTGTGCTCGGTTTACTCGCCTCGAGACAAGATTGGCCTTTCCTCCGGGCGGTCCATCTTACGGGGGCATGATAAAGGATAAACTTAAGTCATTCAATGTATAACTAATTTTGTTCCCTACTTTGTCGATACTTCCTATTTAGAATTGTTCGTTTGCTATATATACATACTTGTACTTATATACAATAAAAATATTATTTTCTCCTAAATCTTTAATTTTGAGTTTGGATCAATATTAAAATTAGAGAGTAATATAAAATTATTTTTAGAATCTCAACTACCAGTTTAAATTTTTAATTTGAGATGATTTTTTGATATGATATCAAAGCTTTAATGATCAAATTAACGATTGCGAGTACGAATCACATCACTTTATTCTCTCTCCTAATTAAGCATAAAGTAATAGTACGTTTGTGTAAATTTCAAGGTCAAAAGGGTTTTTCTTGAGGAAACATGTTAGAAAACAATTTAAAATTATTTTTGAAACTTTGCCTAACAATTTAAACTTTTAAATCTACTCGTTTGGGAGCTTTTTTAGTAAGATAATGCAATAATAATTATCCAATTAACGTTTACATGTACACATATGTGTAAGAACTATTAAATGATAAAAATCATGATATTTTCCTAAATTTGTATGTTTATATACATTTATAAGTACATTAATGATACAAAATAAATAAAATGAAGACGTATTAAGATAAATAAATTAGAAATAATACTTACTCCTTAGCAATAAAAAATAATAATATATCATTGCAAATATAAAATAAAATGAAAAGAAGAAGAAGAAGAACTAAAAAGTTCTTCAAAAAGCCAAGTAATGTCAATTCCTTCTTCAAAATATTTCAGGTGTTCTGCAATGCTTTTTCAACCGATCCTGTAAATTACCAATCTTTAAGATATTTGAAAATTACCACAGTATTTGGGGGAAATAGATTACCTTAGTTCCACTCTTTCAAATTTTGGAAGAGGAGCCACAAAAGAAGATACATAGATTCATATACTTTCGCATGGCTAAAGGATTCTCTCTTAATTTCTGGCCATCTCGTGTCACCAATGACATAATAACAACAAGCAACCTTTATGGAAAAAAGATGAAAAAAAAAGCTATAAATTTGATTGACATGATAACATAATCTGGCGAAGAAAGACCGTCCACAGGTTTCATTTATTCTGCGACAAATCATAGGCCTATTAATTTGTTTGTTTTTCTTCGTCTTGTCTTAAATTGTTGAGACCGCACACCTAGCATGCATGTGGCACGTGTCTTGATTTTGAATGTTTGTATAAGTGCAGTGTATTTTTTTGCTTTTGTATTTTTCATGCAGCATGAAATGAATGGACTTGAATTTGAATGAAATTTCATATGAATGTGGAAAGTAAATAAAGGAAAATAGAGTCTCTAACTTGCATCAGGAAAGTTTTTTTTTTTTTTTTCCTTTTATTGTGTTTATGAGTAAAACATTTACTTTAATTGATTAATATTTATAAAAAAGGAGAAAATAATGTTTTTCTCGCAATCAGCTTTTACTTACATTCTTCAAATAAAATGGACGTTGTTCTAACTAAGAAGGAACCGTTATCATACATTTCTATTCTTCAAAACTTTACATTTAGACCTTCTAGTTAAATCAATTTAATTGTTGACATTGTTTTTTGTAATAAATAAAATGAAAAATAGATAGACCATTTGAAACTTCAAACAAAACATATGGTATCTATAGCATCTAGCTATATTTGCAGAAACTTTCACCTATTTATATGCATGTCCAAACTCAAAAATCTTTTATAAATTTGTATTAAGAAACGAATTGAAAAAAAAATAATAAAGAACAATCACATATCGTGATTCGATAATTGTATCTATTCTACTGCTATATTAAGAATTTTTATTAAGATTTTATCAAGTAATAATTATAAATATAAAATATATTATCTCTATTTATGTAATAAACAACTAAGACTATAATTTTTTTTTCCTTGCAAACTTATACAACTGATTCAAAATCCATATGGATTCACATAGTATACTATATTACAGACTACATTCACTCAATCTCTATAATTTAACAATATGGCATAAGGTAAGGAGTTATCATCTACAAAAAGTTCGGACATTACGACTCGAAACCAAACTTTTTTGACTAGTTGAACTAAATTTTTTTATCATTGGGCCAACCCTATGGGGTACATCCGGTGTGTTAAGTGCATTTTCACCAAAAAAAAAAAAAAAAAAAAACAATGACATTATTGGTAACGCATGATGGGATCTCCAGATTCTCTTGAGATATAATTTTTTAATAGAGGATAAAAATAATTGCAGAGATGGTGTTTCCTTTCCAATGGACACTACACGGTCCCCACTAACGACTGATGCCGGAGATCCACAAAATATCACTGCAAAAAATAGAAATGAAAGAAAGCCAGAATTATAATATTAATCCCCATCCCCTTTTGCTTAAATCTATCGTCAGAAAAGTAGCTACCTTGCAAATCGTGTGCCAAAAAGCAATACAGTTTTATCGGATCAAATTATTTTGCTAGAGTATTTTTCATAAGAGCCCAGGTTTTTAAATTTCTCTCATCAATTTCTCTAAGCTACGTACATACAGCTCTGAAAATGTAAACAAGGTGACAAAAACTTTCAGCAAATTTTGCTGGCAGGACATATGGCTATGACCTTAGCGTGGTCCACCAGAGAGACAGAGAAATCGAAAAGAAAGCTTGTAATGCATAACATGGCTCGAATCTATGAGAATTATTGCAATCTGTTTTAGGCCTATTGGTTATGACGTGCCAATGATCTTCACCTACATATGCTACAAAAATGACACTTAAGCATCACAAAAAAAATTTCCAAGTTAAATTTCTTATATGCATATAGTTCGAACAAGTATGTAACTAACTCGAGATCATTTGGTGCCTTTGGTGAATCTGTATAAATGACACGAAAATAGATTCCAGCATGTGAAGAGATTGGAGATCTTTCAATTTTTTTTCCCTTTCTGTTGCTAATTATGAAATTATTAAAGTATTTAAAGCATTGTTTTTTATATATTTATATGATCATCACGTGTTTTTTGTCCTATTTAAAATTATCCGACTAAGAATTTGTCCTGCTAGAATTATTCTAATTAGCTAACACACCAAGTGTCACACGTTCAACTTTCTAAACTCAATATATATATATATATATATATATATATAAAAGAGATAGTTTCTAAAAGCTTCTATATTCATAGACTAATTTAATCATTAGAGAATCCTCCAAACACTAGAAGAAGACTTGTTTCACATACACTATGCTATTGATTTGACATACAACAAGTTATAGCAACCTCACTATTAGTCTAGATTAAAAGTCATCTAACTATTAATCTCAATTTGAAGAACCTAACCTCATTAATGGTATCTATGTAGAAAATTGAGCATGAAATCAATTCTTAATTATTTTATTTCTCCATCTCCAAGCTTCTCCATGACAATTAGGAAACTCCAACATGTTTCATGCTATTTGAATTTGCTAGTCCTAACATTCTACCGATCGGTGTTTTCTAGCTGCAATAACACATTAAAATGTTAAAAAAAGCATACATATTGATGCAAAGGCAAATAAGGTCTCCGACCACGCTTTTACAAGGACCTCTACACGAGCCATTTGTAAAGACTTCGCCGCACTATAAATTTACCACATACAAACCCCTCACATCAAATAAGACTAACTTAACACTCAATTGAATAGGAAACAACCAAACATAATAAAAGAGGGGCAAAAGAAGGAAACGTTGCTATTCCTCGAAGCACTAAAAAGTCACTCTTATCGTTATGAAAAAAAAAAAAACTAGCTAGTGGTTCTCATAGGAAGAGGAAGAGAGATGATAAAACCAAGTATAACCGTAGTAACAAGAGTAGACACAAGTCCATAAAAAATCGACACGAGGATTAACGGAATAGTAGCTTTCCCTTTTCCTAAACTTTTACAGTGAGTCCGTAACCCAAACGCTTATGAAGAACAAAAGACTTAGGGTTATTATTCAACCCGAATCGGACCACTACTAATAAGCATCAAGCCTTACAATTAGATCCTTAATCTTAAATGCCGGACACCTAAGAGAGTTCTTCATTGAAAAAATGAATCTAGATGTGTATGATGGCACGATGGATCATCGAGAACATGTGTAAAACATTCAAGAAAACTTTGAGCTAGTCATATGTAGCTTAAACGCTATGCATAAGGTTCTTTTCACCACATTTTAAAAGATGGTAAGGAAGTGGTATAACGAGTTGGATTCTGAATTGGTCCTCATCTTTGAAGACTTGGGTTTAAGCTAGTGGCTCGCTTCTCCATCAACATTCTTGTTGTAAAAAGCTTGAAAGACTCGCTCATTATCTCATAAAAAAGAGGAGAAAAGCACAAGGCCTACCTTTCACACTTCTACAAGGAAATGATAAGAGTTGATGACCTACTAGAACTTATAGCAACTAAAGACCTTATATCAAAGGTTAGTGATGCCAACATGTGGAGGAAAATATATTCTCTCCTTAAAAAAAAAGCTTCGTAGCATAGAAAGTGGTTGAGAGCTATATTAGGACGGAAGAAGGAATAACTACTCAATAAGTCCACCAATACTTTTAAAAGCCCATAGGGAAAGGAAAAAAGAAGAGATCTATACCATTTTGATTTAGTCCAAAATGAATCCTAAATGACAATATTCATTTTTTTTAAAAAAATTTCTTATAATTTAATCATAAAAAATTTCACATTAAGCATACAAATAGTTGTATTTTTGAGTTACGCCAATCTTCATCATCTTTCATTGGTCGAGTGGCATGTATTTCTACCCAATCAATTATGTTCCTCTTAATACCTATTTCATAGCCACAAATCTTTCAAGCTAAAGAATGGAAAACCTTTCTCCTATTACATCAATCTAACTTTCATTTCATCCGAGAAAAGCCATCTTTTTCTTAATAATTCAATAAGAGATCTTGAATCGAATCAATATGCATGCATATAGTTGTTTGGTCTTTCTAGAACTCCAATCAACTCCTCCGAATGTCTTTTGAATGGAGGTATTTGCTGCCATTTAAGGAAAAAAATGTATTAGTCATCCAATTCTAATGAGAAACCCTTTACACTTTTGCAATTAAAAAAAGTATTACCTTTATTACCAAAATGTTAGCCATGATATTGAGAACTGCTATTTTCTAAAAAAGAAAATAAAAAATTGATAGTCAATAGATACCTTAAGAAGTTCATCAAGATATAAAGGCTAAACTAAAAAAAAGGCCAAAGCTAGGCGTAACCCTTATGAAGATTGCAATTTTGGATATCCCACTCATTAAGAAAGAACCCAATAAGAAAGAAGCTCTCCTAATTCTTGCCATCGTACAAAACCCTATGCTTTAGCATAAGCCTAACACCTTTACTCACACAAATGTAAAGGGAATAATTTTTTCTCACAATGATATTCCAATAGTTTTGATGATGGTCTTTCATCATAAAGTCCATTGAATCCTAGTGGATCAATACAATGCTTGTCAATATTATGTCAATAAAAATCTATTGAATGCTAGTGGATCAATACAATGCCTGTCAATATTATGTCAATAAAAACCTTTGACTTAATGAACATGGATCTCTTAAAGCTTCACCTATGAAAACTCCTTTAAGAAGTATAAAAGGTGGGCAAGTCCTAATTAAAAAAAAGGCAATTCAAATTCCAATGGCCATGGGTGTCTCCCCTTAAAATGTAATGGTAAACCTAACCTTTATGATCCTAAAAATGAATTTAGAATATAATGCCATATTCAAAAGACATATTCTTTATGAAATTAACGATGTTGTCACTCACTACTTATCTTAAAAATCCCTTATACCTAAAAGAATAATTACAATAAGAGAAAATCAAGTGACCTTTCAAAGAATCTCCTCCTCTAGTATGAAGAAAGTTAGGAGTGGATATGACTTAGGATAATAAGAGGATCGAGCAAGAGATGTTAAGGATTCAAAGGCATGAAGAAAGAAGACTAGTCATTAGTTCAAACCCTTTAAGCATATCAATACACCTTAATGGCAAGCTATTTTTTGTACATAAAAATATATACATATATGAATACATAATCAATAAAGGTTTTTTTTTTAATAAAATTTCTCCGAGTTAGTAAATATTTACAAGAATACACAATATTTTCTTCATAAAAAAATGTCACACTCTGTAAAGGTCTTAGATTGAAGTGGCTGAAGTTTTATTTTATCTAGGAATACATGCACACATTGCCTAAGTATAAAGGCATTCGGCCATCCTCGGAGAAATAAGACACATGTAAACTTCTAAATTGTAACTAGCGATGAGTAAGTTCCTAGAGTTTTAAAAGGTCATAGTTATTATCTTTTTTAAGTATAAAAACATATCTCACCTAGGTCTAAAGGCACCAAATACCTTCATAAGAACTAAAAAATGTATCCACTCTTCTAAACTAAGGTTATTACCTTGTTTAGGTGTAAAAGAAACCTAATCATCGAAAAAAGAGACAAAATGAAGGGTGAACCTCATTTTTTCAAAGTACAACTAATAATCTATAAAACTCTAAGACTCTAAAATTTATAGTACATACCTCGCTTAAGTCTAAATGTATACTTTACCCAAGTATAAAGGCACCATGAATTTTCAATAGAGGTCAAGAATCTCATCTTTCCCTCAAGAAAGTCTTTGAACCCAATTCAAAAAATTAATGTGCGAAAGGTGAACTTGCTATAGGAGATCAATATCAATAAGTCAAGTTTAACATTTTCAAGGCAATAAAGTTCACTAATGAGATGGATGATTGTTATAGGGTGGATGTTGTGGGTATGTTTATGGAGTAACTCTCTCTAAATGATCATCCAACTAATCCTCTTCAAATAGACAAGGTAAATGCATGTATATAGGATGAACTCGGTGAGACTATATAGGTCGAGACCCAAGTTTGAACTCATAAAATGGATTTTTAAGCTGAATGGAAAAAGGTTGAAGCATTATTTGGGAGGAAAAAATTATCGCTAGGAATTCATGCTCACCCTAACCAATTTTAGGTAGAAATGACAAAGTCAAGCTTAAGACTATACATTAGAACTACTTTACTTAGGATTTAGTTATTTTGTTTTCTTATTATTTAGTTTTTAGTATTTTCTTTCTTTTTTCTTTTTGTGTGTTGATTGCAGAATAGGAATCAAGATTGGAAGTTGGATATAAAGAAATCACAAGTGGTAACATAATAAAAAATAAAAACTTCTCTAAAAAGAAGTCTCTTTCCTTTTTATTTTCATTCTAAATAAAGAGTTAGTTAATTAAATGGATTGCTAGGTGAAGTTATTATCTTAGTTTTTTGTTAATTGATTTAGTTTTATCATTCATGATAAGGTTTTTAAGTAAATTAGAGTAGAAATCCTCATAATATTTCGATTTTCAAATAATTTTAATACTTAGTAGGCATAGTATAACTCTTTTAGGGATTGATCTTTCAAACACATAATTTTATTACTTGTTAACCATGCATACCACACGCGTGATTGAGTGTTTAAATTAACCAATAACATAAAGAAAAAAAAATTTTAGTAACAAAAAAAGAGGATTACAATTGATCTTACAATACTAGAATCAATTTATAAGATCTTATTTATATTTCCTAAGTTAACAACATTTCCTCTAAAGATCTCAATAACATATTGAGGAAATCATTGAGAAGAAGAATGAGAAGAAGGAAGAAGGTCAACATCATCCTTGAGAATTTCTTTTTAAAGAAAGAGGAGAAAGGATACTAGAGATAGCTTTAGTTTTGGATGTCCTACTTTAAGTAGAAGCAAAGAGTGAGCCTAACTCCTTAGCATCGCAAACGTTTTGCTAATAGAAAGAGCCATTAGAAAATGATTGCTAAGAATATATTGTCCCTTCCTAACACCAACTATCCTATAAAGATATTGCTCCTCAAAATTAGGGATGGGCTTGTCATTAAAGAGCCTAGAACAATCAATGTTTATATTTTTAACCTTGAAGAAGTAGACATCTTCCACGATCTTAACATAAGCCTAAGAGTTCCTCTAAATTTATTACGGACGTCTTTAGGATGAATTTCAATTTTCCTTAGAAAGTTTTCTCTCTCTAAAGCAACGTTTCTATCTCGGGTCATAATTGCCAACTTAGGTGGTGTTTGATAAAACCGAAAATTAAGTGCTCGAATATGTTAAGTACTCGAATAATTAAGTATTGAATTTTAAGTTAACAAGCCGTTTGGTATTTACCGAAAATTAAGTGTTGAATATAATAAGATTGTTTGATAACCACTCTTACCGAATATGCTAAAGTTATATACATGACAATTATAACCTTGTAATTGTAACATTATATTTTTTAATGCAAACAAAATATGTTTGTGTGTATAAATAAATAAATAAAAATGATTATTAATAAAAAAATAAAAAACGATCTAAGATACCATAATTGTCGTATCATGTATAAAATAAATAAAATCTCAAAGACTATTCAATGCATTTGTAATTTGGTCTCGTAAATTAATCATAAATGTGTGATCGACTTGTGCTTGCGCCCTCTTCCGATGAATGGTAAATTTGCGGTAACATTTGGCGTTTGATGCATCACATAATCACTATCAAATTGTTCAAAAAAGTCGTTAGTAACAATTGTTCTTCGAAGATAATTATGTATTGCAACACATGCAATAACAATATCTCTCCGAACCGTAAATGGATATGGGGCCATTGTCTTTAGAATTGGAAACCTTGCTTTTAAAACACCAAATGCTCGTTCAATAACATTCCTCAATTTTGCATGTGTATGATTAAATGCTTCTTCTTTTGATCTTAGATGACGACCATTGCGAAAATCGGGTAACCAATATCGCGTAT